>CM041779.1:157456462-158056462 GCA_023374045.1 Limonium bicolor
TTTGTTGTTCAACATGGTGATGGTCGCTCACATGTGGTAGAGGATGTTAGTTGGGAGCCTGTTCTTCCGTCTAGTGTTCCGTCATCTAGTTGTGATCATGATCTTGGTAGTCCCAGTGGTGTATCCGCGGGGGTTGGTGACGAGAGTATTCCCCTCAATGCTAGTCTAGAGTCTTCTGACAATCGTCTGCGCAGGTCCATCTGAACCACCCATAAGCCAAGATATCTTGAGAACAATGTTTGCACGACAAGTTTTCAGGATATCTTGGATGAGTGAGTACTTTATTGCAACCAGAGTACTAATGTACTTCAAAATTGTAGTAGTTTGATGGATACCACACCCCTATAGTCATTCGCTTTCGCTGCCACTAGGGATCCGTTTGCTCGAATCTTGAAGGAAGAAGAGCCACAGCCTTATGAAGAAGTTGTTCAGCATGCGCATTGGCAAGAGGCCATGCAGTATGCATGAGTTGTCTGCTCTTGCTGAGATTAATACGTGGAAGGTTGTTGATCTTCCGAAAGGTAAAAAAACCATCTTTTGAAGTGGGTGTACAAGATAAAGCTTAAGTCCGACGGTAAGGCACCTTGGAGAGATACAAGGGTCGACTAGTTGCGAAAGGTTTTACTCTTTGACATAGGCTTGATTATCATGAGAATTTTTCACCGGTCGTGAAAATGACAACCATTTGCACTAACCTAACAGTGACTTTGCATAATGGTTGGATCGTTAATCAGTTAGATGATAATAATGTTTTTCTTCATGAAGATCTTGATGAAGAGATTTATATGAAGCTTTCTCATGGGCTCGACGTGTCTAGGAAGAATAAGTTTGTCTGTTGCGGAAGTCCTTGTATGGGCACAAGCAAGCTTCACAACAATGGTTTTCGAAGCTTGCTTCCTTTCTTAAGACTCTTAGATTCGCTCAATCCAAGAACGATTACTCGTTGTTTTTTAAGAAGCATGATCTTTGTCGTCTCTATGTTGGTATTGATGTCGATGGCATGCTGGTTATTGGTACTCACCAGGAAGATGTTGATAATCGAAAGCGAGCTTTAGATTACAATTTGAAGATCAAAGACCTGGGGTTTTTGCATTACTTCTTAAGCATTGAGTTTCTACACACGCAGCAGGGAATGATATTCTCTCAGTGCAAGTTCTGTATGGATCTTCTCAAAGATTATGCGTGAGAAGGTCGCAAGGTCACAGCGAGGCCGATGCTCGTTGACCACAAGTTGTTATATACAGCTGGTACACACTTATAGGATGTCACAACCAATCATGAGTTGATCGGTAAATTGAATTATTGTCTAACATAAGGCCAGATCTCAGTTTTACAGTCCAGGTTCTTAGCCAATTTATACAGCAGTCAACCGATGTTCATATGGAAGCTACCATGATGAAATACCCCAAAAATTTTAGGATACGAATATTATAAAGTTCACAAACATATGACATAAGTTGCAAGTATATTACATGGTTTATAAGTATGTTATATTATTTACATGTATATTATAAAGTTACAAATATATTACATAGGTTGCAAGTATATTATGTAGTTCACGAGTATATTAAATTATTTACGAGCATATTATATAGTTTATAAGTACGTTACATTACTACAAGCATATAATATAGTATCTAATAAAGATGATTCGTTTAAATAAATAGCCCGTTTATTTAAAAATAATAATTAATAAGTCAGTTATGATTTTTAAGGTAGTTGTAATTATCATCATATTTATCTGGTTAGTTTGATATATTTACTTATTAAAGATTAAGTTATAAAAATTATGTTATGATTTAAATACTACCATGATTTTACTACATTAAGTGAATCATTATTAAATTGATTTTACCTTTTGGTATTTACTAGTTTCATTTAGTTAATAATTTATAATTTTTCACATTTCCAACTTTATTTAATAAGAATACTTTTAACCCTTCATATTTCCTAACCTTTGATTTTTCTGTAAATTATTCAACTAGTTTGATGTGAATCTATTTATTAATTTGATTGGTATTCCTCGCTCCATTAGGTTTTCTCTAGCTTTCCTATAAATTGAAGTCACCCAATCCTTTTTATTAGTGCACTACCTCCCTCACTTTGCTCTCTCTCCCGAATGTTTCTCTAAAATTATGCACATGTCTCACTCTGCTCTCTCTCTCTCGCCAATCTCTTTTTGCCCTTAAACTAGACAAAAACTCTCTTTCCGTGCATTCCTCTCCCTAACCAGATTGAAAAGGAAAAATATAGGCTCCGAGTTTGTTAGCGAGTAGTGCTTTATTCACCGGTTGATTGTGGTGCGAGTTTTACCCGAATTTCAGGTAAGTTACTGCATTCACTATTTTTTTAATACCTTCGTAAAAATAACGTTTTATAGTGGGTGTGGAATTTGTGTGTATGATTGCGGTTTGGAACTGAATAGTTGTACATTTAATGTATTAAGCATATTATTGTTGGATCGATGGTTATATGGTTATTTGATTATAAAAGTGATTAATCCGAATTATTATGGAAATTGTTGTAAGATGTTATGTGAAAATGATATTATTTAATCACCATAATTTATTGCACAATGTATTTGTGGTTGAAAGTGGGGATTATGACGATATTAAGTGATGAATAGTAATATTTGTCAAATAATTTAAAAATGAGAAAACCATGGTGCATGTGGGTCGTATTAGGACACATGAATGAGATGTTAAATACAGGCCGCACTAGGAAGCATAAGTTTGAGATACTGTGGGCCGCATTAGGACACAGTTAGCCCTATTTCTACTCCTTAGTCTTTTGTACTATTGGGGGTGTGCACACTTAAGGATTTAGTGACGAATTGGATTCCCGGCTGCGTGTTGGAGTCCGGGTTATAGCTGTGTGTTGTACCCAAAAGTGAGAAAAGTTGGATTCCCGGTTGCGTGTTGGGGTCCGGGTTACAACTGCGTGTTGTACCCAAAAGTTGAGAAAGGTTGTTTTGTCCTGGCTGCATGTTGGGACAAGGAAGATAATTAAAATAATCAGACTAATATATTTTTGGGTTATTAAGAACCGAACATGAAGTATTATGCAATGATTGCTTTATTGTTGCGTGATAATATTGTGAAATGATTTGTATGTTGTTGTGTGAATATATTGTAAAAAAATTATTTCTAAAGAGAAAATGTTTTTACAAAGTGAGGTGGTAGCTTACTCAGTTTCTCTGACTTTACGGTTGAAATACCCCAAATATTTATTATCTTAATTAATAAGGATTAAACTAAATCATGAGCAATAATTGCTATAAATGTTATTGTATAATATATATAGTCCAAAATGGACATTAAATTATACACTAAATCTCCAACCAAAGAGAGAATATTAGTAAGTAGGAATCAACTCCTCAAATTAATATCACATGTAACATATTAGTACATGTATTAAATATCACACAATAAACTATATAAGATATTTTATGTACCCAAAACAAATTGTAAATGCTATATACACTTATATATACACCCTAAAACAAGACAATAACTTGTGTTACAACTAACTGTAACACCCCAACCGCTAATCCTTCCATTATCCTCTAATCCTTCCCATAATTACCTTACTCGCAGCGGAATACTTACCTACTCCCGGCGGGTGATACAATGCCATTAACCATCCAAGGTTAATAAGGCTACTACTACTTACCGTATCGGTCTGACGATTAGAATGAATACATACATACTACATACTTTACAATGCCAAATACTTAGCTTACATTTGATTACCGAGTATATGAATTACATTCATGTCTACTTCCCAAAAATGATGAGTTTATATAACTACTCCTTCACAACCAACCAAGAATTCAATGTCCCAAAAAGGTGTACCACATGGTACACCGGCTACCCAAAAGCTCTAGCCGTGTACAACTCGGTACACTATTCCAATTCCTACTAACTACTCCAAAAAGAATTACATGCGGCCCTTACTCTACCTTCACGCCTCGCGGGTACCTGTGGAGTAAAAACATTCCCCCTAGGGGGTCAGCTTACGCTGCATATGATAACCGCATACCCCGCGTACTAGCGAGGGTACGCCAACTATTTGGTCGTACACATGCGGTTCGTTTCATTCATACATACATACATGTTTTATACAATACAATTCCATACATTCATTTCACAAGCATACATACATACAATACATACAAGCATGGAAAACAATACGAGTCCACCGTTCTTACTTACCGAATACTCACCGCATTACGGAGATACGATTCTCCAATACATACAAGGTCCAGTTAGCCTCATTACACACCCGGGTTAATCGGGTGTTCAATACTTTTTACTCCGGGTCAATGACTTACAATAGTCAAGACCAATACAATACAATACTTACATTGTTACATACTTTACTTCCAGTTAAGTCGGTATGACCTCCGGGCAGGGAGTACTATCTCCCACCACCGGGCTTGAGATGGCACACTAATCCAGGATGCTACCCATACAAAGGGAATTAGTCCAAGGAAAAGATCATAGCCAGGATTCGGTTCCAATCTCTTGTGGTTCCTTATCCTCACGCGTGGCCGAAACTATATCGGGCTTCTACTCATTCAATTACTCATTACTCATGTCAGGAGCTAGATTGTTAGGAATTAGTAGAAGTCCATACTTACTTTCCATACATACTTACAATACACATGTACTCATACTTACACATACACTTCATTCTCATACATACATTTCATGAATTATACAAACTATTTGTTCAAGAAGAATACAACAAGAACAATATAGTTCAAACACATTTATGTGCAATATAAATCCGATTCATGCATTTATCTTGTTGGTGATCACATAAGCACACAAATCGGGGTAACCAAGTTAGGATACAGGGCATGAGGAAATCATACCGTTCACCGTCGTTTACGTTCTACCGGGTCCTTTGATGATCAACTATTGAATTCCTATACATACATGGAGTAGTATGATCAATGATCTATTATTGATCTAACTTGCTCCTACATTGGCACTTACAATGTATACTTACTACTTCATTACTTTCTTACTTGGTTATTAAACCATCCCATTCTCTTCTCGTTACTCTTATTTTTACTTTCTTACCTTTACTATTTCACTTATAGTGTACTCCTACATATATATGCATATATGTATATAAGCATATATATATGTATACATATACATATGATTGCTATAATCATATTATAAAAATACTCTTTTTTTTTTTTTTGAAGACTCGACCGGACTTGCAAGTCCGGTCGCAAGTCCGGTCCAAGTCAGTAGCTTGCATTACGGGAATTTTTCTGGCCGACCGGACTTGCATGTCCGGTCGCAAGTCCGGTCCATTCCAGTAGGTTTCATCGGGGGATTTTTTTGGTCCGACCGGACTTGCATGTCCGGTCGCAAGTCCGGTCGATTCCAGTAGCATTCTGACGGGAAAATTTTCTGCTCGACCGGACTTGCAAGTCCGGTCGCAAGTCCGGTCGATTCCAGTAACATTCTGACGGGAAAATTTTCTGCTCGACCGGACTTGCAAGTCCGGTCGCAAGTCCGGTCGATTCCAGTAACATTCCCGTCTTGTAAATCTGGGCTCGACCGACCTTGCAAGTCCGGTCGCAGGTCCGGTCGGCCCCAGTACTTCAGTTTAAAAATCTGTTTTCAATTGCATTCTTTACCCATTGCTTCCCCAATCTTTACCAACACTTCCCCACAGGATTTAGCACTTATCAAACACTCTAAATCACCTTGGTTCATCCCCCAAACTTATTACTCAATCCTTACATTCACTTACACATTTTTCCTAATTCCATTTCAACACTTATACTAGTTTCCTTACACTAATGCTACAGATTTTTATTTCCTCTTCTTATGCTACAGATTTTTACTAAACTCTTATACTCCAACACTCCCTCAACTTATGTTACTCTTCGCATCTCGAATACATTACTCACCACCGAGTTTCATCCCCTTAACATACTTCTTTCAAAATCTGTTACAAACTACAAAACCACCCATTTTTAAACTCTTCAAAATCTGTTACAAATGTGCCTAAGTCCTCAAATTCCTAGATGAATTTTGACATAGCCTCCCCTATATTTTTACCATTCTCCACACATTATTTCAGCTCACATAATTCCCATTCTCATATCTGTTTACCCAATACACTACACACACTTCAACACTATTACAACAACACAAAATTCCTGCACATACACACATACTACCCAATGTTTTCCCAAGCTTTTAAAACTCATTTAAAAACTTCAAAACTGTTACAATATCATTCTTCATTATACTACAATACACTTACTACTCATTACTCAATTCATTACTCATTTTACTTACTTAAAAACTGTTACAATACACAATACAAACTAGCTCAAGGTAAGAGATTTTACCTTGTTCTTTCTAGTTTTCTTTCTTCTTTCCTTTCCTTCTCCTTTTTCTCCTTCCTTTGTTCTTCTTCACAATACTCGACTACACCACCATACCAATACACACTACCCATTTAGCATTCATTTTTATTCTAACCCTAGAATTCAATGTTTTAGGGTTTAGGAAGGATATTACCTCTCAATGGATGAATGGAGTTCTTGACTAGCAAGAGAACAATGTTTCTAGCCCAAGGAGGAGCCAAAATCGGCTGAAGCAACAAAGGGCCAAGAGTTCAAAAACATGGAAATTCTTAAAATGCTAATGAGAGCTAGAAACAATGGATTTTCGGAATTCTTTTTACCTCAAGATGATAAGGAGGTGAAGGTGCTTCTAATGGTGGACTTGAATCTTCAAATGGTGGAAACCCTCAAAAACGAGAATGGTCCTTTTCGATTTTTGGAAAGATGGAAATGCTCTCCTTGTCAAGGGGATTCCAATGGTGTATTTTGTTTTGAGTTTGGACAAGTATTGAGCTTGGACAAGAGGAGAGAAGTGAAGAGTTTTGTGTGGGTTCTTCAATTCACCATGGCTGTCGCATGGGTAAGAAGAAAATCAGAGAGAATAGAGAAGGAGGGGGATGCCAACGTGAGAGAGAGGTGGGGGTAGGAGAGAGAGTGAGGTTTTTGCTTTTTACTTATTTTCTTGTCTTTTAGCAAATAAGAGAGAATTAAAGAGAGTGAGAGAGAGGGCTGGCCGGCTCCCCTACACACACACTGCCCATTTTTGATTTTTATTGCACAAGTGGACACACTAAGTTTCTTTATTTGCATTCTCACCCCACAACTTACCGGTTGTTACATTTCTTACTAACCGGTACCCGTTTTCCGGAATTTTCTCGCTTAATTAATTTTATTGGTTCTAAAGCTTCACTAATATTTATTAGTGACTATTTAGTTGACCAAAATTGTTACGAGTCTATTTGACCCGCTTAAAGTCACGTTTTCCCGGTTTCCTCGAAAAGCGCGCTTTAAGGTTCGTTTATGATTTTAACCCATTTTAAAGGTCCGTTTTCTTCGGGATTTGTTCCCTCATATTTATTTAAGTGTAATTAAGCCTTTAAAAATATAATTAGCCTAATTAATCACTGTTTTTAATTACGGGGTATTTCACTAACACATGAAACAACCACTACTACCTAGTATAAAAACATACTATAAACTATATATGCATAAAGTTACATTTAGACAAAAAAACAGCAACCGCATGTCGCTGCTACTGCTACGGTAAAAAAAGAAGGGAAAATTCACGAGATACCCCTGTTTTCTTTCGTAATTCACAATATATCCCTGTGATTTTAGTAATTCAACTTTAAACATGCTTAAATGTTGTCCAAAATTGATGAAACTTTACATGGACGATGCTAAAGTGTTATATTTTGGTCTAATATCAAATTTGAAGCTTTTTAAACTCACATGTGACCTGTGGGACCCAATGAATATGTGACTGTTCATTGGGTCCCACAGGTCACATGTGAGCTTAAAAAACTTCAAATTTGATATTTGACCAAAATATAACACTTTAGCATCATCCATGTAAAGTTTCATCAATTTTGGACAACATTTAAGCATGTTTAAAGTTAAATTACTAAAATCACAGGTGTATATTGTGAATTACGAAAGAAAACAGGGGTATCTCGTGAATTTTCCCAAAAAGGAAAAAGAAAGAAACCTTCATGCATGCTACTGCTGCTTGCCATACGGGAACAAGAAGAAAAAAAAGAGAGGAAAGAAGCTGCTGTAAGACTACCGTAGACCAATGAAGGAAATATAGGAGGGAAAGTAGAAAAAAAGAGGAGGGAATTAAGGGATCAAATACAACTTAGGTCCCGTTCAACCACAACGAATCGTGAGTTTCCTGCGATTCGTGGACATAAAGCCACAATAAAGGTGGATAAAGTCCAGCCACTTTTGGTAGATTAATCTCATTATCAAGCTTTATGATAACGCAGGGTTTCCCTGCGTTTGCAAGGCAGAAGGGCTTATTGGAGAAATCTGAACAGGAAAAGTTACTCTTTTACCCCAACTCCTTCAAATGACAATTAATGGATTATATTGACTACGATCAGTTGGCTTCGCTTTGCCCCATTCTTCTTTCAATACTACCGGATATTCCAAGAACAAGGATTTGCACATAGCGATGCTGCGATGGTGAGTAATACTACCAGATATTCCAACTACAAAGATATGCACAGAGACGGTGATTAATTTGACGCTGGTGCGGTGTTGGAAGACGGCCGGTTTTGGTGGAAGAACGACACTGCTGCAGGTTGGAAAGAAGTTGCTGGGGAGCACTGGTGCGGCGTTGGAAGACGACTGGTTTTGATGGGAGAACGACGCGGCTGCAGATTGGGAAGAAATTACTGGGGAGTAAATGTTGAGGGCAGGAGAGAATTCCAGTTTTTGCAAAAAAAAAATTAAAAAATAAGGGCAAGATCGACAATTAACATTTTAAACCTGGGTTTTGCTGATCGCCACTAACGAACGGCAAAAAATAAACATATAGATTAATGTGTACATTAATCTTTGCGTGGCAACACAGATTAATCCCCTTGTTTTTTGGAAGCTAGCCATCGAACGGGACCTTACTTATTTTATTAAGCCTTGTACCGTATTACTCCTTATACTAGTAAACAAGGACAAACCCACTCCTTCCTCCCATTGCAAACTGTCGAGACCTCCCTCCTCTCTCCAGCCACTTTCTTCTTTTCCTCTTATGCCAGCAGCCTTCCCCATATCACTCTAGTCCCTTTCCTTTCCTGCTCACACAAACAGCAACCATCCCTCCTTCCCTCTCGGCTGAGACATCAAAGAGAGGACAAGCTCACTTCTCTCCTTCCTCTTTTATTCTCGGTTACAGCAACTGCAGAGAAGAACAACAAAAAAAAACAAAAAGGTAATTCTCACTCCCTTCCAGCCCTTCCTCTTCCCTCCTCTCCTGCAGTAACAACAACACCTAAACGCCCTCTCATTTCGATTGACAAACAGCAAGCAAAACAGCACAAGACAAGGGAAAAGCTTACCTCATTTGCTTCTTCCTTTGCGTTTTTTACACCATCTTCCTACCTGATTCTCTTCTATTCTCCAAGGCTTAGCACTCCATTGTTAATGTTCTAAAACTGGCTGAAAGAACCAAGGAAACAAGAGGACCCATCTTCATCTTTAAGGTAAGGAAATATGCTTTAAAACCACACACCCTTCCTCCCTTCCTTTGTACAGTCCGAAAATGAGTATATATTTACATCTTCTTCTTCTCCTTTTTACACACACATGGAGGCTGTTTCAAGCTCCTTTCATGGAGCCTAGGAGCTGCTCCAAAACACCCATCAAAGGGCTCCAAACTGAGGTAAAAACCGTGACCTCTAATGGCTGTTTGAGGCCTTATTTCTCCCTTGTTTTCCTACACCAAACTGAGGTTATCTTCCTTGCTGTAGAGGTTCAAAGATAGCACCTGAAAACCCCTTCAAAACCCAAGGTAATAACACCTCTTTAATGTTTAAAATCACGCTTGAAGAACTCCTTAAACTAGCTACTTAATGAGGTTGCTAACTTAACTCCTTCTCCTTGTATAAATGTCACCGAAATGGGTTGTGGTTCACCCATAGACTGCCGTAAACCTTGAAGCACAATCGAAGAGAAATACCAAAATTTGAAAGGTAAAACCTTAATCAAGCTCTAAAGGGTGGTGTTATGGTTTAAAGAAATTTTGAGTACAAAAATCTAAATTTGTGTTGTGTTCAAATACAGCCGAGAAGGGTGTGGCTGGTGGAATTTCTTTGGTGACTTTAACCAAGGTAAGAAGACTTAAAACACATTTTTATGCTTTTAAAAAAATTATTATTATTGTGTAAACATAAGTAGAGCCAGAAACTTAGATGGGTAAATGAGTTATTCAAACCTTAAAAATAGGTAGTAATTAACGGTGAAATATTTGACTAGTGAGACTTGGAGTTAATGACTCATTAAAATTATGTTTATGAGTTAAATGTGGAAGAAAAATAAATTTAAGTGGTGAAATGCAAAAAATCTGTACAAAGCCGTGAACTAGCAAGTTATTTGGGGATATTTGATGTCAATTAATAGTTAATGATATGCTATGTTTAAGCCATGTATTTAGGCATCTTTTATTTTGTTTTTAAAGTTTTAAATAATGATTATTGATTTTTTTGGAGATGAATAAATATATTATATACATTCTGGTGCAAAATATAGTTTTAGTGAACAAAAATAACTTAGGAGTATTTTAGATGAATATTAGTAATTTTAGGTGTTACATGAATTAAGAATAAGGTTATAATGTGCTTTTAATAAATTATAAACCTTATAAGCATCTAAATAAACAAAAAAACCATCTATGGGGTCAAAATAATTAAATAAAAAAAGGGCACCAAATAGAATTAAAAACCGAGAGAAACATTTTTAGGGAATTTAGAAACGTATAATATGAATTTTATGAAATCAAAGTGTTAAATGTAAAACTAGAGGAAGGAATGGGCCACTTTTGTAAATATGGAGAAATCTGGTCAAAAGGATAATTTAGGTGGTCAACCTTGACCACATGTGAGATTTGACCAAATTAAAATGATAAAAATAATTACTATGGGTAATTAAAGAAATATTAGGTCAAAACAATGACAATTACAAAAGAAGTGGGGTGTTTATGTAATTACAGAAAAAATATAGGTGTTGGGATATGAATATTGGGACCCTAGGGGTCTATTTGAATATTAAAATAATTTTGGGTTAATTTCAATGGTTTAATTAATTTAGGATTATAAGATTAGTTTAAGTGTTAAAATGTAAGATTATAAAACTTGTGTAGGCCTCATGGTAATTACTGAAAAGTTGGGTACAAACTGGAATTTAAATAAGCTAGGGGTTGTCTAGAAATTTAGAGAATTCTTGGGACTAGTTTAATGATTTAATCAATTAAGGATTATAATATATGGCTTAAGTACTAAGTGTAACAATTATAAAAAAATTATGGGCTACTTTATAAATAACCAAATTCTGGAGTGGAAATGGAAACTAGAACAACCCTTGGGGTTGTTCGGAAATTTAGAAAAATATTGGGTGGTTTATGGAATTAAATACATCAATGTGTATAATATAAAGTTTTGATATTAAATTGTAAGTTTAGAAAATAAACGTGGGCCAAAGTATAAATAATGAAAGTTAAGGGTTAAAGTATACAAAAACTGAACAGTGTGGTCGGTTTGGAATTAAGGAAAATATTGGGTTAGTTTTGGTATTTAAAATAATGGAATTGTATAATATAAAGTTTTAGGTATTAAATGAAAGTTTATAAATAAAGGGGGTTATAGTGTAATTAAGAGGAAGATGTGGGTAAACAAATAAATCTGAATAATCAGTGGGGCGTTCGTAAGTATATACATATATGTATATTATAATGTGGAATATCTTAGGTTATAAATTAATAAGGTTAGTAATATATCAATCATGAAAAATGGGATAGTTTTGTAAATAATCAAACTAAGTGGGGGAGGAATGAAAACTCCGAAATAGTGGGTACAGTTCGGAAATATATACATATGTATATGGGTATAACAATGTTTGGAAACCTTGGATTATAAGTTAATAAGATTAGAAATATAGCGGATATGATATATGGTTGATTTCGTAAATAATCAAAATGAATGGGTAAATATTGGAATTACCGAAAAAATACATGGGCTGTTTTGGGGAATTATTTACATGTGGACAGAATATATAAGGTTTTGAGTGATATAATGTGACATTATATTGAAGTATAGGGGAATATACTGTAAGGAGGTTATTAAGGAATAAATATGTATTATAAACATTCACATAAAATAATGGGTCTAAGTTGGAAACTTGGAGAATATAACATATGGTAAGGAACCTTACGATATGAGTTACGTAAAAATGTGTAATGTACTTTGCATGGTATTAAGATAAGTTCTTAATGTGGGATTTATAAATGGAAGTCACAAATAAATAATGTGAACTTCAAATAAAGGAGGGATAAATTTATTATGGGAAAAACCTTATAATTCATATCATATGAATTTACAATGTGGAGTAAGATATAACATGGTTAACAAGTTAAATAAGGAATTATATGAATACAAAGGGGAACGTGATTATAGTAACAACTACGTTATATACATGTGCAAGTGTATAGTATTTATACATGCACGAAGAAAAAAAAGATACGTAAACATTAACGTATACTAACATCTATAATATAAGCATGCATAAAGATATATAAATGTTCATGCAAGTACGTAAGTATAGTTACGTAAATTATCCCGTATAACGAAAGAGTTTAGATTTCATGCATGCAAGTACGTAACTGTTATTCTCACATGCATGCACCTCGAAAAATACACGAACAATTTGAGAACGTAACTTTCACGTATTAAATATTACCACCATAGCAACTAATATATGCTCGTGAACAATAACGAGTAACAAAATCTAAATCCCTAGGATTAACGAACACCGAGTTGAACAAGAAAACAACTAAGGGATTAGTTACGGGATGGAAGTTAGAGTTTGGTCTAGGACGATTAAGGGAGTCCGGGATTGTCGACACTAATATTAGAACAATGGATATTCTAGAGGAACGAGTGGATAGATATGAGTTTCACGAGCGCTAGGGGATACGCGAGGGCTGTCACGCTAGCGTTTCGACGGTGTACGGTATGTGGACGGTGCAGTTTGAATTGACCTGAGAAAGGGTTCAGACGTTGTTGTGTGTTTAAGAATGTTGTGTGTATGCTTACGCATGTTTGTGTGAATTAAGAATGTATACATGATTGTTTAGCTCGCACTGCCATTATTATGTGTGAACGTCCATTCGGACTAATACTACGTCGAATATAGAATGACTTATATAAACATACATATGCGAGTAAAGAATGAAGCTGTTGACTGACAACATAATACGTATAGTATTATAATCACATGTATTGACCTAAGCAAAACACTTAGGCACGAGACACGACAATGTCGGTCTCTAGAGCTTGGATCTCGAACATGAATGTGACCTAGACAATTTCTAAAGTGCATAAGGCCCCGAGGGCTATCATAATAAATATGAAACTCTCCATAACATAACATTATACTTGAGGTAGTTGATTAACAAATTAATCACATGATGGAGGTTTTGTATAAGGGAAACCTAGTGTAGTCTCGGACTAGCTGGTTGCGCATAGTTATCACAATAGAGTGGATGACTGGTACAGGTCTACTCACATAGTACTTCATTCGATCGCATAGATCATTGGATGAAGTCCCCATGTAAAGGAAATGGCTACGGTCGTTGGTGTCCCACCATATAATAGGTGACATAAAGAGGATTCGGGTTCCCACGTTACGGGAATGGCTACTGTCGCTGGTGTCCCGCCATATAATAGGTGACAACAAGAGAATGTGTGGAGGGCGTCTACTAACAAGACGTCTGTCAATGGATAATGGTAACCGAGGGTACTAATTAACCAGTGTAACTTCATCGGTATTACGAGGCTTAATTCATCCTCATACGTGTGAATGACAATTAAACGGGCCTTAAAGGCTAAACGGCAAGCGCTTGTCGTACCTAACGACTTTTTCACTGTTTTGTGGTTGCTCATTGATTGTGTTATAGTGTGCAAATGATTACTTGTGAATTGTGGTGGATGAGATGGTTGAATTATTCAATGTTTACGCATGTTTCTTTGCAGCACTTATTATAACTGTAAACCAGACAAGCATGAAATGAATCTAATAACAAGATGGCTAATACGACTTAAGTGACCGATAGGGTCCACCTAGCATACTCAACGTTTATTGCTGAGCCTCCACGACATTTGTCAGGTGGAAGATCGAGCTATGAAGCCGGAGCGCGGGATTTCTGGGTAGACGACGTCACCTTACTTTTGTCGTACTTTTAGTTACAACTGTATTAAGTATGTTGTAAATTTGGGAAGTATTCTAGATGCTCATTAGTTATGTATATCGGGTTGTAATTAGGCTAGAGTAGTGGACATCTCGTTCATCACCGCGGTTTAGTATTACTGTTGTTGCTATTTAGTTCTACTTCTTTATTCGCATGGGCGGGTAATGGCATGTGACACCCAAGTGAGGGATAGGATCATTTAGACTTCCGCTGTGAGACGTCTTTAATTATGATACGAGAGAGATTAATACGAGTTTAACGAGTGGGGTGTTACAACGATGGCTCTTTGTGTGTTTGTTTGGATTTCTGCCACAGGTGATGATGATGTTGGGGTTTGGGAAGATGACTTCACATAGACTGGTTATTTACAATCGAAATTTTATTTTAGGCTTTCAGACTTCAACAATTTTATAGAATTGTTATTATGGACGTTGAATTTTCTTATTAAAAATAATGACTTGGTTATTTAGTTAAATATTTAGGCCTTAGCACTCGTTTCTTTGTGAGTGTGGCAGTAATACTCTGGATTAGGTTTTAATTCCGCTGCTATATTAAATTAAAATTTTTGAATAATTAGTTAAATAAAAGTTAAAAAATCCGGGGTGTTACAAAGTGGTATCAGAGCAAAACCGGCTAGAAAATAGGTTAAGAATGATATAAAAATGGAATAATTTTTTTCGGATTAAAATTTGGTCAATCCGTCTTCTGGGGGGAATTACTTTCTGATGTTCTCTTTGTGTTTAATGCATTTGTTTATATAGATTGTATGTGTTGTGAATTGAATCTTTTATGCTTGAGATGTTGAAATATTGATTGAGGTATATGTTGCCACAAAGGCATAAGTGAACATTTTAGATATGAGTCAAAGTTGATGATATCTATGAAATGTTGATAGCCTATGATGCTCAAGTGACAATGTTATGAATTTTGTGATTTACAGAAATTCCTTTTATTGAAGGATATATCGAATGAATGTTAGATGATTGAAACTTCATATTGAATTGTATCTTATTGACAATGATAAGAATTTTATTTGAATGAATTATAGTCTTGTGGTTGTGAACTTGGCGTGATTTTTTGCAGTTCAAAACCTTATCAAATTAGCCCTCATCTCTTTGAGTCAGGTATGAGTTATTTGCCCCGTTAATTACGAGGACGTAATATTCTTTAAGGGGGGTAGACTGTAATACCCAAAGTTATTATGGTTAATTTAATTATTATGGTTAGTGATATGTTAAACTCCTTAGCGTAACGTAGCTAGAAATGATTGGTTGATTATTAGACGTTGGTCAGTAGTGTGAGTTCAAGCTTCGAGGACGAAGCTTTAGTTTAAGGGGTGAATGATGAAATACCCCTAAAATTTTAGGATACGAATATTATAAAGTTCACAGATATATGACATAAGTTGCAAGTATATTACATGGTTTATAAGTACGTTATATTATTTACATGTATATTATAAAGTTACAAATATATTACACAGGTTGCAAGTATATTATGTAGTTCACGAGTATATTATATTATTTATGAGCATATTATATAGTTTATAAGTACGTTACATTACTACAAGCATATTATATAGTATCTAATAAAGATGATTCGTTTAAATAAATAACCCATTTTTTAAAAAAAATTAATAAGTCAGTTATGATTTTTAATGTAGTTGTAATTATCATCATATTTAACTGGTTAGTTTGATATATTTACTTATTAAAGATTAAGTTATAATAATTATGTTATGATTTAAATACTACCATGATTTTACTACATTAAGTGAATCATTTTTAAATTGATTTTACCTTTTGGTATTTCCTAGTTTCATTTAGTTAATAATTTATAACTTTTCACATTTCCAACTTTATTTAATAAGAATACTTTTAACCCTTCATATTTCCTAACCTTTGATTTTTCTATAAATTATTCAACTAGTTTAATGTGAATCTATTTATTAATTTGATTGGTATTCCTCGCTCCATTGGGTTTCCTCTAGCTTCCTATAAATTGAAGTCACCCAATCCTTTTTATCAGTGCACTACCTCCCTCACTTTGCTCTCTCTCCCGAATGTTTCTCTAAAATTATGCACATGTCTCACTCTGCTCTCTCTCTCTCTCGCCAATCTCTCTTTTTGCCCTTAAACTAGACAAAAATTCTCTTTATGTGCATTCCTCTCTCCAACCAGATTGAAAAGGAAAAATATAGGCTCCGAGTTTGTTAGCGAGTAGTGCTTTATTCACCGGTTGATTGTGGTACGAGTTTTACCCGAATTTCAGGTAAGTTACTACGTTCACTATTTTTTTTAATACCTTCGTAAAAATAACGTTTTACAGTGGGTGTGGAATTTGTGTGTATGATTGTGGTTTGGAATAGAATAGTTGTACAATTAATGTATTGAGCATATTATTGTTGGATCGATGGTTATATGGTTATTTGATTATAAAAGTGATTAATCCGAATTATTATGGAAATTGTTGTGAGATGTTATGTGAAAATGATATATTATTTAATCACCATGATTTATTGCACAATGTATTTGTGGTTGAAAGTGTGGATTATGACGATATTAAGTGATGAATAATAATATTTGTCAAATAATTTAAAAATGATAAAACCATGGTGCATGTGGCCAGTATTATGACACATGAATGATATGTTAAATGCGGGTCACACGAGGACGCATAAGTTTGAGAAACTGTGGGCCGCATTAGGACACAATTAGCCCTATTTCTACTCCTTAGTCTTTTGTACTATTGGGGGGTGTTCACACTTAAGGATTTAGTGGTGAATTGGATTCCCGGCTGCGTGTTGGGGGTTCGGGTTACAGCTGCGTGTTGTACCCAAAAGTGAAAAAAGTTGGATTCCCGGCTGCGTGTTGGGGTCCGGGTTACAGCTGCGTGTTATACCCAAAAGTTGAGAAAGGTTGTTTTGTCCTGGCTGCGTGTTGGGACAAGGAAGATAATTAAAATAATCAGACTAATATAATTTAGGTTATTAAGGACCGAACATGAAGTATTAAGCAATGATTGCTTTATTGTTGCGTGATAATATTGTGAAATGATTTGTATGTTGTTGTGTGAATATATTGTAAAAAAATGATTTCTAAAGAGAAAATGTTTTTACAAAGTGAAGTGGTAGCTTACTCAGTTTCTTTGACTTTATGGTGGCTCTTTGTGAATTTGTTTGGATTTCTGCCACAGGTGATGATGATGTTGGGGTTTGGGAAGACGACTCCACATAGACTGGTTATTTACAATCGAATTTTATTTTAGGCTTTCATACTTCAACAATTTTATAGAATTGTTAGTATGGACGTTGGATTTTCTTATTAAAAATAATGACTTGGTTATTTAGTTAAATATTTAGGCCTTAGCACTCGATTCTTTGTGAGTGTGGCAGTAATACTCTGGATTAGGTTTTAATTCCGCTGCTATATTAAATTAAAATTTTTGAATAATTGGTTAAATAAAAGGTTATAAAATATGGGGTGTTACACATGCACGTTCTTTGTTATGTGAAGGATACAGTTAATTATGGGATTATTCTTTGTCCAATATCAGTGCTTCGCCTTGATCTTATTGCCTACTGCGTTTCGGATTGGGCTGCATGTCTTAACGCATGACGTTCTACCTTAGGGTGTTACATTTTCCTTCGGAAAAATATTTCATGGAAAATGAAGAAACAAGGTGTGGTCTCTCTTTCTAGTGCAAAGGATGAGTATCGGTCTCTTCGGCGAGTCACTGAAGAGCTTACACGGGTTAGCAGTTTGTTGAGTGAACTGGTTTCGACGACATAACTCCCATACCGGTTAAGTGTGACAATAAGTTCGTTATACACATTGCTCGGAATCCTGTTTTCCATGAATGAACCAAGCACATTAAGCTTGATTGTCATTTTGTTCGTGAGAGATTCAATAGCTTGTCGATGATGTGTACACGTTCACTACTACCTAGTTGGCAGACACGATGACTAAGGTTTTGCCCGGTACACGGTACAAAGAACAACTCCCCACATAGAGATTGGGATTAATGACGAGTCAAGCCTTGGTAATCCGGATCACCTACGGCTAGGGGTGGCAAAACGGGTTCACGGGTCGTGTTAGGGTAAACCCAAACCCAATCCGTTTATTAAACGGGTTAACCCGATCTAACCCAATTAATTAATCGCGTCTGAATATTAGACTCAAACCCAACTCGTTTATTAAACGGGTTGACATCTACCCCGATTAATTAATCGTGTGGAAATATGAAACTCAAACCCGCATATATTAAACTCAAACCTAACCTGCATAATCTGTTTAATTATACATAAGAAATTAATTTGACTAATTAACATTACTTTTTGTAATTCTATGATATTATTAACTTTACGTTAATAAAAAAATTGATTTTCAATATTTGGATATCCTAATATAAAAAATTCATAAAATAAACTATAATTTATAAAAATATATTTATTTAATATAGAAAAATACTTAATCAGGTTAGCGGGTTACTCATGTCTAAACCCAACGCCGACACGGTTATTAAATGGGTCATGTCCGGATTGACCCATTTATTTAATCGTATCAAATTTTAAAACTTAAACCCGTAAACTTCATGTCGGGTTCGTGTTGATCAAACGGGTCCTGTGGAAATTGTCACCCCTACCTACGCCTTGGGGGGTGTTAGAATATGGCGCTTGCTTCTGTACAAACGTCCAAACGAGAGTGCGGCTTGATAAGTTCGCCCGGTCACAATGAAGCAGTCTTCTCTCGCAATCTATATAGGCCCCGTTCGATTCCCGCGAGTAGAGATTTATCTACTTTTTGTTAATGTTGATTGACAAGTGTCAATCTTTGATTAGTTAAAATCTAACTACACACTGCAAAAAGCATGTAAATCTTTTTCTTATTGGTTAACTATAGTGACGATTAGCCCGCCACGTTGAAAAAAAAATCCCGTTAGCCTCAGAGGAACGCGCCTCACGCGCGCCCTCTCCTTCCTCCTGCCGATTCCCGTTGTCCCCCACCTTCGTCTCCAACCGTGCCTCTCCTCGCCGCCCAGCAGCCATGGTCGCTCTCCGCCTGTAGTGCCGCCCGACATCTCCCGACCGCGCCGCCCCATCCTGTTGTCCGAGATGCCCAAGCGTCGACCAGGCACAAGGTCCACGCCGGCGTCGAATCCGCCTCTGCCTCCCGCCGTCAGTGCTACTCCATCTTTGAAGAAGGCGTTGAGTCTGCCTCTACCTCCCGGCGTCGAGTCCGCCTCGCTTGTTGATGCTCCGTCGTCCTTCCACAAGCGCGAGTCCCCTGGTGTCGCAACTCGTGGTGCTGCCCCGTCGGTTTGCTGCGGTGCAGATCTGGAGATGACCGACAACTCCTCTGCGTCGGCAAGCCAAGGAAATATTGTTAGCAGCGAAGATGGTGCCTCCTGTTTAAACGTTGAGCATTTTGCTAACCGTGGAGTTGAGCTGAGCTCCTCAGACATTGACCGTGGAGTTGAGCTAAGCTCCCCAAATATTGACCGTGGGGTTGAGCAAAGTTCCAAATCTGTGGCCTCTGGTTTAGCACAGAACACAATTTCTGCTTCAGATGGGTTGGTTTGCACTCCAGTGAATGGTGAGATTTTGGCACCGGCTATGTCTATTCTGGACCCTTCTTCGCTGGTGCCACCAGGAAATTCGTCCCCTAAGGTCAACACCCCTACAGCCTCGAAGGTCCATTTTAAATCTTTGACCAGTAACATGAAGAATCCAGTGGTTGACGCAAGTGGACCCTCAGCAAACCCGAAATCAAATGTTATGTTCGAGAACAACGAGGAGATTCAATCCGTCTCTCAAGGGCTTCCCCATGACGCCCCCTCCATCGACCTAATTGTTGACATCTCAGGCCCTCCCGTTGACGCGGCCTTACAGGGGTACCGTACTCAGACTGAATCTACCCCCTCTGGAGCCATGGACAAGGACTACCCGCCCCTACCCAAAGGCCCGGTCATCCCCTCTCCCGTCGGCAAGAAAACTGCTTGGGCCAAAAGAACTCCCCGCCCTGCCCCGTCGGACAAAACCTCTTCAGGTAAGAATTCTAACCCCTCGTTTCTAGATATGCTACTGGCTAAACAGAAACAAAACTGCGGAATGTCTTTACGTTTTGATAACAATGATACTATAGACTCAGATAGTCCCTATGTTACCATTGAAGAGAATGATTTATTGCCAGTAATTGATTATTGGAGGAATGCATTAGTTGGACATATCTGGGGTAAAAAATTTAGCTACAATATTGTTAGAGAATTCGTGAAAAGAGCCTGGAGCTTTGTGGCTCCCCCCAAATTCTTCTCCATGAAGAGGGTTGGTTCTTATTTCGTTTCGATAAAGAGGAGGACCTTCAAGAAGTGTTAAACAAAGGCCCTTGGCTCCTCTATTCATCCCCTTTGGTTCTTAAGAAATGGTTTCCCGATGTCTCCTTCAACCCAAAAGACCTCAATCGCATTCCTATATGGATTCAGCTCCCAGGCCTCCATACTAGCCTTTGGTCGCAATCAAGCCTTCGGAAAATCTGCTCCAAGATTGGCTCTCCCCTTCATACCGACCAATCTGCGGCCTCTAAGACTAGAATTTCTTATGCTAGAATCCTCGTCGAGGTCGATTTCAATCTTGAGCTAGTTAGAGAGATAGAAATCCGCGCCCCCAACGGCTCTCTGTTCCAGCAAGTAATTTATGAATGGGAACCTGTTTCCTGCTCCTCTTGTAGACTCCTCGGCCATTCTTCTGCCCGCTGTCCTTCTGTCCAGCCCAGACCCCCCGCGCCGAACAAACCATTAAACCCTTGTTGGAGCTCCCAAAACAAATTCTAAAGATCTCCTCTATAGCTCAGGCTGCCCCTGTTGTGAACGCCCCTCCTAAGCAGTCCTTGGCCATCCCCTCTGGGACCAAGGCCCCCTCCATTGCGGTTGCTACCTCCCCGTCTGTTCCCCTTACCACAACCCTTCCTCATTTGACCGCTCAGCATGCCCCTGCTCCTTCTGCGACTTAGCTTCTGAACCCCCCTCCCTTAACTGCTCAGGCTTCCCATTCAATCCAGTTGACCTCTGTCCCCCACTCCACTCCTCGCCCCATTGACCCCTGTTCCTCATCCTCCTCTTACCCCCTGATGTGATGTCTTCCCCATCCCTTCAGCTTGTGCTCTCTTCCAACCCTGAGGCAACCTGACAGGTGGTCCCCCCGAATAGTAAGAAAACTGTTGGTAAGACCCCTTTACCTAGTCCAGAGGAGCACTCGCTCCAACTAATTAACTCCTTTGACGCTCTTGAAACGGGTATTATCCCCGCTACCCCCTCTTCACACCATACCCCCTCCTTATGAACCTTGCAATATGGAACATTAGGGGCTGTAACGATCACCCCAAACTCCTTGAAATCCAAAAACTTGTGGCCAACAACAAACTGTGTGCGTTCGGCCTCCTTGAAACTCATGTCTCGCTTGACAACCACCTTCCCATCCTAGGCCGTTTCTTTCCCACCTGGAGTTTTCATCATAACTATGAGGCTGATAATTATGGCCGCATCTGGATTCTCTACAACCCCTCCATCATCACCCTCTCCCCCATCCACTGCACCGACCAAATCCTCTCCTGTAAGGCGTCTATTATGGGTACAATGGACTTTACCCTCTCCGTAGTCTATGGGAGAAACAACCCAGCTATAAGAGTTCAGTTGTGGGAGGACATCTCCAATCTCAACCAAAGCATCTCAGGCCCCTGGGTGGTGGCTGGGGATTTTAATAATATCCTTTTTGCCCAAGATAGGCTAAGCAGTCGCACCCCTCACCCTAGAGATTACCGTGACTTTGCGGAGTGTGTCTCAAGGGCAGAGTTGCAGGACCTTCGCTACTATGGGCGCTTCTTCACCTGGTGGAACAATCAATACAATCACGGACGCATCCTTGGGAAGATCGACAGGGTATTAGTTAACGAGGAATGGATCCTGGCTTACCCCACCAGCTTTGCTTCCTTCCTTCCACCTTTGGCGTCTAACCACAGCCCCATGATCATCTCCCTCCCCGCGCCCGCCCATCGTAAAAGAATATTCAAGTTCCTCAACCTATGGACCAAAGACCCCTCCTTCCTTCCTTTGGTTCGTGAAGCGTGGGAGCCCCCCCCCCCCCCCATCTGGAAGTCGGCTTTTCTCTATCGTTCAAAGACTTCGGTTCCTTAGAACTGGTCTCATAAAGCTCCATAAGACTGAATTTGGTTCCATTGGGGAGAAAGGCCAAGCCATCAGAAATGAGCTCAGTAATGTTCAGAGGCGCCTGGATGAGGACCCTTGGAACCCGACCCTTATCTCCCTGGAGAAAACCCTAAGGCACAAGCTCTTAAATAGGGACGCTCACGAGCTACTTTTCCTTCGCCAGCTCTCGAAGGCCATGTGGCTTAAACTGGCTTACTCTAACACCTCCTTCTTTCATAGATCCATTAAGGCAAGAAGAAATAAGAACTCTATTGCGGCTATTGTTAATGAGTCTGGAGAAACCCTTAATGACCCTACGAAAATAGAGAACTGTTTAGTGGCCCACTTCCATCAAGCGTTAGGCACTAGAGCTTCCCCCCCCCCCCCCCCCCCCCCCGCGTACACTCTTTCGGATCTCAATTTAGACTCGGGTAGAACTCTTGACCAATCTTCTTGGGCCCATCTCACCGTCCGGTTGATAACAATGATATTAAATCCGCTATCCTCTCCATATGAGATGAAAAAGCCCCAGGCCCGGATGGTTATACAGCTAAATTTTTTAAAGCTGTCTGGGACATTATTGGAGCGGACGTCTGTAGAGCTATCAAAAGTTTTTTCCATAGTGGTCGGATGCTCAAAGAACTTAATGCCACTCTCATCACCCTTATCCCCAAATCTGACAACGCCTCGGCCCCAGGCGACTACAAGCCTATCTCCTACAGCAATACTATGTACAAGGATCATTAGTAAGATTTTGGCTGACAGGCTTAAAAATGTCCTCCCCGGTCTGGTCAATCCCAGCCAAGGAGCTTTCATCAAAGGCCGCCTTATTTCAGATAACATCCAGCTATGTTCGTGCCTTATGAAAAATTACCAGAGAGCTCACGTCTCCCCACGTTGCACTATGAAAGTGGATATTAGGAAGGCTTTTGACTCCGTTGACTGTGGTTTCCTCCAGGACACTCTCTCGTTCCTAAACTTCCCCCATGAGTTCAGTAATTGGATCCTTCAGCGCATCACCACCACCTCCTTCTCTATCAACATTAACGGCTCTCCCTCGACTTCGTTCAGAGGGAAGCGAGGGTTGCGCCAAGGCGTTCCCCTTTCGCCCTACTTGTTTGCCCTCGTAATGGATATGCTCTCGCGTCTTCTTGACCAGCTTTACACCGATCCAGGCTTTCACTACCACCCGTAATGCAAATCCCTCCGTATCACTCACCTTTTCTTCGCTGATGATGCCCTCTTATTCTGTAGTGTAACACCCCATCTCCAAATACAATGATTGTCTCCCTAAGTCCATCTCGTACATTAACAACGCAGCGGAAAAGTTCTACTAAATTGGTGTTACCGCTGTTAGTCACCCACGTGACTAACTAGGCCTATTCTCTTAACAAGTCACGGTCTGACTAACCGGATAATTACTCGAGCATCTAAAACATTACAATTCACAAACCACAACTTATACCGAGTATCTCACATCCTACTACATCATACTAACATCTCATCAATATACTGAACGAGTGTACATGCACAACTCGTGTAACAAATGTAAAGCAACCCGAAGTACTCTACTCGCTCCCACTCTCAGGTTGAGTCTTTGTCCGGTACCTACCTGCAAAGTTTAAATCATAGGCCCCAAGGGGCTCAGCATATAGCTGGTATAGAAAACGTGCAGCCCACAAGCTAGCCGGGTTACGCACGACTACTTTGTCGTATACATGCAATTGTTTATTCATACAAATAATAATAAGAAGTACGATAACAAACAATACATTTATGTGAAACATTCACAGCTCAAATAAATCGAACGTCGTAATGGACGTCCATTAATGAGTATGTTAGATTCCTAAATCCTGAGGCTTGAGAATTGTTTAGTTCTCGTGTTTGACCATTCCTTATAAGTGTCAACCATTCTCCTATTAGAATTGGTTGTTCTCTAACTGAATTGTTTATTTTGTCGGGTCAGAGTAACCCTAGCCAATGAGTTATTAGCTTCATTGGTTTAATAAACAATAATTCTTAAGTTATGAGGGTGTAGGCTTGACCCTCCTGCGCCTCCTGAAATTGCCTCCCATCTCGAACTGTTCACTCGAGATGGCCGGGTCAGTTTGTCGACCCTAGGCGGAAGACAGATCTAATGCAGATGCCGACCTCCTAAACCTGAACATGCATGACCGGAGTCAGTCCCGGATTCCTCTCCTCACAAGTTCCAGTTAGCTGAAGTCTCTTTGACAATTGGTTAGTTAAACCTCTCTCGGTATTAACCAACTAACAATAGGGGTACTGATAACTTTATACAATTGTTTATTAATCAGAGTTAATGAACAAGCTCTGAATCAAGTAATGTTAGTGTACAATGGACACAATAACAATACAGTAAATCGGTTTCATGCTTAATCTTGTTTAGTCGTATCACAATAACACATAGCACACAAACCGAGGTAGACCTCGTTAGCAAACAAGCTACAAGAATCCCATACCGTACACCGGAGACTGGCTAGCTCTTAATCCCACGTTCGCCTAATCTGCCGAACGCCTCTAACTTATCTAGATCTGTAATCAGAACTAGTATTAGTACCATGTGTCTTAGAACTAGTTTGGTTCTCTTTTCAACTTAAACCTCTTCCTAGGTTAACCCGGGTATAATAGTATACCGTTAAACGGGTTCATTCATTTAGGAGCGTTTTTTCGAGCTCAATTTCAATTCATTAACACACTAACGTCGTTAGCAGTTATTTAGTTGCACAGTTAGCAACTTTAGACTCATACGGACCTTGTATTAGATTTTCGTATTTTACTATTCACCGTATTTCACTATTCATATACGTATTTTACTATTCACATATGTCCTCGTATTTTACTATTCACCATATACGTAGTTACTATTCATGTATACGTATTCATTATCATGTATACGTGTTTACTATTCATGTATACGTTCTATTCATGTATACGTATTCACTATTCATGTATACGTGTTTACTATTCATGTATACGTATTTACTATTCATGTATACGTATTTACTATTCATGTATACGTATACTATTCGCGTATACGAGTACTATTCATGTACACTAAAATTTTTCGTATACGCCCGTATGATACTCCGTACCATACGTATTTATTTCTTTTTCCAATATAACTTGTATTTTCATTAAAATACTTTAAGTATTGATTTCTCCTATACTTATTTAAATTACGGGTATACCCCTCGTATACCTTAATTTATATACGGGTCTCGTTTAAACCCGTCTTAACTCTGTTTCTTTTACAACTTGTTTCTAAATTCTTTATTTAATTTCCTTAACCTTCTAAACACATAAAAATGTGTTATTTATATTACTTACCCATAGTTTTCTCTTAATCTCCATTTTACTCTTAATAAGTTCTAAACTTGTTATCTTTATTTCTAATTTCTTCCAAAGTCTTAATTAATTAATTTCTTTTATATTTTTGGTCAATTATCAAAATACACCCGAGTTGACCAGCCTTTTATGGTCAAACCCCCTAACTTTCCATTATTTACAACATTACCCCTAAAGTTAATTTAACTTAACTTTTTATTCCTTTATCCTTTTAATATCTAATCTTTTGCTACAAATTTTATTCTAGCTCCCCAAAATATTTTACAAACTGCCATTGACCAAGTTTGACCATGTTTGACCAAGTTTGACCAGGAAAATTACCATTCTACCCTTGTGGTCTTTTCTTTTATCCTAACTTATTTATTAACCAAATTAACTCCAATTAATTTCTAATTTTTGTAACTAATTTTCCTACAGATTTTTGAACATCAAAAATCATTTTAAACATCTCTAAATCACCAGATTTAATTATCTAATGTTATAGTATATATATACCATCTTTTATTAACCTTAAATACACCAAAAACCTTATAAATTCCTTATAACACTTATAAACTCTTTATAAATTGTAAACTTAATTCTACAATTATTTTCTCATCATCTAAACTCTTAAAAATTCCATATTGGCCTCATATATTTTCGGTAATCACCATTAGGTACTAAAACTTCTTAAATTTTACATATTACTCTTAATTATACTAATTCCTTTAATTTAACTAAGTTAGATAATTTTTCTAACTCATATATAACCTCCTAATTTTCGGCCATATAAAAATTCATAGTATATGAATTTTTCTTGTATATTATGATAGCTTATATTGTAGCTTATATCATAAGGAGTATAAATCTAATTTTAGATTTACAAAACATTAACATTTAATGTGTTAAAAATTGAATCTAACACATCAATAATTTCGGTAATCCTAAAAAAATAAATAACATGTTAGATCATATATAGATCAACAATTAGAACCTTGAAATAGGTAGTTGTAGGATTTACCTTGTATATTAACCATTAGCTTAATATTTAAGCTTGATTTCCTTAGAAATTTTGACAGCAATTTGCTAGAGAAATTGGCTCCAAAATTATACAATAAGATGAAGAATAAGATGGTTTAGTATCCCATGCCAATCGGCTGTAACAAAAACCAAAGAATAAGAAGTTTTCAAGAAGGCAATGTTTTACCTCGAGAATCAAAGGCACTTCTTAGTGGTTTTTCCTGAGATTCTGGGGGCTCATGAGCTATGGTTGTAAAGCTCTTGAAGATAGGATTCCAACGAGCTATCAAGCTTGTGATTTGGAGTTAGGACGAGAAAGTTATGATTCTTACAAGGAAGGGCGTTCTTTAAGGTTCAAAATCGTGAAGTTTGGCTTTGTTTTGTGTTCTTCCTTCAAAGAGAGGATGAGTTCCGAATTTAGAAGCTCTCATTTGATAGGTAAGAGTCTGGGTAATCATTCACTAAGGGGACAAGGTAATAATGCAATGCAAGGAAGTCTTGATTAGGTGTAATAGTATAAAGTAAAGTATTTTGGACATGGTTTGTCCCCCCTTGATGTCGGCCAGCCCTATCCTCATTTGATCTAATTTTTTTTGGTTTTCTTCTTATATTATGTAACATTTAATGACTTAATTTCATTCATTATGACTTATACCATGTTATAGGTATGTTTCAAGGCCAAAAATGCCTTAAAACACATTTTATGTGCTTCCCGGTTCACATTGATTTTGCAATTTGTTTTGGCTAGTTTAAATGTGTTCTTAGTACATTTACAACCTTTAGAAACTTTGTTCATGAAATAGCATGTTGCTAATTCCAATTTAAACCAAGTCGTTTGGTGGTTTCTCCTTGACTTTCGTCAGTTTAGTACCGGTTTTTGTGTGGACTTGTATACTTAGTTTATGTGTATACGCTATGGCTCTTATGACCATTTTATTGTTGTTCCCTTATTCCTTATTGGTATTTAGGCTCACTAGCCTTTTAATTCCATATATAAATGCTTAAGGCACATTCTCTTTTAAAGCACATTTTTCTTTAAAGCACATTTTTGTGCTCTAAGGTGCGTTTTTGGTTTAAACGCTAATTCGCTTAATGTTTATTACTAATCTTAGAGGTATTTCACATTCGAAATCTCTTGGGAACTTATTGGTAGTTCCCTAATTTATTTATACTCTTTAAAACACTTTTTGCTCTAATTGTTCCTAAAACATGTTTTGGTGTAAATTGTTGTTTAACACTTCTTCTAATGTTTCTAAGGCACGTTCTAGCCTTAGTATATCCTAATTATATAGTTCATTAATATATTAAGGTTTGGGGTATTTCAATACGAGTGTGATACCCAGTGTAGGGGTCACCTCCCACATCGATCGGGAGAGAGCACGAACCATGCCTTATAGGTGCGGGGATACTCTCCCCTTGTGAGACGCGTTTTGGGATGGTACCCAGGAACAAATCCGTGTGGGTTGCGGTCCAAAGCGGACAATATCTCACATGTGGGTTAAGACTGGGGATGTTACAGTTGGTATCAGAGCTAGGCCCAGGTTGGTGTGCCAGCGGGGACGTTGGGCTCTCAAGGGGGGGTAGAGTGTGATACCCAGTGTAGGGGTCACCTCCCACATCGATCGGGAGAGAGCACGAACCATGCCTTATAGGTGTGGGGATACTCTCCCCTTGTGAGACGCGTTTTGGGATGGTACCCAGGAACAAATCCGTGCGGGCTGCGGTCCAAAGCGGACAATATCTCACATGTGGGTTAAGACTGGGGATGTTACATGTAGGGGTGACCAGAGCTCCATCTCCCTCTTGCTTAACAAAATCAACCTCTTCTCTGATGCTTCGGGCCTATTGCTTAACCCCTCTAAATCTGACCTATTCCTAGGAGGGGTTGACATTTCCCTCGCTGAATCGCTTGTCCTTCTCACAGGGTTTAGCAAGGGGTCGTTTCCATTTCGCTACCTGGGCATTCCGATCACAGCTAGGAAGCCTAGAGCCGCAGATTTCAACCCCCTCCTTGATAGTATCCGTAAAACCATCACTGCTTGGGGAAGTAAATCCCTCTCCTTCGCTGGAAGGCTCTCCCTCATCCAGAGTACTCTTTTTGGCATAGTGGGCTTCTGGGCCTCTAGCATCACTATACCTAAAAATGTCATCAAAAGAGTCACCAAGTGCCTCCGCTCGTTCCTCTGGTCTGGCGATGCTGATAGTAATGCCACTCCTTTTGTGGCTTGGAGCGCTATCACCAACACCAAGAAAAATGGAGGTCTGGGCCTTAAGGATATCCAACAATGGAACAGATGCTTTATGCTCAAGACCATCTCTGCCATCACTCACGACGCTGAGCGCCTTTGGATCCAGTGGATCCATAAGCTTTTCATCTCTAACTCCAACACTATTTGGATGACCACTGCAAAAGGTAATGACCCATGGACCTGGAAAGCTATCCTCCATGCTAAGGATTGGTGGATAGAGCAATGTGGGTCTCTCAATGATGCCATATCTCTTTTCAACTCCTATCCCACCTGTCCCAGGGTAAGCACTTTCTATAATGATGTCTCCCCCCTCCCAGGGTTTCAATTGGTTTAATGTTTGTTGGAAATCTTGGTCTATTCCCAAAGCTAAATTTATATTATGGATTACACTTAAAGGTAGACTTAAGACATGTGATAGGCTCCAATCATGGGGCATATGTCTAGCTAACCGATGCTGGCTCTGTGAGCGTGCTCAAGAGACAAGCAACCATCTTTTCTTCTATTGCAGTTACTCTTGCAGGGTTTGGTGGACTATCTGTGACTGGCTTGGAATCCCGACCAACCGGAAAAGTCTACGCAGCTACTCAACCTGGATCACCCGCTACTGTAAGAGACACCGCCCAATTGACCTAGTTAAACGAGCAGTTATCGCCAACGTTGTATATCACCTCTGGATTGAAAGATGCAAGCGAGCCATGGCCAACCAAGCCAGAGACCCCTGCCACATCGTTTCAGACATCAAATCTGCTATCAAGGCCATTATTTCAACAAGGATGGAAAGCTCCAGCGCTGACTTCGACTGGCTTGATAGGGTACTCTGCTCCTAGGAGTACCAATCTTTTGTAATTCGAAATAATATGATATTTCTTGGACTATGGGCTGTTGCGAGCTCTAGGTTATTCTTGTATGCCCTGAGACATTTTGTTCACTGCTAGGGAGATCTTGTATTTCCACACCTCCCTTAGCATTTGCTCGTTTTAGTTATCAGATGCATAGGGCTCCTATGTATCTAACGTTACATTACCCTGATTTATATATATATACACATCTCTTTATTCCAAAAAAAAAACTATAGTGACAATTTGCAGGCTTTATGCAAACGCGGGAATACTCGCGTTTGGACGCGGTGAGCGAACAGCCTCATAGACGTTTGGACGTCTGTCCTGGTCACAGAGCTCACCCGGACATGATGAAGTAGTTTTTCTCTCACAATCTGTATAGACGTCCAAGGCGTTTGTTCTCGGACACGTCGTGAGCTCGCTTGGACGTCACACAAGAAGGCAATTACTTTCGTTCTTTTAGTGTTGTAATCGTTGTATATACACACGATATACCCCTAATACAAAAGCAACTGATCAGACATGTTCCCTTGTTTGCATCAATCAAATTTTATTTTCTATTAATAAAAAAGGGAAAATTCATGAGATACCCCTGTTTTCTTTCGTAATTCACAATATACCCCTATGTTTTTCGTAATTCAACTTTAAACATGCTTAAATGTTGTCCAAAATTGATGAAACTTTACATGGACGATGCAAAAGTCTTATATTTTGTCCAATATCAAATATGAAGTTTTTAAGCTCACATGTGACCTATGGGACCCAATGAATATGCCACATGTTCATTGGGTCCCACAGGTCACATGTGAGCTTAAAAACTTCAAATTTGGAATTGGACCAAAATATAACACGTTAGCATCGTCCATGTAAAGTTTCATCAATTTTGGACAACATTTAAGCATGTTTAAAGTTGAATTACAAAAACCACAGGGGTATATTGTGAATTACGAAAGATTACATGGGTATATCGTGAATTTTCCCATAAAAAATTAAAATATGATATGGAGTAGTGAAGGTGAGTGTGGGGTTCTTAGTTAAGAATCTCATAGCATAAGAAGAGATATTATGAGGAGAAAATTAAAATAGTAGTATAACTTTAAGGGTGTAATTCATTCTTGTTGGTGTGGATGCTGTTATCATACTAATTTTATTCGTAGCAAAAAGGAAAAAAAGCGATGGAAATGAATGTTCCAAGATCAAATTCTTTTAGCAGTGAAATTATCACCAAAAACGATGCAAAGGATCTACCTGAATTTGAGCTGGCAACGTTCGGTCTTGGTCTTGGGTCAGAATTAATCAGGACTATTGGTAATCGTTCCTTGTCTACTGGTTCCTAGCTAGGACTAGGTCGGCTTCGGTTCAATTCTATTTTTAATTTGATGTTACATATTGAGTAATTTATAACCAATCAATAATATTACAAAGGTATAATCTAAATAAAAATATATTTGAAAGTATAATGGTATATATTGTGAAAAAAATTCATTTATTTTTTAGACTCATATATTTGTTTATATTCATTAGAAACGGTTAGGAAAAAAGTTGTTAGAGGACGATTTATGATCGATTGTTGGTCACTCAATGAAATACCCCTAAATTTATTTAAATTAATTTAGGGGTTTTCTTTTATAAAAACCCTAAATAATATTATTAAACACTAAATTAGTGTATGGTATTATTTAAAAATTATTTAGGGGACTTCTTATATTAAATTCTAAATAATAATACAATTTAAATTAATTTATTATAAGGTATTATGAATTTAATAATAAGATTTATAAGTCAATAAATCTTGGAAAAATTTCTAAACACTCCAAGTATATTATAAAGATTTTAGAAAGAGTTGGAACATTGATTTGGAGCATAAAAGTCAATATAAAATCCTAGAAACCCTAAAGCTTCTCAAGCCTTGCTAGGGTTGACTTTTTGAGAATGGTCAAACCAGCCCATGAAACCTATACCAATAAATAGGTTATAGAAAACCATGAAGATCGATAAAAAGAACGTCAAAAACGGATCATCCTAGCCAAAGTTATGATAGAATGAAGTTTAGAGCCAAAATTTTGAAAACTGCCACGTGTCAAGCTCACACGGGTCGCCTGTACTTAGCACGAAAATCAGCCAGAATCCTAACTGCCATCAGCATTTTTTCCCTAACTTTAGACACTTTTATCTCACTCATCTTTACGAATTTTGCAACGCCGTTTTTTTCATTCTCTTCTCCTTAATCTCCTCTTTGCAACCATAGCCCACAATTAACCTAAAGCTTCCTAAATCCACTGGAAAATCAATCCAAATTCGCCTCCTTGCAAAGTCGTAACCCAGATTCCCAGTTTTCACCGAATTCAGGTAAACTTCGTTTGATCATAACTTCTTCGTTTCTCACCCAAAATTCGAGTTCTTTAGCTTGTTGTGTAGATCTCTAATCCCTCTACAACTTTCATGTTTACACCTAAGGCTAATTCCCAACCGTTTGTAAGAACGAGGTGCCTAAAGTTCGTGATCCGACATCACATAAAATCATAGGAAAAACGTAAGGTAAACTCGTAACTTCCGGGTCTGATTTATTTCTATATAATGTACATTAGAGTGAGTTCTTGCTATCAATGTGTAGAACTATGTTTCCTCTTTAGATTAAGCCCAAGAACAAAGCTTAACTCGATCTGTACCGAAACTTATAGTGTTGCAAAGTTGGCTACTCAATCAGCTCGTAAAGGTTGAGTTTTTCCAGAAACCGAAATTGAATTCCTTCGATTGTGCAATTCCGGTGAGTTTTCCTTCAAATTCTTTCGATTTTGCTAATCGACATTGCATTACCGGTCAGAACCATGTTCCAATTTCATCTATTATGCGTTAGATTGAGAGAATTTGTGAGAATTGAAATCGGAAACCCGAAATAACCCTAACTTCGAACCCAGAATCGTTTTTGCGAATTCGTGCACGTTAGATCGTAAATTTGGTACCATTGGAACCGCAAGAAGATTTCGAATCTAATGGAACAAGAATCACTAAGTTTCGTTCTGTGGATTAGGAGAAATTGGCAATTTAGTACTCGACATCTGTTTGGGGTTCGCTGATGAACCCGAGGACTTTCGGCCGTCCAATCGTAGGTTTTGGAAACGGACGGCCGAGATTAGATCTGGGGAGTTTAAGTTGGTTATGAATTATAATATTTCCAGAATTAAACCCTAACTTGTTGAATTAATTTAAATACCTTCCCGAATGTATTTTGACTTGAAATTTTAACCATAGATTCCTTATAGAATCTAGTTTATTTTGATGTAAATTAATATGGTTTTGGAGTTTTTAAACGTAAGTTATGATTTTTGAAAGTTACGGGTATTATGGAATTATTTGGTTAAATAACAAAAGATATTTTTATGAAATAAAAATTTATAATATGTCTAAAATGTTATATCTACTATATATTTAATTTGGGAATTTTTGGACAATGGTAAATGGGTTTAAAAATTGTGTTTATGAATTTTTCATAAGAATAACTTATAATATATGGTTTTTAATGTAACCAAAAATTAAAGTATAGTTGATTAATGAACTTTATAGGTTGGGAAAAATATAATAAGACTAAACTAACATTTAATACAAAATGTTAATAAATATTTTTGGGTATAAACTTTTAAGTGAAGTAAATATATATATATATACATATATAAAAAAGAAATAAAATAGTAACTTAGGTTAAATCAAGGAACTAAATTAATCTACATTTATATTAATTATATAATATGGTAGTTAATATACTTAATTGAAACTAAGGAAAATACTTTATTTTATAAACCATATATTGGATGTAGCTATGTGTAAAAGTTAATATAAATAATTAAATGCAATAAAACTACACAAAGAATGTCTTGAATAAATCCTAATATATATATATATATATATATATATATATAAACTACATAAATAAAAGAAATAAAGTACCTTATAGAAAATAGAATATGAAGGAATTTATAAGTTAAACTAAACCTATACATAATACTATTAAAAGAGTATTTTATGTGGTGGTATTAAATTATGATTATGAAATTTAGTTAAAAGAGTTACCTTTGGATTTCTAAGATTTATATAAACCATATTAGAATGCATGTATAATATTATTTGTCAATGACCAGAATGTGAATCTATAATTTGGATTAAGTAATTAATAAGTTGAGACTTAGGAAATATTGTAATTAGATTACATAAAATGTTACACAAATAGATCTTATTATATAATTAATAATAAAATAAATGAAATACTTTCACATTTAGATGTTCTTATTATATAAACAATAATAAAATAAATGAGATACTTTTACATCTAAATGTGAAGTGGATTAGTAAGGCTAAATTTAATCATTTCATAACATTTATAATAGTGAGTAATAACTTAATGTTTTAAGGAAAAATCATTAAAAGGGTTAAGATATAAAACTAAATTAGATATGACTAGGGAGTTAATCTAGATAATAATCTTTAAGTTTCTTAGAAGTAGATAAGCCATACAAAATACATTTATAACATTAACTACCAATATTTAGAATGTGAGTTTATAAATAAGTGTTGTAGTTAATAGCTAGAACTTGTAAAAAGGTTTGTAAATATAAATTAGATATTTAAAACTTTAAACCTTTAATCAGACGGAACTAAGTTACATAAGATATTATATTGATATACTTTACGGTAATGGGAAATATTGATATGTTATTTGAATATAAAATATGAGAATTTTCAGGATAGATGATCTTATTAAATAATTGGTAATTTCACTTATGAATGGGGATTTAATTCTTAGATAAATTTTACCTTATGTTAAGATATATTGTTTATCCTAAAACATAATAAAGGAAAATAATTTATAACGTTACTCCTTTGGAACCTTAGGTTTTGTAAATAATTTAAAACGTATTTAAGACTTAAGTTTATTGATGAAATACCCCAAATCTAAATAATATTATTTAATCATTATTTATTGGAATATAATCCAAATATAAATCATTTCACGTACGTATGCAAACCCATGCATGAAAACGTTACGTAAAAACAGTCGTTTCACCATAAACGCTAAAACGCCTTAGAAGCATATGGTCAAACATGACCTTGTATGACCCTCTAATATTCAAACTAAATGGTCATACAATTATTATATGAATATACAAATATATTCCCTAAGCTATATTCAGGCAAATACGCAAAATGCTCGGGAGTGCTCACACCCGCTCCTTAAAGCACGAAAAGTCCGGAGGAGTGCCGAGGTGGCACGAACTCCTATAAAATTAATTCCTAGAGTTCCTAACATCATTATTTATCATTCTAAAGAGAACCCACGAAGTGGTTTCTCAAAATTCAGCAAAAACCAAAGGAGGATTTCTTAGCGCTCCTTTTTGGCCCGGGAGTGTCCCGATGGCCCGTAAATTATGTCACGGGTTGATATAACCCCATATAACTCAATGTAACATCTTAGTATATGATTATTTACTATAATAAGTGTTTACAAACACTTGGAACTCATAAGAACAATTGGTTTCCCAAAATTTCCTTAGAGCACAAAAACACACCTTCGGGTGTCACGAAAATGCGTTTTACGCAATTACCTTGTAGTTTTTGACATGCCACGAATTGGTAATATTAAAAAGGGTTAAAATGACCTTATAAATCAGTTGGTGTGACTAGTCAACAAGACTCTCTATAGGGGCCGATTTTGAGAGCAAAAACTAGTATAAAAATTGCATTGAAAGTTTATAAAAGCATAGAACATGGTGACTCACCTTCCCATGTGTTATATTACTTAATGTCTAAGTATGTAGGTCTCATTTGACCAGCAAGCTGTCGAAATTAGGCCATGGAATAAGGCCATGTGAGCTAGAACAAAAACAAATGAGAAAAAGTAAAAAGTGGATCTAGAATTCACTTTTCTAGATTCCTTCTTTTCCATGTGACCTAACATGCTTGTCCTTGGCTCTTCAATGTCAATTAAGACACCCCATTTGACCCTTGAATTCGTGACTCTACAAGGGAGGAAGAAGACAAGCCTAACTTAGAAAAATCAAAAGAATAACTTACCTAAATTACCTTGTCTTCTAGCTCACAATCATCTTCTTTCCAACTCTTGCCTTGTCACACACCACATGTCCGAAATTATGCAGAGAACATGGGCATTTATTGAGCCAATAAACCATGTAATAAACTAAGGAAAAAGTATAGTCATTTGACATTAAAAATTAACAAAACAAAAATCAAATTCTAAGGCACTCTCTTACCTTATACGTAAGTTTAGTGTCATTTCCCCTCTTACACTCCACACCTACGAATTTGGTAAGCTCTCTCCTCTCTCTTCTAAGCTTCATCTTCTTCCTTTGAAGCTCTTAAGTCCATTAATGGAGATGTAACTTCTATCTTCATCTTTAAGGTAATTTCTTAGCAATTCTTGTCAAGCCTTGAAGCAAAACTCTTCCTAGCTTAACAACAAGTGTTCGACATCAATTAGTTCTCCAAGGAGGTTGTCCAAACCAACATTAAACCAAGGAGCATCTCAAGGTTATCTTAAGGTAGTTTTAATGCTTGTAAATCCTTAAAGCACATTTTTATGTGTAACCAAGTTCTACTTCTTCTAAGACTCTTTTCTTCTTCATTTTCATGAAGGAAAGTTTGTTCTTCATCTACCTTTGGTGTGACGAAAATATAAGGAAAAAAGCTTAAGGTAAATTCTTGAAAAACTACTTACAAATCTACTTAAGATCTTTATTGAAGATCTAACTCCTAAACACCTTCACCTCTTGCATAAAACCGAAGAGGAGCATCAAGTTTACCTAGGAGAAAGCTTGGAGATTCAAGAAGAAGTTCAAGCACTTAACCACCTTTGTTAAGAAGTAAGTTTACTAAGTAAATCTTTATGTTATAAGCTTTGTTAAGCTTCTAAAAATTGTACAAAAATTATGTACATCTCCTAGGCTAAATAATACCGAAACTATATGGTTTTATATGCCAAAAATATAATCTATAACATATATAGAAAATATTTACCTTAAGACACATTTTTGTGTCATAGAATTTGTTTATGTTACAAATTAATTAAGGCCGAAAAGTCTAGGGCAAAAATGCTTTATTTTAAGCTAAGAATCAATATAAGACATTACAATAATTTTTACATGAGTTATATGACTCATATGAATTTATGTACATTATTATGACATATAAATCCACTTTTATATACTATATGGTCACTAAATGAATATGGCCGAATTACCTAAGTGTTAAATAGGTATTAATGACCTACTTAGGTATATAAACTTATATCATAAAGTTTGGTGAGTTAAAAATATTTATTAAAGCTTAAATGACTAATTAAATAAGTTATGTGGCTTAAATGTAATTTTTACAAAGTTTGGTGCACTTATTGTGAAAACCGAGAGCTAAAGGGGTATTTGGTGTAATTATAATATAATATAAGGTTAGGAATTAAGTTTAAGAATTTTAGATAATCTAAACAAGCTTAAATAACTTTTTATAAAGTTTTGGGCTATTATGTAATTTATAAAAGTTGATATGAAAGTTTGTAAATATTTAGTGGGCGGATTGATAATTAAGAGAATCATTGAGTTCACTTTCGAAATTTTGAAGAAATAAACATTTAGACTTTAGATTATAAATTATTAAGATACTAATATAAAGTTTTGGGATGAAATTGTAATTAAGGAAAAATAAATGACATAGCCGAATTACTTTGGGGTTAGTTTGGTAATTTAAGAATTTAATTATATATATATATTCGGCATTTATGGAGAAAAAAATTAAAACTATAGTTTATAAGACATTATGTAAAGATTATAAGATTTTGTGGCTAAATTGCAATTATAGAAAGTATATAAATATATGCCGAGATTTTGAGGGGCTAAGATGTAATTCTTGAAAGTTATAATATTTATAAGTTATGTCCAAAAGATTAGTGGTAGTTTTGTAATTTAATTAGATGAGGAATTAAAATTATTTATAAAGAGATTAGAATTTAAGTGTAAAGTTTATGAATTAATGTGGTTGTTTTGTAAATAACCGAAATACAAGTTTAAGAATTTAGATTTGAATAATATAGGTCCTATATGGATATTTGGAGGATTTAGAAGAAAGAATTTTGATTAAAGGAATTATGGAATTTAAAACTATGGCTTACATGGTTATAAGGAATTAAAAGATAAACAATAATATTATTTATGGTTAAAAGGAGAATAATAAAACTATAAGAATTTTATGTCTATGTATGACATATAAATATAGTTAAGAAATTATAAGTTGTTATGTCACCTAGACAAATAAAATAAACAACAAATGCAATAAACACATATATGTGCATTAAAGGATTTATAAATAAATCAAAAGGGATAACAAATAAGTTATACATTAAATCATGAGGTGATTAAAAGAAATAAACCTCACATGAAATAACAATATGAAATTTGTTAAAGATCCAATAGAATTATTATATAAGGGTAACATAAATTAACCCTCTCAGTTAATCCTATTCTAGGACTTTGTTTGACCAGACGTTGACCGGGAATTTACAAGTACAGTCTACGGTGAACGGTATGGGATTCTTGCAACCTGTTTTCTAACGGATTACACCGGCTTGTGTGCTATCTGTTGTTTGAAATAACGACCAAGATAATTAATGTAAACTGTTGTTTTACTCTTGCACACTGTGGTATTATTTTATGTGCGTGAATGTTGCTGACTACATCGTGTATGTCCCACGCATACAAACACTACTATACCAGTGGATTAAATACCTGCGTTTCAGTATACCGAGGACTTGTACTCAAGTCTCTCACTAACTTCAGTTTATAACATACGTCATTATCCTAAACGTGATAATTGACAATACACATTGTGTTCTTGTTTAACGTCTTTATATGACACTTAACAATTATATACTTCGAGATTGAGGAGCCCAGTTGGATCTGGCCATGCATGCTACGGGAGTTGTACCTGTCTCAGGTCGTCTCCTACTACGTCGCGACGGAACATTCAGTTGGGAGGAAGACTTTATTCCTTCCGGGATTCAAATGCCCTTCAGTTCGAGGAAGACTTTATTCCTCTAGTGGGTTCTTATTTCCCACGCCATTCAGTTCAGGGTTTAACTACGTTATCTCCTGGGGTTTTTATACCCAACCTTTCTCTATAACGAGGTCACTATACCTCCACTATTTCAGACATTCAGTTATAACTGTCAGTCCCATTGTGTGGACCGACTATCAGTAAAGAATTTCAGTTCAGCTAACTCGACCTTCTGTGTCTTGTTCTATGTGACATTATTGTCCTTGTATGGATACTTGTTATTATCAGACTATGCTTGTTTACAGCTTATAAAAATGAACTGCATGTATTCGACAAAGTAGTTGGTGTGGCCCGGTAGACGATGGGCTGCACGTTTTCCATACCAGCATTGTTTGCTGAGCCCCTTTGGGGGCACCCCCATTTTTCAGGTACCTGAAGTTGAGGAGATCACCACACTGAGTGTAGGTGGGGTAGACCAAGCTTTGGGAGTCTACTATTAGTTAATTGTTTTATTTCAGTATTGTACTTTGAGATTGATTCCTAGTATCTCGGGTTGTATCTGTATTCCAGACCGTGACATTTGAGGATTGTATTTGGACTTAGCCTTGTTGGTCACAAGGGTGGCCAACGGCATTGTAATACCGCCCGGTTGTTGTATTTATTTCCGCTGCAGTTGTATTTTATTTGGGAGTGATCGCCGTTCAGTTTATTGGATTTCGGGTTGGGGTATTACAATTGAGGTTTAGTATAAAAGGATTATACGTAGTCTATGGAGGGAATGTGTGTAAAAATAAAACATTTAGGAAATTAAATGTAAGCAAGGATACATAAAAGGTTATCTTAAAACACCTTATTATATAGTTAATGGTAAAGTAAATAATATATCTTGTGAATACTAAATGTAAGAGTTCGATAAATCTAAGTTAACTATAGTATAGTTATTCAAGATGAGAAGCAATTTAACATCTTATGACAAGATTATTAAATGGCTGTAAATAAAAGTCATTCTGAACTAAAGATAAGATAATTGAGTTTAGTAGCTCAATTAAGTTATAACAAAATGCGTCTACAACACTATGATTCCAATATACAGGTTGTAGATCTTAATTAAGTTAAGGGGAAGAGTTAATCATAATAGGTTAGCTAGTAGATGTTGATAAGAATGAATAATCGTTACAATATGGGATAATAATACAGTATTCTAAGACAAACCTGTCATGGGTCATGAGACGACGTTATTCTAAATTAAGAGTAAGGGTATTGAGCTTAAAGTTATTATTGACATTCTAAGATAAGTCGAAGGTTATACGTAACATTTAATTGAGACTTAGAAATAAGAGTGAGGAGTTTATTTAAGCTTAACGTAGGCTGCAAGTGATTGATGATAGACCACCTTTAATATTCTTCAAAGTACTGTTGATTGTTTGCGCAAGTTGACTAGAACTGCTACAGCGTTATCCAGGTACGATTTCTCGTACTCAGATACTTTTGCTAATGGGCTTTATGGAATGTTTTGGAAAACGTCAACTGTTCTTAAATGGATTTCTAAGGAAAACTGTTTGTGTGACTAACTCAGCTTGATGTGACTAACTGAGCCTTGAATGTGAAACTTTCGTGGTTATGGGTTCCTTCTGTTTGGTTGTTTCGTTAGACATTGACTGCCTAGGGTTTACTCTTCTGCACTCTGTAGGACTGAGTGGTTTGGTATTGCTCTAGTGTAGTTAGTGATCTAGTGGAAATATGGAAAAGGACAATTTTAGCAATTCTTCCTTTGACTCTGGATATTGCTTCATCCATGAGCTGAGTCTTTTGTTGTGACGTGCGCGCGTCTTCATTGGTAACAGCGGGGGCTGTATATCCCTCGTCCACAAGGACATTTATATTTGACACCAGGGGGTTGTATATCCCTCGTCCACCAGGACATTTAAATCTGACAGCAGGGGGCTGTATATCCCTCGTCCATATGGACATTTATATCTGGCGGTGGGGGCCATCTCTCCCAATTGGTATTATTCCACTCTTGAGTTGTTGGTTCTTGGATCTCTTCTTCATTCCTAGTCCTTGTGACTATTTGAGTCTTTCTACTCTTGACTGGAACTGAATCTAACATAAGCAATGGATGTTCACTAACTCATGGTGTGACTTTTGTTTTACTAACTTTACCCTTCTACTGTTTATCTCTTTCTTCGACTTGCTATCTTTCACTTGGTGATTTTAAAGTGCCTTGTTTCCCTGTTTTACTTTCAAGAATTTGATCTCAAGTTACTGTTTATTTTGAAGAGTTATGTTTTAAATATTGTTTTGGAGAATTGTACCAGTTCCATTCCAGGGAACTGACTCACCCCTCCCGGGGTGGGCTGCTTGGTTTCATCTTGCAGGTACGAATTGTTTATACAGGTGGCCACGAAGAGCATGAGTGATTGGGATGGGAATTAGGAATTGTGGAGAGTTATTCTGTTTTACGTTCAGTTTTGTTTACGTTGTTTTCTTGAGTTCAGACCGTAACTTAGATAATTGTAATGGTTGTAATTGGTGAGGTTGGTACCGGGTGTTTGGAACCCGATGGTATGTAATCGCCTTAGTATTTTAATTCCGCTTTCAATACGTTAAATAGGGGCGTTACACTCAAGGTTGGTCCCAAATTTGCCCCGTTCCAATGACTAGTTTATTTAAAGGGAAAATTCATAATATAGCTTTTTTTCCTTTCGTAATTTATAATATATTTCTGTTAGTTTTCGTAATTCAACTTTAAACATGTTTAAATGTTATCCAAAATTGATGAAACTTTACATGGACAATGCTAAAGTGTTATATTTTGGTCCAATATCAAATTTGAAGTTTTTTAAATTCACATGTGACCTGTGGGACCCAATGAAAATTGTGGTATGTTCATTGGGTCCCACAGTTCACATGTAAGCTTAAAAAACTTCAAATTTGATATTGGACCAAAATATAACACTTTAGCGTCGTCCATATAAAGTTTCATCAATTGTGTACAACATTTAAACATGTTTAAAGTTGAATTTCAAAAACCAACAGGAATATATTGTAAATTATGAAAGAAAAAAGGGGTATATTGTGAATTTCTCTTATTTTAAACAGGGACCGGTTTCAGTCATGGACCATTTTCGAGCTAGTCCTAACCCACAGAGTCTAGGATTGGTCTCGCGCGGTCCCAGACTTCTAAAAAGTGATACTAGACCTGGCTCACTATAGTCCGATCTCGAGCCAGTCACGGTAATGAGACTCGAGCCAGTCTTTCATCAGGCATGTTTAAGGAAAAAGATCCAAAAATTGTTTTAGCTTATGATATAATTAACATAAAACAGTCAAACTAGCAATCTAATTCAACCAAAGACTGCTTGATAAGTGACAATGAGAATTAGAATGATAGGTATGAGAATGAAAATAGAATAAATAATTAAGTATAGAATAAATAAGTATGAGGATTAGTATTACCATACCAATGTTTGATGATGGCAAGTTTACTATTCAAATGTATATTTTTATCATTATTTACATGTATATTATACACAACGTACAAATTTATTATGAAAGGCAAAAATTGTTTGTCTATAAATCTTATTTAACGTTATTATCTTAATTAAATTTCACTATCACATTAATATAATTAAATACAAATAAATTTGAAATCCAATGTTAACATATAGAATAAAAATTTTAATGTTCTACTCAATTATTTTTATTAATGGTTTTCAAAAAAATATATTTGTTTTTATATTATCATGTAAATATGATTTTTTAAGAAAGTATAAATATAGCTTAGTAGACCATCAATAATGTGCAAAAAAGTATCTTTTTTAATATCAATTTTAATTAATTTCAAAAAATGTATGTTATCCATAGTATATTAATTTATATTAAGTTGATTAAGTATAAAAATTCATACAAATAATCATATTTATTTTTGTACATCTTTTGATTAGATTTTATATATATTTATACTTTAATATAATTTTAAAGTTTAAATATTAGAAAGTTGTTTAGAAAACAAAATATAAATATTTATGTTATTTTCCACAAAACAATATTTGATGTAAATAATAAGTAATAAGATAGTTGTGCTGAAAAGGATTTTTTTTCTTAAAAGGATTCATTTGTAAAAAGATGTTTGTGAGAATAGAAAGTGATATCCTCTCTTTATCGATAATTAATCGATGAGAATAGATAGGATTTCACTCTATATTAATTTCCATTCCATCTCTCTAAAAATCTTAATCAATTATATTTTTCCATACACTCATACTCTTACTCATTCTGTATTCTCAGTTAACTAGACAAATCTATCGGTAAGAGTATACGGGTCGGATTGATTTAAGCGCGAATGTGGCTACATTTTTTTAAACTAAATAACATATATATTACTTCAAGAGTACATACCCAGAATCAGGTAAACGTAGACCATGGCCAAGATTAAACTCTCAGTTACAAAACAAGTCTAAAACATCTAACCACAAAGATTCCCAGGTAACAATCCAAGGATAATGTATATTCATGGAATTTTTTTAAGAAATTCCAAGCACAACCCTTGAATTCAAAAGATCCCTAGATCTCAGCACTGATTGGAGCTTCGTCTCACTCAGACAGACATAGAGAATGGAGAGATTCGAAGAGAAAGAGAACGATAGTCTGTATATTACTGAGAAGGAGAAAGAATAAGTTCTTGACACTCTGACGTTTTAACTTGTTAAGTATATACAAGCCCACTAACTAATACACATATATACGCACCAGTAAACACACTAACCCTACAACGGTTAATAAATAACAACGGCTAACAATACAGACCCATCTTAACAGCCCCCCTCGAAACAAGCAATCTCATTGCTTGTTTTGACTCTTGAGTTGCACATCCTGTTTCAGTCATTACTGTCTGCAACCTCCACCGCCTTCACTGCCTTAACACCTAACTGCTTCAAAATCACAAGATATGCACGTCCTGGGAGTACCTTAGTGAGTACATCCGCCAACTGTCGTTGTGATGGTATAAACTCTACACGGACCAGACCTTGTTGTAGCTTCTGTCTGACAAAGTGGCAATCCACTTCAATATGCTTGGTCCTCTCGTGGAAGACTGGATTCCTTGCTATATGGACTGCTGATTGACTGTCTGATTTGAGTGGTATGGGTTGTACCTCTTCAATTCCCAACTCATGTAACATTCTTGTCAACCAGCTCACTTCCGCAACTGTTTGCCTTAGTGCTCTGTACTCTGCCTCTGCAGAGGAAAGTGCAACATTAGTCTGTTTCTTTGACTTCCAAGACATAGCACAACCACCAAACTCAACATAAAAACCACTTATGGACCTTCTTGTATTGGGACAACCAGCCCAATCAGCATCACAATATGCAATCAAATCAAAGTTCTTAGAGCTATTCAACATGAGACCATAGTTAGATGTTCCTTTAATATATCTAAGAGTATGCAAAGCTGCTTTCATATGCATGTCAGTTGGTCTATTCAAAAACTGACTTAATAATTGTATACTGAAGCAAAGATCTGGTCTCGTATGTGTCAAAAAGTTCATCTTTCCAATTAATCTCCTATACAACATTGGATTTGTTAGAGGCTCACCATCATCCAGTAACAATTTTGTGTTCAAGTCTAAGGGTCCTACTGTTTCTTTTATCTGATCACAGCCAAATTCTTTAACAAGTTGCTTTGAGTAATTTTTCTGTAACAGAATCATCCCTTCCTCTGTTCTGAAAAATTCTATTCCAAGAAAACTTCCTAAACATCCTGTATCCTTTATTTTAAACTTTCTATCCAGATTCTGTTTTACAAATTGAATCATTTCCACATCATCACCAGTGAGCAGCACATCATCAACATAAACAGCAAGTATAGTAAGTTTGCCTTTGTTTCTTCTAACAAATAGCGAATAATCATTCAAGGACTGATGAAAACCTAAAGAAAGAAGAAAACCACTCAGTTTTTCATGCCATTGCCTTGAAGCTTGCTTCAGCCCATAAAGTGATTTCCTTAACTTACAAACTTTTCCTTTGCTGTTCATTTTGTATCCTAATGGCAACTCCATGTAAACCTCCTCATAGAGGTCACCATGGAGGAAAGCATTGTTGATATCTAGTTGACTAATATCCCACTTCTTCTTAACAGCTATGATTATGATGGCTCTAATTGTAGTAAACTTCACAACTGGCGAGAAAGTTTCTAAATAATCTATTCCGTATTTTTGATTGTACCCCTTAGCAACGAGTCTGGCCTTATATCTCTCTAAGGTACCATCAGCCTTATATTTTATCTTGTAAACCCATTTCGAGCCAATTGGTTTCTTCCCCTTCGGGCAGTCCACTAAATCCCAAGTCTTATTTCTTTTTAATGCATCTATTTCTTCACTCATAGCTTTTGTCCAGTTTTCACTCTCTACTGCTTCATAATAATCTTGTGGTTCCCTTTCTTTATCTAGCCTAGCAATGCAACATGTATAATCTACTTTCCCTTTCAAACTACATGCATCAGATTTAACAATAAAAATCTCATTAGGTTGAATCATGGGAATAGCACATGCTGAATGATGAATGTCAGTTTCAGGTCTGTTATGCATTGCTGATAATCTATCATAAAACAAAGAAGAAAAGGGATCAGAAGACTTCTCTTGGTCCTGTTTAAGGACATTGGTGAGCACATAATCCTGCAGATAACCAGGCTACTGTCGTTCCCTTGTTGATCTTCTAAGGCCTGTTTCTCCTTGCTCCCTGTGTGCTTCATCTTTTGTTGGTTCTGCTTGATGTTGTGAACTTTCACTTGTATCCATTTCCTGTTCTATATTTTCCTCATGTAAACTATCAATAACAGGTATGACATCAAAATCATCAGAATCATCTGTCATAAGAATCTGTTTTCTTTTCTCTTCCCTTTCTTCTGTTAACTTTGACAAGGGACCATCTACAACAGAATCTACAGACTTTGATAAGGGATTACTTGTAACAGAATCCATCTGTTGTTTCCTTTCTATGACTGTTTCATGATCATTTCTGAATGGGTAAACATTTTCATAGAATTGCACATCCCTATTAACAATTACCTTGTTATTGTCTAAATCAAAGAGTTTAAATCCCTTCTTATTCGGTGGGTAGCCTAAAAACACACACTTTACTGATTTTGCAGCAAACTTGTCATGCATAGGCGAATTTATGTGAGCAAAGCAACGAGACCCAAAACACTTCAATATATTATAATCAGGTTCTTTCTTATATATAACAGCATAATGACTTTTTCCTTTCAAAACATCAAGTGGCATTCTGTTAATCAAATAAACAGATGTTAAAATGCTTTCACCCTAGAATTTCAAAGGCATACCAGAGTGTAACATTAAACTTCTTGCAGTTTCTAGTATATGTCGGTGTTTTCTTTCTACTATTCCATTCTGTTGGGGGGTATGTGTACAGGATGTTTGATGTTGTATTCCTTTTGATCTTAGGTATTCAGTTCCTTCTTTTAAAGTGCCTAACTCATATGCATTGTCACTTCTTATTATCCTAACCTTCATTTTAAATTGGACTTCCACCATTTCTATGAAGTGTTTGATTATCTGAAAATAGAGGGATTTCTGATTGACTAAGTGTACCCAAGTGGCACGAGATTTATCATCAACAAAAGTCAAGAAGTATGCAAAGTTGTCATGGGTTTTGGTCCCATATGGACCCCACAGATCAACGTGAATGATTTCAAAAATTTCACTGGATTGAATAGAACTGATAGGAAAAGGGAGCCTATGGCTCTTAGCTTTACAACATGACTCACATAGAAATTGCTTGTTCCCTAAACTCCTTTCAAATAACCCTATTCTTTTCAATTTTCCTATAGGTAAATGGCCCATTCTATGGTGCCACAAGCTGACTTCATCTCTACAATCAAAAGAATCTATTAATCGTGACACATTACAAGCATTCAAAGAGAAGTTGAAGTTAACACTATGATCAGAAAGGAAGTTCTCATCCAACAAATATAAACCTTCTGAAAGTCTCCCAACTTCTTGTTCAAGATTTGAACTACATTCCTGAAATAAACAGCAAGCATCATCAAATAAAAACCTCCCCTTTAGTTGTTTTGCCAGCCTACTTATAGAAATCAGGTTAAATTTGAAGTTTGGGACAAAAAGCACATTGTTTAGAATCAGTTGTTGGTTGATTTTGACATTTCCCACAATTTTTACTTCCTGTGGGTGCCCATCGGGCATCCCCACTGTGTGGGTGTGACTTAGAGACTTATAACTTATAAATCTACCAATATCACAGCACATATGCTCTGTTGCTCCGCTATCAAGAATCCACTTGTTAAATATGTTCCTCTTCCTATTTCTTAGTGAATGTGCATCTCTATTCGCATTTTCTGGTGAATTTATCAGAGAAGAGTGAGCGTTAAAGTTAGAAACAGTACCAACGAAGCTGCAAGTTGAATTTCCTTGATCAGTCTCGGTCTGCTGGTTCTTTGAGTATTGAGCCAAGAGCTGGTTCACCTGTTCAAGAGTGAAAGTCTTGGTGGCTGGTTCTTCTTGGTTCGCATTACTATGTGTAGTATCCGCGTTCGCGACTGTGGACCTTTTTCCTTTCCTCCAGGAGGGAGGGTAGCCGATAATTTGATAGCATTTTTCTGATGTGTGCCCGTTTCTCCCGCAGTGATTGCATTGAAGATTTACTCGCTTTCCCTCCTTGTTCTGATAGGGTTTAGAATTTTGTCTGTAGGTCTTTGTCGCGAAACTTAGTGCGCCCGATCCAGTCCCGTTCTCTCCTCTTCCAATAGAGCAAACAATCTTCTGTCTCTCTTCTTGAACCAACAGAGAGTATACTTGGTCTATGGTAGGAAGTGGACTCATCATGAGGACATTTCCTCTTACGATGGCAAATCTTTCATTTACTCCCATCAAAAATTGTATAACTCTCTGTCTTTTAAAAATGTCCTTATATCCCGAAGCAGCATCGCACACACAGTTTGGAATCTCCTCCGAAGTATCAATTTCATCCCAGATTTCTTTGATTCGCGTGTAGTAGGCGCTAATGGTATCCCCTTCTTGTCGTATTTCGTTGAGTTTCTGGTGCAGGGAATAGATCTGTGCCGTATTTGCTTCTTCGAATCTCATGGATAATTCCTTCCACAACTGAGCCGCAGTTGGACAGTAAAGAAGAGTCCTGGCAGTCTCCTTGTTGAGCCCGGCAAGAATCCACGAAGTCACCATCGAGTTGCAACGTTTCCAAGATTTAAATTTGGGGTCGCTTTCTGAGGGCTTCTCTATCGTTCCTTCGACAAAGCCCATTTTATTCTTGGCGTCTAACGCGATTACCATTCTCCGCTTCCAAGCCCTGAACCCAGTTCCGTCAAATTTTTCAGACAGAAGCATCCCTGGGTGGTCTGAATTCGACAAGAAGAATGGATCGGAGTTATCCATCCTGCTTCCACTGCCTTCCGCCTTCTCGGCTTCCACGACTCCTTTCCCTTTCTGATTATCTTTCTCACCCAAATCGTCCGACATCGCGCCTGTCGCCGTTCTTCAATTCAAGACTCGACTTCGCAATCGCCGAATGGATCTACTCCCGTGCTGGCCGCTCTGATACCATGAAAAGATCCCTAGATCTCAGCACTGATTGGAGCTTCGTCTCACTCAGACAGACATAGAGAATGGAGAGATTCGAAGAGAAAGAGAACGATAGTCTGTATATTACTGAGAAGGAGAAAGAATAAGTTCTTGACACTCTGACGTTTTAACTTGTTAAGTCTATACAAGCCCACTAACTAATACACATATATATACGCACCAGTAAACACACTAACCCTACAACGGTTAATAAATAACAACGGCTAACAATACAGACCCATCTTAACATGAATTCATAGGCAACGAGTGCCACAGAGCTAAGCTCTTTCATCGCAAACATTCAACTACCTACTTTGACTAGCATAAAAGGATTATATCACAGCTAGCATCGCCATAAGCCTCCTATTATTCTTCTAAGCAAAACCTTAATTAACAAAATCCATCCACGAGGTCACAAGGCAAACAAAAGCCTTGCATATCTAATATAGCACCAACCGAAAGCCTTACTAGCTAAGGATACTCACATCAAACCAATTACTCCCTCCTTTTTTTATAAGTCTTTTAAGGTTTATGCACACTAATTAAGGACAAGGACACACGAAGGAATATAGTCCAAAATACCCTCAACTTTTAATTTTCTGGATCAGTAATAATTACTACTACAGGCTACCACTACAGGCGCACGTAACGCGTGAAAAAATGAAAATCAAACTAAGTGAATTTCCAAATTAAAAAAAAATGAGGTGTAGTGATTAGTACGGCTCATTACTTACGGTTATCTTTTTTTTTCCTATTTACTTGCGTATGTAGTTTACAAAACAACACGATTCGTGTGAGACGCAGCAGAAGAAGAAAAAAAAAGACAGTGAATGGAGGGAAACTTCATTTTTTATGAAATTTTAATCCAAAATTTGAAGGATGTTTGTCAAAAAATTGGAGGTAAAAAATTTAAACATCTCCATTCTCATCTTCTTCCCATGAACACCTCTAATTTTCTTTTTGATTTAAATCTCCCTCCACCAACTGAACCATCAGTAGAAACATGGTTGATTGATCTCAATATCAATCAAAACTTTGAGCATGCATATCCAGTGTTGGAGCTAGATGTTAACCAATTGGGTCAAGATGAACAATCACGAGGATATCACCATGGAGATAGTAACAACAATGAAAATAGAGCAGACAATGATAAGTCACCATTGAACATGAAGACAGAAATAACAACCAAAATAGAGTAGGAGAAACAAATGGAAGAGGTAATTTTATTTATGGTCATTTCTATATATATATGTAATCTTTTTGTTTTAGTAGTGGGGTAGTGTGCACCTAAATTCTGAATATATTTATCAAAATCCATGAATAGTGCATGTACGTTTCAAAAGAGTAGGGATTTTATGTTTGTAAATACCGTAGGTGAAAATATGGATTTTAGCATATTCTGTTATATTTGTAAATCAGAGATTGCATATATTTATTTCAAAAAAAGTTTACTTTATGTATGTGGATATTGAAATATGAAAAACAGTTTACCAGCAGTAAAATTATCAAAATTATGAATGTTTTACCAGCAGTAAAAAAAGTTTACTTTAACTTCTGTACTTTATTAATTCATTTCTGTTTTATTTCAACAGCTAGTTTGATAGCTAACAAAATTTTGTTTTTAAATTTTTTCTCATATTTTATCCGGCGAGAAAGGCTTTTTGCCATAGTATTGCCTTGTAACTGGGTTTCCCCAGCACTTATAAAAAAAAAAAAGCTAACCTACAAACACACGTGATATTTAAACGAGTTTAGTGACACCTAGTAGAACCCATTATGTACAACTATAATTATCTTAGCTATTGGTTTGTTAAACACATAAACAATGGCATAGAGAATTTTAATCGTACAACAACCCTACTAAAACTCCTGTAGTATTGTATAACATAACACGATTAACAAAATAAGACATAGTGACAGAGCTTTATTATTCTTTAATAAGATCAAATATTATAAGATAATATTAAAAATAATACTTCTCATATTGTTTATAATATAAGCTGCTCTATTTATTTAGAAAAAAGTTAAAATGAGTAGTGTACTTTTATTTTGGTATAGAATAATAAAATAAAGTATATTGTATTGTAAAAATAAAATTTTAATGAAATTAAACTAATAATTAAAAATATCAAAAAGAAGTAGAACGATAGATAAATAAAATCTAAAATTATTTATATTTTTAAAATACAATTCTCACCTTTATATTTTGAAAATGATGAAAATTACTAGAAATTCACAGTTTACTTGCGGGCATTTATGGGTCTATCAATTTACTTCAAACCACTAACAACGGTACAATGATATTATTTTTTCTGATATGGGAAACTGTCCAACAACCTAGCTCCAAAGCCGATGTCGTATGGGGTATTACATATTCCCCCACTCAAAGAACGTAACAACCTCGTTGCAAGCCCTACACGATCCTAAGTTCGTTTTGATACCATTATTACTTATATTTTTTATATGGGATAAAGGTATTACATACTCCCCCACTCAAAGAATGTGATATCCTCGTCACAAACCTAATATCTAAGTCCCACGAACTTCCTCAGCAGGAGTCGCGTTGCCCATCCCGACATAGTTTCAATTCCACTCTGATACCATTTGTAACACCCCATAAGGACAATTGTCCAATGACCTATCTTCCAAGCCATTCATGTTTCAAAACTAGCACCTTTTAAGCCTTTAAAGTGGAAGGTCTTATTGTTGTAGTCAACTCATATGTATCATAATAACCCACCCACATTATTACTCATATCCCGGTGTGGGATAGGGTATTACATACCTGTAGACCAATGATATGCATGAGGATGATCCACTTCATTGACCCTCACACAATGGTCTATGGGGTGTATGTATATTGCTTATTTGAATTGTTACTCACATGTCTGGGTCAAATTATGTCACTGAGAACATCTCGTGGTGGAAGTTATTAATCTCTAATAGAAAGGTGATTGCCTTCATCAAGGGCCATGCTCCACATCTCCTAGGTCAAAGAGCATGTAAGTATGTGCAATGAGTCACATTGAAACTTGATATATGTTGTATTCAGTGGAAGTCGAGCACAAAATGTTAAGAGTATGTTTGAAAAAAAAAATCCTTAATCAAGGTGTGAGTTAACCAAGTTAGTTTCTTAATATGTGTATCATATGCAAACATAACATAAATTAGAAACTGAAAAAATATATACTCCATGAATATTGTTTTGAGGTAGGGAGAGAGTTTCTATTAGAGAGAACTGCGACTCACTTTTATAAAAATTGATAGTTTTTTTTTCCAAAATCAGGTACTTAGCATTAGGACAAAGATAACAAGTAGTATATAATAAGAAGATACCCCTCATTCCAAACAAAAGACAACACCGGGAAACCACCTAGCAAACGCCCAACTGATGTGGAGAAGACGTTCTCATGGAACTCTTCTGTAGCGAAAACTATCATAGACGACAAAGACCATCCTAGGCCGGCGAACAAAACAAATCCGAACAGCGCTGGGGACAACCCCACCACAGTCCACAAACTTAGGGGGTGTTTGTTTCAGGCGGGGGAAACGAAATGGAATCAGGAAAGGGAATGGAGAGGAATGGAAAAGAATTCCCTTTGATTTTCCTGGTTGTATGTGTGAGCTGAGGAAATGAAATAAATAACCAGTCAACGACCATCGGTCAATGGTCAACGACCGCTGAGTACCGGTCAACGGTCATTAATTGTTGGTCAACATTCACTTTTCACTGGTCAATGGTCATTAGTCACCGGTCAATGGTCATATGTCGCCGGTCAAAGTGTACTGGGGTAAGAAAATCTCATTCCCTAGTAGGGGTGGGAATCAAGATAGAGGGTTTTGGGGTAATCTTATTCCTTCTCCCTTTCCTGAAAATAGAAAAAACTGGCAAAACAAACAGTAGGAAAGGGAATCATTCCGATTCTGATTCCCTTTCCTGATTACCCCAAACACAGACGCCCACTTAATGAGACATGCATAAGGGGCAGACCGACACAAGACTTAATTATCATCAAAAACAAAAACGAAAATAAAGGTAAACCACTACTAGCTAGACAACTTAATTCTAAACGACCATCAACACCAAGCGGTTCCAAGGCAGGACTCACCGCCAAGAAATCACATATACTCCTCCATCCAAAATCAAGGATCATGTCGTAATTCACCAAGCTTGCAAATTTGCTCACAGTAGAAAGTAGTGGTGATTTCAATTTCGTGAAATTGGCTAACTCTTGACATACACTCATTGCACAATTCTCAATCTCACCGATAAACAAAGGAAACACACCCAAATGCCAATGAGCATCTGACAAAATTCAAGGTGGTAAGAACTCAATCAGCCAAATCCGATCGTCAAAACCATCCAAATCTGTTGTAGCTTCGAGACAGCACCACCGCTCTCAAGCTCATCTTTCGATCCTAGACTTTTAGCCCTACCAGATCCACATCATCAAATCCAAACCCCTCTCGTTCCAGTGTTGCGGGCGTAATTCGGTGACGGGTATCATCGTTCCTTTGCTGCCTTTATTCAAATCTTCCAACCTAATCATTTCCAACCCCAAAACAGTAGAGGGAGGATACGAGAGAAGACTATGAAAACTAAACAAGACTCTGCTAACAAGTAGAATAACTCTTAGACCCACATGCAAAAGCATAGCTAGCAAAACTACTCCTACCCAGTGAAATACCCCGTAATTAAAAACAGTGATTAATTAGGCTAATTATATTTTTGAAAGCTTAATTACACTAAAATAAATACTAGGGAACAAATCCCGAAGAAAACGGACCTTTAAAATGGGTTAAAAGCATAAACGAACCTTAAAGCACGTTTTTCGAGGAAACCGGGAAAATGACTTTAAGCGGGTCAAATAGACTCGTAACAATTTTGGTCAACTAAATAATCACTAACAATATTAGTGAAGCTTTAGAACCAATAAAATTAATTAAACGAGAAAATTCCGGAAAATGGGTACCGGTTAGTGAAAACTGTAACAACCGGTAAGTTGTGGGGTAAGAGTGCAAATAAAGAAACTTAGTGTGTCCACTTTTGCAAATAAAAGTTAAAAATCTGTGAGATGGGCATGTGGGGGCCGATTTTTATGAGTCTCCCCCTCTCTTTATTTGTCTTAGTAACAAAAGGACAAGAGAATAAATAAAAGAGCAAAATTTTATTCTCTCTCTCCTCACTCCCTCCTTCCCCCACGTTTTCTCTTTCCCTCTATTCTCTCTATTCTCTCTTCTTCCTCTTGCACTGCGACAGCCATGGAGAATGGGAAGAACTCACACAACTCCTCCCTTCTCTCCTCTTGTTAACCCACTAATCTTGCTCCAAAAATTACAAAATTAGTACCATTGTAATCCCCTTGCAAAGGAGAACACTTCCCTCCTTTCAAAAATCCGAAACCTCCACTTTAATTTTTATGGGTGTTCACCATTTGGAGATTTGAAGCCACCATTAGAAGCACCTTCACCTCCTTATCATCTTGAGGTAAAAAGAAGTTCGAAAATCCATTGTTTCTAGCTCTCATTAGCATTTTAAGAATTTTCGGTTTGTGAACTCTTGGCCTTCTTTGTTCCAGCCGATTTTGGCTCTTTTGTTGGGCTAGAAACCTTGTTCTTTCACTAGTCAAGAACTTCATCTACTCATTGGAAGGTAACACTCTCTTCTAAACCCTAAAACTTAAATTCTAGGGTTAGTATAAAATGGATGCTAAATTGGTATTGTGTATTGGTATGGGTTGTAGCACTTGGGTGTGAACCTCATTGAAACCGAGAACAAGGAGAAAGAAAGAAGAAGAGAAGAAGAGGAAAGGAAAGAAAGAAACTAGCAAGTCAAGGTAATGCTCTTACCTTGGGTTAGTGTGTATTGCATTGTAACAGTTTTGAGTAAGTAAAATGAGTAATGTAATTGAGTAATGAGTAGTAGTAATGTAGTAGTGTATTGGAGTGGAGAATGTAACAGTTTTTGGAAGTTTTAAATGATGTTTAAACTTGGGAAAACATCGGGTAGTGAATGTGTGTGTGTGCAGGAATTATATTGTTGTAGTAGTGTTGAATTGTGTATATGAAGTGTTGTGTAACAGGTTGGGAGAATGTGAAATTGTGAGCTGAAATAGTGTGTGGAGAATGTTAAAAATATAGGGGAGACTATGGCAAATTTTGTGTAGAAAAGAGAGGACTTAAGTTGTTTAAGATGAGGAAGTATTTGGAGAGTCTAAGAGGAGTGGTTTTGTATTTTGAAACAGATTGGGAAAAGAGTAGGTTAAGGGAATGGAATTAGGATGTGAGTAATGAATTTGAGATGCCAAGAGTAGCATTAGTTGAGAGAGTAATGAAGGTTAGAAGTTTGAATGAAAATCTGTAGCAATGAAGAAAGAAAATTGGTATAAGTGCTGGAATGAAGGGAGGAAAATGGTGTAAGTGGATTGATGGATTTAGCAATGAGTTTGATGGATGAACGAAGGTGAATTAGAGGATTTAAATGGTGTTTAAACATGTAGGAAACATGTGGAAATGAGTAGGAAAAGATTGGGTGTGAATTGAGTAGAGTTTGGGATTCAAAATAAGTAATTAAAATGAGTACTGGGCTGGACCGACCCTAGGACCGATCCTAGCAGGGTCGGTCGACCCTAGGACCGATCCTAGCAGGGTCGGTCGACCCGAAAATCAGTAATCCCGAAAGCTTCTGCATCCGACCGACCCAGAGGACCGACTCTGTCTGGGTCGGTCGAGTGGGAATCTTTGGTTGGAAATGTCTCTGCAGCCGACCGACCCAGGGACCGACCCTGCCTGGGTCGGTCGAGAAGAAATTTTGAGTCGGATTCTTTCTGTAACCGACCGACCCAGTGGACCGACCCTGGCTGGGTCGGTCGGTCTGAAATTTTCTATAATCGAGTCTCTGCACCCGACCGACCCAGGGGACCGACCCAGGGTGGGTCGGTCGGGTAAAAAAAAAAATGTTTTAATTATATGACTATAGCAATCATATATACATATATTATGCCTATATACCCGTATGCATATATAGTAGTAATACACCATTGATGGAGTAATAATGGTAAGGAAGTAAGTAATTTTGTAAGAAAACAAGTTGTGAGGTAGTAAAGAAAAGAATGGTTTTATAACCAAGTATGAATGTAAAGAAGTAGTAAGTATACATTGAAAGTATTAATGAGGGAGTAAGTTAGATCAATAATAGATCATTGATCATACTACTTCATGTATGTATAGGAATCAAATAGTTGATCCCCAAAGGAACCGGTAGAACGTATTCGACGGTGAACGGTATGATTTCCTCATGCCCTGTATCCTAACTTGGTTACCCCGATTTGTGTGCTTATGTGATCACCAACAAGATAAATGCATGAATCGGATTTATATTGCATTTATATGTGTTTGAACTATATTGTTCTTGTTTATGCTCTTGAACATTTAGTTTGTATAATTCATGAAATGTATGAATGGAAATGAAGTGTATGTGTAAGTATGAGTACTTGTGAATGTATGTATGTATGGAAGTAAGTATGGACTTCTACTAATTCCTAACAACCTAACTCCTAACTTGAGTAATGAGTAAAATGGAATGAGTAGAAGCCCGATATAGTTTCGGCCACGCGTGAGGATAAGGAACCACAAGAGGTTGGAACCGAATCCTGGCTATGATCTTTTCCTTGGACCAATTCCCTTTGTATGGGTAGCATCCTGGATTAGTGGGCCACCCTAAAGCCCGGTGGTGGGAAGTAGTATTCCCTGCCCGGAGGTCATACCGACTTAACTGGAAGTAAAGTATGTAAAAAGTATGCATTGTATTTGTATTGGTCTTGACTATTGTAAGTCATTGACCCGGAGTAAAAGTATTGAACACCCGATTAACCCGGTGTGTAATAAGGCTAACAAGACCTTGTATGTATTGGAGAATTGTATCTCCGTGATGCGGTGAGTATGGTAAGTGTGAATGAATGACTTGTATTATATTCCTCGTATGTATTGTATGTATGTATGCTTGGTAACATGAATGTATTGTAATGTATTGTATAAAGCATGTATGTATGTATGAATGAAACGAACCGCATGTACTCGACCAAATAGTTGGCGTACCCTCGCTAGTACGCGGGGTATGCGGTTATCATATGCAGCGTAAGCTGACCCCCTAGGGGGAATGTTTTTACTCTACAGGTACCCGCGAGGCGTGAAGGTAGAGTAAGGGCAGCATGTAATTCTTTTTGGAGTAGTTCGTAGGAATTGGAATAGTGTACCGAGTTGTACACGGCTAGAGCCTTTTGAGTAGCCGGTGTACCATGTGGTACACCTTTTTGGACATTGAACTCTTAATTGGATAGTAAGGAGAGGTTGCATAAACTCTTCATTTTTGGGAAGTAGTCATGGAATGTAATTTGCCTAACTTGGATACTCGATAATCAATTGTAAGTAAGTATTTGGCATTGTAAAGTATGTAGTATGTATTTGGTTTATTCTAATCGTCAGACCGATACAGTAAGTAGTAGTAGCCTTGTTGGCCTTGGATGGCTAACGGCGTTGTATCACCCGCCGGGAATAAGTAAGTAAGCAAGTATTCTGCTGCGAGTAAGGTAAGTATAGGAACGATTAAAGGATTATGAAAGGATTAGCGGTTGGGGTGTTACACCCAGAATCAAACACAAAATCTCTGGTGTTAATAGGAGCGACCTTCACCACCAGACCATCATTACTTTCTTGTTATATTAGAGTATATTACTTTATTAGTTCTAACTTTCTAGCTTTTTCTGTTTAATTTTATTATAATTCATAATATAATTTAAAAATTATATTTATTTTGTCGTTTCCCCGTTTCGAGGTAATTTTTGACATTGTCGTTTCCCCGTTTCGGAAACGTCCCTGTTTCCGAAACCCGAACCGTTTTGGTGCAACCTAGGAGAGTATGATAACCAGAAAAAGCAAGGAACGAAATAGAGAAGAAATAACCAAAAACTGAAAAGCGTATAAGCTAATTATAATATACATGTAAAATTAGATATTAGATTTGATATAAAATTATATTTAAATGTATATATATATATACTAAAGTTACTAATTAGTAACATTAAGTTACATTTTAAATACATGACTATTAAGTTAACATAATAATTAATTTTATTTTAGACTAGGAAAAACTAAATTGGTAGAATAAAAATATTAAAAGTTTTTTTCATCTAATATACACTAAAAAATATTATTTTATAATATAAATCATATATAAATATTACATATTAATAGTAACAAAATTAAGAATAAATATTATTCATGTGATATCATGATTATATTTTACAAAATGTTATAGGGGCAAACAAAAATAAATTTTTTAAAAAAGCTACACCCCTAGCTCTGCCATTGTAAGCTGAGCATACAAAAAACTGAACAGTGAAGAAAAAGGTTCCTCACCGAAGGGAGACTGCCACTCGCCGAAGAGAGAATATTCTTTGATGAAAAATGAAATGAATAGCCCAAAGAAACAACGATTGATTTGTAAAAATTGAAAGTTAAAACCGTATCATAAGAATAAATTAAAGTAGAGAAATAAAATGATCTAAAGATTGCATTTCAGATTACTGAATACAATTATTCGAAAGAATAATGATTGAGGCTATTTATGTCTATATTTATGAATTGAATTGTGTGCTTAAACGCTAACTAATGTCTCTAATCTTCCATATTTCCTTAGAGTTTTCTTTGTTATGCTTGGCTTCATTGGTGATTTATAAGAAGAATATCAAGGAGCGCTATCAAGGGACTTCAAGCCCTAATAATGATTGAGGCTATTTATGTCTATGTTTATGAATTGAATTGTGTGCTTAAACGCTAACTAATGTCTCTAATCTTCCATATTTCCTTAGAGTTTTCTTTGTTATGCTTGGCTTCATTGGTGATTTATAAGAAGAATATCAAGGAGCGCTATCAAGGGACTTCAAGCCCTAATTTGAACCAGTAGAGTACAAGCTTAAGTGAGCTAAATATACAAATAAGCTGGTGAAGGTTGATGTCCATACTAGTGGACACCCTTGTTTGAAGGTTTGACCATGTCAATAAATGAGCATCAATTAGGACTTCGTATCGGACATGAATTTGGGGCTTGTTTGTCTGTCAGGCCCACCTGTCTGTACACACGCATGACACATTTAACTTTTTAGAATGAAAAATCTCAATCCTATAAAGTAAATTCTATCCAAAGATCGACATCTATCAATACCATGCCCATGATACGAATATTACATGACAAAAATAAACAGATATCAACAAACAAATCCATAACTAATATGTTGCTAAACACACTTATCGATCGATTGGTGATAAATACTCTATCACTGAACACTTCGACGACAAATGACTAACACCAGGATAACCATCTCTATCACAAATTAGAGATAGAAATACTTAGACACAAATTAGACCCAGTGGCAGATCCAAAGGGGGGTCGGTGTCTAGACCTGGCAATTTGGGTCGTTGGGTCGGGTTGATATCAACCCTAACTCAACCCATTTAAAATATCATCAATCCAACCAAACCAAAAAATGGATGGGTCAGAAAATCATGAACCTAACCCAACCCGTTTAAAATCCTTTAACCCTAATCCAACCCACCCAACTCATTTTTTAAGCATACAATAATTTAAATGGATTAGGAGTAGAAATTAATAAATAAATCCAAAAACATTTAGTGTTAGCTGGCACACTAATTAGGATGAAACAAAAGGAAGAGAAATAATTTTGCTTGATCAACCCAACTTTAAATGAATTCCATGTGTATGCAAATGTAAAAGTACTACACCAATTTCCCATGAATAGAATGACACGTATTTTTTTTCATAAGTTTATATTTATCAATCTGAGCCTAAATTGAGTGTTCATGCCTCATAAAAGTACAATCACAATCACTTAATCGTTGCCAATAGTTGAGGAACTTTTATGCAGCACTCTATCCACATTGTTGGCTTCAGAATTCATTAAAAGGTCTATAATCAAGATCCTACTTATAAACAATACATATCACCTAATATTGTTCACCCTTCTAGATAATCTAAACTCACCTATGTTCTCAAGAACAACTATGGCAGTGAGAATAAGAAAAACAAACCTTTACAGAGATGAAGACTGAACAACGACGTAGAAAAAAATGGGTGTGAGTCTGCAAGACGAGAGCATTTGGGTTTTTAACATTATGTTAAGGTCTGGTTGGGCCCTTTGTTTGATATGCAGCTGGTTAGACCATTTGTTTAGTTAAGATTATGTGATATTATTAAAGGTGGGATAGTCCAACTGCACTTGAGCTTAAGGCTAAGATATAGTTTGATCTAAAAATAATATATATATATATATGTGAATTAATATTTTTATTTTTTATTATAAACAAATAAATTTTCGGGTTTCAGGTTGGGTCATGGGTTAAGATCTCTACCCTGACCCAACCCACAGAGTTAGCTTATTACCCTAACCTACCCTAAAAAATAGATGGGTCAATAATCAAGACCCTAACCCATAAAAGTATGGGTTGGGTTCGGGTTGGGTTTTGGGTTAGGTCAAAATTGCCGGGTCTACCGGTGCCAAAGCTCCTGGATCCGCCACTTAGACCCTAGCACTGGTGCCACCATCTTTGGTGACACCATTTTTGTCGTTTTCTACTTTTGTCTTTTTGTGAAATTTTAAAATATTGTAGTTTAATATATATAAGTCCAAATAACATAAATTTTATAGTGTTGTTCATCATAATGTGAGCTCTTTAAATTAAGACCCAACATGAATATGTCTTGATAAATTTAAAATTTTATATTTTGTGTATATACATATGTTTTAAGATTCATTGTAAAAATAAATAACATACATAATTTTTAAATGTTTTGATAGTGCTAGCTTTTTCCTTAATGTTAGTCATCAAAGAATAGAGTGGGGTAGGATCATCTTTTTTTATTATGTAGAGGTTAATAGTTGAACCACATTAGCCTTCGTTGATGATGTTAGCTTCATAAGTGAAACTTAAGTTTAAGAAAAGTGAATCAAAAGCTGTTAAAAAGTGAATCAAAGGTTTTTTATAAAGTACATCAAAGTTTTAAGGAAAAGAGAGTTTCGTAAACAGATATTGTTTAACTAAAGTAATAAAAGGTTTAAGAAAAGTGAATCAAATGTTAAAAATTGAACCTAAACCATGCACTATAAACCCTAAAAAAGTCTTCGATAATTTTAGCTTTTTAGGGTTGCTTTTAGGTTGGGTAGTGTAGGGTTTTCTTTTTTGAAATTGTTCTATACTTTATATTGTCTTCACCGACTCGACAATCTTTTACGGTTTGTGGTTAAGGGTTTATTAAAAAGTGAATATTTTGTTTTAAAAAAGTGAATCACATGTTTAAGTAAAGTGTATCTATATTTCAGAATTGTGAATCTTATGTATAAGAAAAATGAATCTTACCACAAACTTATACGAGAACAATATGAACCCTTCGTTTAAGAAAAGTGAAACTTTTGTTTAAAAATAGTAAATCAAATGTTTAAGAAAAGTGAATCTTACCACAAACTTATGCGAGAACAATATGAACCTAAAAGTGAATATTTTGTTGAAGAAAAGTCAATCAAATGTTCAAGAAAAATGAATATTATATTTAAGAAAAATGAACCTTTCACTTTAAATAATGTGAATCTTTTGTTTTTCTAAAAGTGAATTTCAATTTTAAGAAAAGTAAATTTTAAACAAAATTAATTTTGTTAAGGAATGAGGTTCATTTTATTATTTAAGAAGATTCATTTTGTTAATGAATAAGATTCACTTTAAATATACGAAATATATACTCATTCTAAACACATAAATTTTAAGTTTACCAAAATATATCCATGATACATCTTGTTTTGAATAGCACGAAATATGATGAACAATGATATTTTTTTACACTTATATTTGTAAGTTATAACATTTTGAAAAAAAATTATTTATCTCTCCTAATAACAAAGACCACATCCGGGCTTCAGCCCCAGACTTGCGTGCGCACGTACAACTTTATTTATCTTCTTTTCTTCTTTTAATTTTAATTGAACCAATAATTTACTGACACGTGCCGGTGAAGCCATAAAAAAAGGTGGAGCAAGCTCTAGTTTTAGTGGCATAATAGTGGTAGCAAGATTTCACCCAAGAGTTCTTAGCACATTCATAAGTGTCATGTCATTAAAACTTATATTTCATTAATTAAGAAACTCTATTAACTACAATAACAAAGTTTCTTAATCTTCTCTCTGTAAATATGAACAACCAACAAACTATCACTATTTATATGTGGGTGAAAATATAAAAGAGGGATATACATAAGTGGAATTTATTGTGTCATAAAAAGTGGGGCTCTTAATTAAGAACTTTGGAGAGAGAAAATTGGTGGAATCGACACTATTATAGATCATTTTTTAATTTGTTCACGTATGTAACCGTGTCAAGAACTCCTATTATGGATGCCATTAGAAACGGACCTACCCATAAGTAATTATATCGCTGATATGAATCTTAATAGTTTGTGGAGTTGAATATGACTTCACGATATGCTTTTAATCTGGTGTTATATTCTAAATTATACTATATTATAATTTATTGGTTGACTCATTTTCGTCTTAATTAGTCATTTCTAACAATAACCATTTAGCCTTGTAGTTGTTGTTATTAAAAAAAACAAAAGACAAAATAAAAAACATTTTTAAAAAACCACATATATTTGGGTTGAGATACGAGATATATATATATATATATATATATATAATAGCTAAACACACCATATAGTGATCATTTGATTAAATTAACACTATAGAATGATATTATATATAGTTTATTAAATAATTTTTATATATTATTTAGTTAACACAATTTCAAGTTCTGACTATAAAATATAACCCACAACATGTTAGACTAAATTCAAATTAACTTATTTCATTCGTTTCTAATCGACCGTATTGTTTATTATATGATATGTTTTGATTTTAATATTTAATATATAAGATAAAATAATTTTAGAAATTTAGATTTTATAAATATTTTTAGATATGATAAACTATATATTATAAATTTGATTTTATAAAATTATTTTATATTATATACTTAATATTAAAATGAAAAATCATGCCATAAAACAAAAGAAAAATATACTACAAAATTTGGAACTCTGAGTGGTGAGTGAGATTTTGATGAAGACCTTTCTCCAAGAGGAAAACACTGATATAATAGCACTGCAATATTTTTAGGTGTCATTTTTTTGTGCTATCAATTTATTGTTATAAGTTTACTATTTCTTTCTATACATCATATCAGTATATCAATATTTTTTACTCCCTCCGTCCTGAATTGACCGTCCTGTTTGTTTTATGGCACGCTTTTTACTTCAATATTAAGCATATAGAAATAATTTTATAAAACTAAATTTTGTAACATATAGTTTATCATGTAAGGAATCATATGCAAAACTTAAATTTTCAAAATTAATTTATCTTATATGTTTTAAAAATTGAAGTCAAACGACATGTCCAAATAGTAAACAGGACGGTCAATTCAGGACGGAGGGAGTAACTTTTTCTCCATACTTATTCTAGCTTAAAAATATCAACTACCTACGAATTGAACGCGGAAAAGTAAATACATAAATTCGTTGTTACTAATTACGAGTCCCAACAAAATAACAAAAAATAGAGGGTTTCGGCCTTTCGGGTGTCATCTGCCCATTTTCCCAAACAAAAACCCCTGAAGCCAAATCGCCAAATACCCGATCGCCCCACGCCCTCTCTCATATCCTATTACTCCCGCGTGCATGTGTGCGACCTCACTCTGCCAAATTCTATCCTTCCCAATCGTCGCTTTCCCAAGGTTAGAAAGCGTTTTCCTTCTATTTGTTTCTCTATTTGGTTCCACCAAGTCTCTTCATCTTCTTGATTAGGGTTTTCCTTTCGGTGGTTTCTCATCTTAGCTATTTATTTCCACTCGACGTCCTGAATCCATAATTTATCTGGTTCTGTTATTTGGATTCTGATCGTGCGATTGTGCTTGTTCGGAGTACTCATCCCTCTATCTTGTAGAGTTTGATCCTAAACGTTTATTGATAAAAATGGCAGTACTTGCGTTTTTCTGTCTGTTGTACCACAGAAAGGCGGAGAGACGGGATATTTATATCACGAAATATCAACACGTTTTGTCCTGATTGGTCCTATTGAACCGACAAAAAAATTGGAGAATTTTTTAGAATTTGTTTTAGCTTCATTGGTTAGTTTCTTACCTATTGTGTTACATAAATTACACAGACGGGGGAGATGGGCTTCAATTCGGTGTATCGATCTCTACATGAAATATTTCCTCAGGTATGGTTTCTTTTTATGTGACCTGGCAGAAGTGCGTTTAACTAGCTTGCTTTTGTTCATTACGTGGCCAATTGGAAAGTTCAAATTCTTTTTTGTTATTCAGAAGCAAGCCAATGCATCATTTTCACATCTTTTTTTCAGTAAAGAGGTTGTCTTACTGTAAAGAAGATTATGATACTTCGTACCGATCTTAGCAGCTTGCTTACGACTTTCAAAGTTAGACTAAGAAAAAAATTGAGCCTAAAATATTGATCATACAATTGAAGCTATCTCAGTTTCTCTTTTTTACAGCTGGATCCTGTATAAATAATAATATCTGTCAGCTGAGCTATTCTACTATACCCATATAGAGTACTTTGCCTCTCAAACTGTGATGTAAAACTGATCAATTATATGCCGTCTAGATAATGAGATTGAATGTATGTTAACTTGTCAATCTTCACGAACTTGCTGTATCCAGCCAGATATAGGAAGGCATCCTACATTCTTGTTACATTCCTTAGGAGTAAAGTTTGCATTTTCCTTTTGTTGTTGAAAAATTTTCTCCTCCTTGCTGAGTTAAGTATTTGTTTCTTTGTTCCTCATTCATCCTTTTCTTTCTTGGTGACCTGTTCTATGGTTTGATTGATTATCAAAATTCAGATTCAGCATGTTGTGATTTTCTTACTATTCCATGAAGGTTGATGCACGTGTACTGAAAGCAGTTGCTGTTGAAAATGCACATAATCTTCAATCAGCTGTGGAATCCGTCTTGTCTGATCTCCCTTATCTTGAGAAAGAGGCAGCACCTCGCAGCTTTAATAGTGGAGATCATGGCCATATACCATCAGGTGAATCATAAGTGTATACTTTAGTTCACTGAGATATGTTGAATCATGTGTTTGAATACAAGTCAATTGTTCAATTTTAGTGCACGAAGTTACAAAATTTTGAGCTTCCTACAGAATTGCCGTTTGCTATTGTAGATTTTCTATGTCAACGGATGTTATCATCAAAAATGTCATGTTTCTTTTGGTGTGGGGGGATCATTAATCATCCTGCATACAGGAAAACTTGATGTTAAAGAATAAAAAGAACAGAGGTATCAAGAAATTAAAAGTCCGGTTGACACCGGAAATGCACACGTGTACCAAACATGTTTCTTGGAAATAGTCTCTTTGTCATTGGTTAGGAAAAGTTCAGTAGTGACAAGAGGAAGTTTCTGTATATCTAACATTCCTTTCTTAACATTTAGATGACAGTATTGCTTCGCTATTGCCTATTGCTTGCATAGATAAGTGAGCCAACTTAATTCAATAGTTTCTGTGAATTATTGATCATGGTTTTAATATGCTATAGCTTTATGTTGTAATTAATAACCCCATCTTGTCACGTTGGATTAACTTCTTCCAATATTGTTATGGATCACGTATCTCATTCCTATCTGATCCAGATGTGACCCTTGCCATATAAATGGTGCCTTGTACAGTGAGTTATATTTTATATAATTAAAATGTTGAAATGAAATTATTTTATTTTAGTGTGAATGACTGGTGAACCTGTTGAGCATTTGGAAAGTAAAGAGGATTATCTGTTGCATGTGCAGTATCTCATGAGAGGCACCTGCCTTCACAAGCAGTCAGCGTGAACAATACATTTTCACTTGAAAGTGAATCAGCTCCCGCTGGTGCAGATGAAGGCAGCAAAATTAACGATTCTCGTCATGCTGCTCCAATGGTCTTGAATGAGACAGTTAGTAGTTCTTCAGAATCAGCCATCTATGATGCAAAGAACAATAATGATCAGTTTTCTGAATTTGCCACAGGCAAAGATACATCACTATCAGATACATATGAAGGTGTCGCTTCAGAATTTAGTTCTGACAATTCTTCTTTGAGTTCTCCAATAGAAAACAGAGATTCTAACAAGGATCAAGAATATGGACTAAATACAGATGGTGGAAATCCTGGGCTGCAGAAGAATCCAGAGCATGGTGGTGACATGGCTGCTAACAATACTCTTCATACCTCTACATCTTTTTCTGATGCATCTGATCATGTTCTTGATTGCCACTTGATCAATGGAGTTGTAAGGAAGGCTAGCTGTAGCAGTGATTCCTCTGCATCAAGTTTAAATGTGGGTATTGATGTTAGTCAAGAGAAAGAACCTAGTCCAAGTAGCAACTCTCCAGAACTAGACAACTATGTGGAACTAGAAATGAGTTTCAAGAGCAACCCAGGAGATACTAGTGATTCTTGTTTGGCGCCTCATCTGCCAATTAAGAACCAAGCTCCAGAAGGATCGGAAGATCTTCCATTAGATTTTGAGCATCAGGCTCTTAGTTCCAGTGCTCAAAGTCTCGAACATGGTTTGTCTATTTCAGGTGATACTTCTAAGCAAGCTGGTGAACTCTTAGGAAATGCCAACAATGACGATTCACCTCTTGTAAACTCCATTGTAACCAGATCTGGACAAGTTTGTCGTATTGATCTTTTAGAGGATATCATTGATGATGCTAAAAGCCACAAGGTATATGGTACAAAATTGACCTGTTATATATGATGTTCAATGCCTGAACTCATCATAAAATTACTCAATGTAACTTGTTTGTGTTTGTTGCAATTTTTTGTTTTCTTTCATTGTCTTGTTTAATTAGTTTCCCTGCTGGCAGTTTGCGTTTAATATATTTCTTTGCATTACAGAAGTAATATCATCATGGATTATCATTCTGCATATTTTGTTTCTTCCTTTTGACTCATCATCGCGCTCTGAGTGTCATCAAATTTCTGTTTGTCATAACCTCCGTGGGTTATTTGTGAATATTGTTTTCTCATTCTATACTTGAGTTTGTCATGATTATATTCTTTAGGTAAGGATGGGGGAGCTTTTGAACTTTCAATCATTGTTTTAGTTTGGCTGTAGTATGCGGCCAATGTAAAAGCTGTATAGTATTACAAAATGGTTATTGTTTCATTTTTTTTTCTTTCAACATTTCTATGCCTTGGTCGGTAGAGGAGTGGTATCTTATAACCAAAGCCTCAGTTCGAAACCTACCCACTACCGTAACTATAAAAAATAAATAGCAGATGCTTGCTTCTTGTGGATTCACGTTTCTTTTTTACTATTATGATCATAGCAAGTATTACATGTCTATTGTCCTCGAGTAGCAGATTATATGAACAGCCCTTTATTGCCCCTTTGTTGATGATAGAGCTATACAGTTTTAAAAATCAAGTTTCTTCACACGGCCATTTTTTGTGTTTAAAAAATGGTTTCTTGTTTATCTAACATAATTGAATGATGATGGTGCAGAAGAGATTATTCTCTGCCATGGAGACAGTCATGAAGTTGATGAGGGAAGTTGAAGTTAAGGAGAAAGATGCTGAGCAAGCCAAAGAAGAGGCTGCAAGGGGAGGCTTGGAGATCCTTGCCAGCGTCGACAAACTGAAATTGATGATTAAATCTGCAGTTGAAGCAAACGAGATGGTAAAGTACCCCCTTGTTTACGTCATTCAAATGAAAGTGAAGATCATTCATTTGTTCATGGCTGTTACAATTTTTAAATTTTTCTGTAGGTGGACTATGCCTTTGTGGAAATTATATGTTGATACAGTGCTTTAATTTCTTTTTCTCTAGCTAACGCATACATGTTCAATCTGTAGCATTCTGGGGAAGTGTATGGGGAGAGAGCTATACTTGCCACTGAAGTAAAGGAACTTCAGAATCGCCTTTTTAGTTTGGCTGAGGAAAGAGATAAGCAACTTGCGATTCTTGATGAGGTATGTGTAGATAAGTTGATTTGTAAAGTATTAGCTAGAAGCTTATGAAATAGCATACTTCTCTTTTTTTTTAGGGAAAATTCACAAGATACCACTGTTTAAGTTTCTAATTCACAAAATACCACTGTTTTTTTCATAATTCAGCTTTAAACATGCTTAAACGTTGTCCAAAATTGATGAAACTTTACATGGACGATGCTAAAGTGTTATATTTTGGTCCAATATCAAATTTGAAGTTTTTTAAGCTCATATGTGACATGTGGGACCCAATGAACATGTGACTTGTTCATTGGGTCCCACATGTCACATATGAGCTTAATAAACTTCGAATTTGATATTGGACCAAAATATAACACTTTAACATCGTTCATGTAAAGTTTCATCAATTTTGGACAACGTTTAAGTATGTTTAAAGCTGAATTACGAAAAAAACAGTGGTATTTTATGAATTAGAAACTTAAACAGTGGTATCTTGTGAATTTTCCCTTTTTTTTGAGCATCATCTTTTGAAACCTCTTGTTGAAAAATTTGTTTGTAAGGATCATAATAGTCTTTATTAAGTGTGGATGTACATGTTGGTCTTCTCTTTCAATGTTCTGTTGTCATATTTTCTTAAAGACTGAACTCTTTTTTATTCTGTGCGAACGGGTACATGTGTTGCAGATGCGTAAGGCACTTCAAGCTAGAAGAGATGCAGCTGAAATGGAGGTAATGGAAGCTAAGATTGAAAAGCTTGAGAATGAAGAGGCTGCTAGAAAAGCTCTTGCTGAACAGGAATACATAATGGAGAAAGTAGTGGAGGAATCTAAGATCTTGAAACAAGAAGCTGAAGAGAATGAAAGGGTAACTGAATCTATCTTCTAAATACTCACGTGCAAAAGTGAAAACCTCACTCAGTATAGTCGATTGAAAGGTCTTTTTGTCCTTTTCATTTCTGGGTTGAATGACAAAAGTAATATCTTTTTTTTTTTCAATTTTGGCAGTTGCGAGAATTCCTTGACGTTCGAGGTCGTATGGTTGATACATTGCAGTAAGTTATCGCATCCTTTTATTCTGTCCCTAGAACATCTAATTAACCTTCGGGGGTTAAATGATATTTGTTTTGCTTTCATTTTTTCCCCTCAAGAGATTTAGTGAGCAAAAAATATCCCTTGGTTGTGTGGTGGTTGTAGGGGTGAAATATCAGTGATATGCCAGGATGTGAAGTTGCTGAAGGAGAACTTTGACAAACGTATCCCTCTGAGCCAATATCTGTCCTCAAAGCAGACGAGTTGCATATTGGCGGCCTCATCATCTTTTTCTGTTTCAGCTTCATCTCACCAGAGCAGTATGATGAAAGCTTATAAATCAGAACACCGGTTGGGTAGTGAGGAGGGAACAACAGAGTCTGAGTCTTCAGATGATGATGCGAAGGCCATAGGTTATCTGGAGCAACCATTGGGAGGTGAGAAAGCGGTGTCACCTTTCCCGAAGGAGGTTTCCGATGATGATTGGGAGGCTGTTTAATTGGGAGTCTGTAAGTAGTAATAAGAAGGGAAAATAGAAAGGGAACGAGCTTCATAACATATGTGAAGTTCAGGTTTTTGGTATTTAAGATTTAACTTGTCATTGGCATTTTTCTACTTTTTTGTATATAAAATTTAGAACATACAGGAAGAGATAATTCTCATCGTGTTGGTTCTTTCCATCTAGGGGTGTCAAAATCGGGTTTCAGGTGGGTTGAGCTCAACCCGAACTCGACCCGAAAATAGTTTTGGTCAACCCGAATCCGGACCGGGGTGTACTTTAACTCAAACCCGAAGCGGGTTGACCTGAATCCGACCTGTTTTTTAAAAAATTTATTTTTTTTAATTTTGGATTATTTAATAAAAACAATATAATACTATAATATTAATTAATTATTATCTAAATATATAATCATATGTTATCAATTAAATGTTTATTTTAGTCATAAATTAATCATTAAATACTAATTAAATCATTAAATATAACATTTTTTCTATTTTTAATTAATTTTTTTCGGGTTACGGGTTAGTGGGTTCAACCTGAACCCGAACCGAGTTTTAATGATTTAATGACCCAACCCGAACCTGATCCAAAAATCATTTCGGGTCAAAAATCTCAATCTGAACCCGGTTTTTTATGGGTTGGTTTCGGGTCAGGTTTCGGGTTTGGGTCAAGATTGACATCCCTTCCATCTCCCTTTGGCCGAAACTTTGCCAATTGACTTTGCTCGTTTTTCTTCACCTTGACAGCTTCTTTGCCTCCTCTTCTCATCTAGATAGTGTTTCTTTGGGAATCAGTGAGCTATGATTAGAGGGAGTTTGTGATGAGCCTTCCTCTTCTTCCCTTAGTTGATAGTTATGAAATTTTGAGGATTTTGTTGTCAGGTGCTATGTGTTGAAAATGTAAGAATATGAAGAAATTAGTGGTGGAATAACAATATGTGGCTCTTGTATATAATTCTATAATCAGTTTATAGTTTAATGAAACTAAACTATTTATCAAAAATTATCTTAACAACTTTGTAATTTTCTCCTATAAAAACTGATCTTTTAGATAAAATTAAATAATAATTATTAATTTCAAATGATTAAAATCACCACTTTCCCTAGATTTGAAATTCTCAAAAAAGTTAGGGAAAAAAAGCTTAAACATCTGACGCACATTGCTTCGATCTTCAAATCTTTTATGTAGCACTCCTATAATAGGAGTCCTATTCAAAATTTGGATACATTTCTCACCTTCTTCTACATTTATGGTGCACATCTCATCAATAATCTATCCCAGGAGTATATCTCTCATTACCTCTAAAAAAATTTTCTTTCACGAACTGAGCCATCTCAGTTTCTTGGTTATCTGTGTGAGCACCAATCCTATAATACTTTTGACCATGACTGAATCTTTTACACTTGTGTATATGACTCCATTTGAATGACCAAGAATGATAATTATTATCACTAAAACTAGAATAGCAATATTAAAATTTGATGTCATCACTCAAACCAAAACTTTTTCACACAAGTTCACTCATTTTTTTTGGATCTCAACTATTAGAGAGAAATCATCATTGATTTCTTCCCTTTATCTGGCTCTGATACCATGACGAAAATATAAGGAAGAGAAGAAATTAGTAGAAGAATAACAATATGTGACTCTTGCGTCTAATTCTGATAGGAATACAATCCTTTTATAGGCTAATGAAACTACACTAGCTATCAAAAATAATACTCCCTCCGTTAATTAATATCTGTCGTTTTAGATAGTGATTCTTGTTTAAAAATATCTGTCATTCTAACTTTTTGACACATCTTTTTCCACTTTTAACCCTACTATTCAACACAAAAGTAATTATTATCTATATGGAAAAGTAAAAAGTAGGGGTACATGCGTCATATTTCTATTTTTCTTAATAAGTGTGCAAGTTTCTAAAATGACAGATATTGTTGAACGGAGGGAATAATTATTATTATTTAGTTTTATTTAGAAGATTAGTTTTTGTAGAAGAAAGTTACGGGGTTGTTAAGATATTTTTTTATAACTAGTTTAGTTTCATTAGCCTATAAAAGGATTGTATTCATTTTAGAATGAAAATGCAAAACGTATTGTCATTCTTGTTTCTCCACATTCTTATATTTTCAACATGGTATCAAGAGCTAGATGATTTCTCTCTAATAGTTGAGATCCAAAAAAAGGGAGTGAACTTGTGTGAAAAAGTTTTGAGTTTGAGTGATGACATCAAATTTTAACATTCTTATTCCACTTTTTAGTGATAATATTCTTGGCCGTTCGAAGCCCTGCTTGTATGTTTTTCATCTTAAAATCTACTCTTTACCGTTTTGTTCATATAGATATGGGTTAGGTCTCATGTAACTCATCTGCGTCTTTCCATCTTCTCCTCTATTACGAACTCTTGGTTTCGCTCTGTGCTTTCCTTTTTGGGGGCTTGATTCTCTTTAACAGTGAAGGTCTTTGGAATCTATGGTGCTTTACTCTTTTATAAGCGTTGTCTCTTTGGGAAAATTTTTCTCCCACAATGAAATTAGTCCTGGTTCTCTTTCCAACACTCTTCGTCAAAGGTAGAGTCTATTTGGAGGCTTCCGGTTATGTAAAGTTCCACACTACTTAGTATCAAGTTTGAAGAGCTTCAAGTCCTACATGTTGTTCTGGTTCGAGGGTTTTGGGTTGTCAATAATATGTTTTTCGTTATGCAACGCCTGGAGTTGGGTCTAACTGTGAAGGAGCATGAATTCAAATGGGTCCCATTTTGAGTTCGTATCTTCGACGTTCCTCGTGCCTACTGCAATATCAACTTTGCTGAGAAGGTGGCTGCTAAGTTCGGACACTTTTCGGGTATGATGGAAGACCCAAATTTCTCGGAATTTGGGTATGTCGGATTCAAGGTTCTATTAAATATTCAAATCCCAATTTGTAGATCCTTACTCATTTCTCTCGACGCAAAGATTTGGTCTTCAGCATAACCTACAAAAACATGCTTGCAATTTGTGCAAACTGCGCCCTCTTCATGCATAACACTGACCATTGTTCGAAACCTGTAGTTTGTGAAGAGGACGAAGCGTCATATGGTTTGTGGCTTTGAATAGATGTTTTCCTAGCCCGACTGTGTTCTAAGGACGTTTATACTCCATCGGAGGCATGGTTATATATAGGAGGTGTGGTGTTAGACTTGCTAGTCCAATGTCATCTTGAGGTTTCGACTGAGATTAGCCTGGGGATAAGTAACAGAAGCACCTCCTCAGGACTGGTCGCTGAAGACATCAAGTTTCCTCTCCCATTGAAGCCATGCAGGTCAACGTCCCGGTTCCTGCTCAAGGGTTAGGAAAGCGCAACTTTGTGCAACTTCTTGAGGAGCATCGCGTATGCGACCTGAGATTGCCAAAGATGCACCAAAAAGGGAAGAAAAAAGGAAAGCAAATTATGATCTCTCCTCCTGTATGGCGGTGGAAGGAACTCAAAGTGCACATGGGAAAAGGAAAATAGGAGGTTTGGTAGCTCTGAGGAAAGCTTAGAGTTACCCGAGGAAATGAAGTTGTAAATGTATGCGCTCTACGTAATTATAGTTTTTGATGTGGAAAACTGTCACCTTTGTACTTAGCGCAATTATCTCAACTGGTTATGCGGTGATGTGTAGTAAAGAAGTAAAGAATCTTAACCGATTTATTTACCCATTGTTATCTTTACAGGCCGGGTGTTTGTTAGGATATATTATTAGTTTATACTCTATCCATTAGAGTGTTATTAGACGTAACATTATATGATAGAAGGGAGAATATTTGTACAATTGGTTATTAGTTTGTTTCGTTAATTAAGATTCATTATATATGTATAAGATTGATATAGTTAGGGTTACTCTTCTCAAAACAAAGAATAAGAACCCAAATGAGTGAGTCTTTAAGTTGATATGAATCAGTGAATGGTCTAAGTGTTAGACGTGAGAGTGATTGTTCATCGAGTTGAACATATCAAGTGAGAAGTTTTCAAGCTATTAATAAAGATTAGTAGCAGAGTTACAAATATCACTCTATTCACTCCTACACTGAGTAGGTAAAATCTCCATACCGTGAACTTACAAGTGGTATCATAGTGGGTTTACCTATTAACGAGGCAAACAGTTTAAGGTAGATCGCAAGAATGAGTTCGTACAACGTCAAGGCACCGAAGTTGACAAAACTGAACTACTCCAAATGGTGTGAGCAAATGGAGGATTAATTAATGTCGGTCGACTAAAAAGTTTGGAAGGTTGTCATGCAGGGAGATTATAAGCCTACTGTTCTCGTTGAAGGAGTTCAATAGAACAAGCCTGAGATTCAGTGGACTGAGGATGACGAAAAGCTTCTAAGTAAGAACAAACAAGCTCTTCGAATACTTGTTTCATCTTTGTCAGATGAAGATCAAGGAAGAGTACTGGGAGTCAGGATGGCGAAAGGAGTATGAGATTTTCTAAAAATTGTCTATCATGGAACAGAGTCCATTCAAAAGGCAAAAGATAAACAATTTAGACCGGAATTCAATATTTTTAAAAAATGTTTGACAGAGATAGTCTTGCATCAACAATTGAAAATTTTAATCAGCTGTTGATGGAGCTGAAGATTGTGGGTGTTTCTTACACTAATGAGGAGGTGAACGAAATATTTTTGGATTCTCTTACTAAAGACGGGCTCAACTATACGTCAATGATGGAGAAGATGAAACAGTTGTCATCCATGTCTTTTGAAGAACTATGTTCAAATCTGGCCGTTCATGAAAGTAAAGTGAAGGAACAAACTCTTGATGGAATGACTAGTGAACAAAAGGATCTCGCTTTTAAAGCAAAAGGGGTAATTGAGCCATCACACTGGGAATTGGATGATGATTTAGATACCGAGATGAATCTATTGGCACTAGGGTTGAAAAGGATTTTAAATAGAAAATGAGGTAGATATCAAGGTGGAAGCAATACCATATGAGAATATGATAATAGTAAGATTGAATGCTATCGGTGTCACAATCTAGGTCATGTGATAAAGGATTGTCCTTTGCCTTCCAAACTTCCACAACATTGGGGAAAGGACTCACATATGGCAGCTGCAGTTTGAGAAGACGAAGAAGATGAACCAGAACATGCGGAAAACAATGAGGCACATTTCTGTATGACAAAAATTTAACGGTCTCATACTGATGAAGCAACGTATGATGAATCCATGTGTCTAATGGCTGAAGAAAAGGTAGTACACTCGCTCATAAGCGAGCAAGTAAGTACTCGAAACCTTGATAAGTTTTATGTGGCTTCCACTAAATGTCAAATTTTTGATGTACTAAAGGAAGCACTCTTTAAAATAAGGATGTTAGAGGAAAAATGAGATAAAGGATAATGAGTTAATTAATACGTTTAGAAAATATGAACAAGAAATAGTGGATTTTAAAGAGCAAAATAAGGAATTAATATCTTAATTAGTTTCTAGTTCAGTTAAGGTTATTCAGTTTACATTCACTACACCTGTTAGCACAAAGTTGAGTTCAATTCCAGAATGAGCAGAAAAGGAGATTTTAAGTCTTAAGTCAGATAATAATTGGATACGTCAGGATAATACTGATCTTCAGAGACACTGTGAAGCCCTTAGTAAAAAACTTGATATGTTAACTTTAGAAAATCCATCATGGTATAAAGGAAAAATTAAACTCAATGAAATGCTAGGTTGCCCTAGTCAAGGACGTGTAGGTCAAGGGTTTCGTGGAACCAATTCATCAATGAAGGTTTTACCTCACAAACAAAGTTCACATATTAGGAGTGATCCTACAAGATACTCTGGTAATGACGGGCCACAAGTTTCAATTACAACTGTGTTGAGCAAAATAATGGTGAAACTATCTTGCTAACTATGGGCAGTGAACCCAATCATTGTAGTACAACAAGGTCGTATCCACAGGGACTTCGTTACTATCTAGTTAATTATAGGATTAGTCAAAGTGCATAGAAATATACAAAAGTGCATAAATGTAAATTAGAGGTTTTGGGTTTTTGGGTTGTAATTGGAGAAATAAAGAAAAGCAATAAACACTAAACTAAATATCTAGGATAGGTGTAGCCCGGGATGGATATTTGCTCCCGTCCTCCCCTTACTACCGATTGTCGAACCTTGAACTCATAGCTAAGCAACGGGAACGCTTAATTAATTAGCAACCTAATCTAGGCCAACTAATCCTAACCAATTTAACCGAAACTTCTCAATCAGCTAAGCCCCGGGTCAATCGACCGCACTAAGCTCAAGTTCCACTAAAGTTACAATGTAGTCTAATCTCAAAATCATCAAAATCAGAGTACACCGTTTTAGTCTCTAACAGTTTAGGTTTCTATCTCAGAATATCATTTTGATAGAATCCCACAATAATGCTAAACTAATTGGTAGGCCAAACCAACCAATTTAACACATAATTGATGATTTGGGTAAAACCCTAAACTAATCCTCAAATCATGAGCAACAAGTTTAAGAAACATAAATACCCAATAATCATCTTCATTAAGCTCAAAGACTAAAATAAAGCATAAAAATAAGTTCAAGATTCAACAATGGAGGTTTTAGGGATTTTGGGGAAAAATCCCCATCCCAAGCTTCAAGGAAACTACACAACCAATAAAGCACAAAAGAGAGAGAAGGGAGAAGAAATAGCCATGGGAGGTTGAAGAAGAGCTTCAATGGAGGTAAGCCTTCTCCTCCTTCTTCTCTTCTTCTTCGTCCTTTCCTTTCTTCTTCTTCTTCTTCTTCTTCTTCTCTCTTCTTTTCTTTGCTTTTCATTTCTTTTCCCGTCGTTTTTGTGTTGTGTGTGGAATCCCCCTCTTTCTCCTCTTTTTCTCCTTTTAAAAAGGTAGATTTGGGCAAAATCTGTGACCGACCGGTCCCGTGGGTCGGTCGCTTCCAGAAGCAATTTCGGGGTCGAAAAACGCGTTTTTAAGTCTGACCGACCCTACCAAGGTCGGTCTTAGGGTCAGTCGGGACCAGAAGCCCTTTCGGCCCTCGGAACGAGCAATTTTGGCCTCCGGAATCATCCGACCGACCCACTCTGGATCGGTCATGTGGGTCGGTCCTATGGGCAAGGTAACTTCAAAATGCTGTATCTTCTTCGTTCTAGCTCCGACGTTGGATCCATTTGCGCCAACGAGTTTGTCTCTTCGTCTACTTTATTTCTAGCTATGTTATTCCTCCTGTTTCAACAACAGTTGTGTAAAACACCAATAAATACAAAACTAGAGGAAAACAAGCTAGAGTGGAGAAATGAGCATGAAAAGTGTGGATAAAACATATGAAATACACCTCTAAAACATGCTCATTTGTACACTCATCACACCCCCACACTTACCTTTTTGCTTGTCCTTAAGCAAAACCAAGCCCCCAAGCAAGTAAGGAATGCTCAAGACTAACAAATACTAACATGAATTGTAGGATAGAAGAAGAAGCAAAAAGTGATTAAAACCTTTGAGGAGTGTGAACCATCTCTTAGTGGTGGCATGGATGAGCTTAGGGCAAAACAAAATATAGAGTTTTGAGGTATAATCTGGAGTGCTTGAAAGTTCTACAGATTAGGTGACTTGAAGAGCTTTTACCATGGCCAACTTCTCTCAAGAATGGGCATTGAGAAGAAAACAAAAGGAAAAATAGATTTATGCATTTGTTTCACTTTTGCATAAGAGATGAGAAGATAAAATTTTGGCATCAAGCCTTTGCATTTAAGAACAATCAACTCTCATTGTTGGTTACCAATGGCGTCTCACAAGTCCCTTAAAGGATTTTTACAAAGAAGCACCCCTTAACAATCCCTAAGAGAGAAGACAGAAAGAACCCCAAGCAATGAAAATCCAACCATATAAGATCACTTGGCCACACCGCATGTAAAATGCTCCTCAAAAGCAATCAAAAAGAAAAATTTGAGCATTTATCCCACAATTCATAACATTATTTGTTCTTAATGAGAACAACTCACAACAAAAGGGTCCAAGTTTTTGATTTTGGAAAAATGCAAGATAAGCAAGGGGATTAAACATTTAAGCATAAAATTCACCAAAAAGGTCACTTCCCCACACTTAACTTGAACAATGTCCTCATTGTTCACCAAACAAACCGGAGAAGGTTCCAGAAGACCTTTTCAGGAAGCAAATAAAGAGAAAATGCATGGGACACAAACAACATTATAGCACATAAGCTATGCCCACTAACAAAATCAAGCAAATCAAAATGAAGGAAGAGAAATGAGAGTGTCAAAATAAAAGAAACTAGTACTCCCCTGAGATTGTTGTTGCTTGCATTTAAGGAACTCCCCCACACTTAAGCTTTAGCCTCAATTAGTGTAGCTTGGTTGCGGTGTGGACTTTAAGTTGCACCTGCATAAATCACTAGAAGCAACCGAACTACAAACGGGGTTAAGAGTTAGCAAAAACAAAATCAAAGGAGAACTTGAAAAATTAAAATAAATGAAAATGAAAGAAATTCATCCGGGTTGCCTCCCGGGAAGCTACCCATCTTTAAGGTCTTCGGCTAGACCATACCACATTGAAGTCCTCCAGGATCGAAAATGAATGTTGAAGTGGGCTTCAACGGGTGGGTTGGGCGGGCATCATTTTTCTTTGAAGAACGTCCCAGATTTTTCGGTTGATGATCTTTGGTGCGAGAATCATCTTGTGGTGGAGATTCATCTTCAAATTGAAGGATGAAGACATCCTTATCTTTAATGAGTGGTGCAGGGAGAACTCCGGGGTGTACTTTGTCTTTTATTTTCGGTCCAGGATCAAGTGGGAAGGTGGCCTCCACACTTAGAGGGTGGACTTTATGCTTCCACCTTACATCATTGTTGCACAGGTGGGGAAGGCCTTGATCCTCCAGGTGAAGATCAAAGTTGGGTGGCTCTTCCTCCTCAAATTTGAGGATGTAAACATCCTTATCTTCATGGTGAGGCTCATAGGAAGAGCCTTGATGGACATCAACTTCAGAGGGAGATGACTCCTTGAAGTCGATGATGGAACTCTCCTCTGATGACTCGGAGGGAGGTGATGGCTCCTCTTTCTCAATGTTGAGGATGTAAGCATCCTCAGTGTCTTGGTAAAGCACGGAGAAGGAGGGGAAATAACGGTAGTGGACTTCAGAGGGAGGAGACTCCTTGACGTCAAGGTGGAAGCTGTCCTCTGATGGCTTGTCTTCAAGCTCAAGCAGATGGTTGAATGGCGTTTGCTCAGGTTCAAACAAGGGGGGAGACAATGGGCAACTCAAGTTCTCAGCAAGGTGATCCAATTTATGAACCATTTCGCTTTTCAGTTGTTGCGATGCGAGGTTTCGCAGGCCTTCCATCATCGCGTTTATCTCTACCAATTCTGCATAGAGCTTTAGTGGTTCATGTCGAGGTCTCCTTCCTCAGTCTGATGCTCCATCTCATGAACCATTTCATTCTCTGGTTGTTGCAACTTTCGAGCTAGTGGAATGAGCTGGTCCATGTTGATGGTGTTCATTCTAGTAATGAGATCCTCCATAGTCGGTGAATGTTCCCTTGCCGTGATCATAGAACAATGAGCACTCTCGTGGTCTCCTCCATTCTCTTGGCACATGATCCGTTGGTTGATGTCTTGTTCGGTGGGGTTTGAATTGGCGGTAAAGCATTGGTCCTCCACATGAGCCTCTAATCAAATGATAAGGTCCTCACAAGAAGGCCACAAATGGTAATGCCCACACCCTTGATAGTCAACATCCCGGTCATAGGTTGTACCATCGTAAAATGTACCATAGGAATGCCCGTACCACCCTTCTACTTGATCATAATGACCCTCCATCTGAATTAAGTTCCTACCAAGAAAAGAAAAAAATTTATACACAAAGGGGCAAATAAAGGAAATGAAAATATGCACGGAAACTAAACCGATAATAAACCAGATAGTTGGACCGAAGTCCCCGGCAGCGGCGCCAAAAACTTGTTGAGCAAAATAATGGTGAAACTATCTTGCTAACTATGAGCAGTGAACCCAATCATTGTAGTACAACAAGGTCATATTCACATGGACTTCGTTACTATCTAGTTAATTATAGAATTAGTCAAAGTGCATAGAAATATACAAAAGTGCATAAATGTAAATTAGGGGTTTTGGGTTGTAATTGGAGAAATAAAGAAAAGCAATAAACAGTAAACTAACTATCTAGGATAGGTGTAGCCCGGGATGGATATTTGCACCCGTCCTCCCCTTACTACCGATTGTCGAACCTCGAACTCATAGCTAAGCAACGGGAACGCTTAATTAATTAGCAACCTAATCTAGGCCAACTAATCCTAACCAATTTAACCGAAACTTCTCAATCAGTTAAGCCCCGGGTCAATCGACAACACTAAGCTCAAGTTCCACTAAAGTTGCAATGTAGTCTAATCTCAAAATCATCGAAATCAGAGTACACCGTTTTAGTCTCTAACAGTTTAGGTTTCAATCTCAGAATATCATTTTGATAGAATCCCACAATAAGGCTAAACTAATTGGTAGGCCAAACCAACCAATTTAACACATAATTGATAATTTGGGTAAAACCCTAACTAATCCTCAAATCATGAGCAACAAGTTTAAGAATCATAAATACCCAATAATCATCTTCATTAAGCTCAAAGACTAAACTAAAGCATAAAAATAAGTTCAAGATTCAACAATGGAGGTTTTAGGGATTTTGGGGCAAAATCCCCATCCTAAGCTTCAAGGAAACTACACAACCATGAAAGCACAAAAGAGAGAGAAGAGAGAAGAAATAGCCATGGGAGGTTGAAGAAGAGCTTCAATGGAGGTGAGCCTTCTCCTCCCTCTTCTCTTCTTCTTCGTCATTTCCTTTTTCTTCTTCCCTCTTTTCTCTTCTTTTCCTGTCGTTTTTGTGTTGTGTGTGAATCCCCCTCTTTCTCCTCTTTTTTTCCTTTTAAAAAGGTAGATTTGGGCAAAATCTGTGACCGACCGACCCACCCTGGGTCGGTCCCGTGGGTCGGTCACTTCCAGAAGCAATTTCGGGGCCGAAAAACACGTTTTTAAGTCCGACCGACCCTACCAAGGTCGGTCTTGGGGTCAGTCGGGACCAGAAGCCCTTTCGGCCCCCGGAACGAGCAATTTTGGCCTCCGAATCATCTGACCGACCCACTCTGGGTCGGTCCTGTGGGTCGGTCCTATGGGCAAGGTAACTTCAAAATGCTGTATCTTCTTCGTTCTAGCTCCGACTTTGGATCCATTTGCACCCACGCGTTTGTCTCTTCGTCTACTTTATTTCTAGCTATGTTATCCTCCTGTTTCAACAAAAGTTGTGTAAAACACGAATAAATACAAAACTAGAGGAAAACTAGCTAGAGTGGAGAAATGAGCATGAAAAGTGTGGATAAAACATATGAAATACACCTCACATGCTCATTTGGACACTCATCACACCCCCACACTTACCTTTTTGCTTGTAGTTAAGCAAAACCAAGCCCCCAAGCAAGTAAGGAATGCTCAAGACTAACAAATACTAACATGAATTGTAGGATAGAAGAAGAAGCAAAAAGTGATTAAAACCTTTGAGGAGTGTGAACCATCTCTTAGTGGTAGCATGGATGAGCTTAGGGCAAAACAAAATATAGAGTTTTGGGGTATGATCTGGAGTGCTTCAAAGTTCTACAGATTAGGTGACTTGAAGAGCTTTTACCATGGCCAACTTCTCTCAAGAATGGGCATTGAGAAAAACAAAAGGAAAAATAGATTTATGCATTTGTTTCACTTTTGCATAAGAGATGGGAAGATAAAATTTTGGCATCAAGCCTTTGCACTTAAGAACACTCAACTCTCATTGTTGGTTACCAATGGCGTCTCACAAGTCCCTCAAAGGATTTTTACAAAGAAGCACCCTTTAACAATCCCTAAGAGAGAAGACAGAAAGAACCCCTAAGCAATGAAAATCCAACCATATAAGATCACTTGGCCACACCGCATGTAAAATACTCCTCAAAAGCAATCAAAAAGAAAAATTTGAGCATTTATCCCACAATTCATAACATTATTTGTTCTTAATGAGAACAACTCACAACAAAAGGGTCCAAGTTTTTGATTTTGGAAAAATGCAAGATAAGCAAGGGGATTAAACATTTAAGCATAAAATTCACCAAAAAGGTCACTTCCCCACACTTAACTTGAACAATGTCCTCATTGTTCACCAAACAAACCGGGGAAGGTTCCAGAAGACCTTTTCAGGAAGCAAATAAAGAGAAAATGCATGGGACACAAACAACATTATATCACATAAGCTATGCCCACTAATAAAATCAAGCACATCAAAATGAAGGAAGAGAAATGAGAGTGTCAAAATAAAAGAAACTAGTACTCCCCTGAGATTGTTATTGCTTGCATTTAAGAAACTCCCCCACACTTAAGCTTTAGCCTCAATTAGTGTAGCTTGGTTGTGGTGTGGACTTTAAGTTGCACCTGCATAAATCACTAGAAGCAACCGAACTACAAACGGGGTTAAGAGTTAGCAAAAACAAAATCAAAGGAGAACTTGACAAATTAAAATAAATGAAAATGAAAGAAATTCATCCGGGTTGCCTCCCGGGAAGCTACCCATCTTTAAGGTCTTTGGCTAGACCATACCACATTGAAGTCCTCCAGGATCGAAAATGAATGTTGAAGTGGGCTTCAACGGGTGGGTTGGGCGGGCATCATTTTTCTTTGAAGAACGTCCCAGATTTTTCGGTTGATGATCTTTGGTGCGAGAATCATCTTGTGGTGGAGATTCATCTTCAAATTGAAGGATGAAGACATCCTTATCTTTAATGAGTGGTGCAGGGAGAACTCCGGGGTGTACTTTGTCTTTTATTTTCGGTCCAGGATCAAGTGGGAAGGTGGCCTCCACACTTAGAGGGTGGACTTTATGCTTCCACCTTATATCATTGTTGCACAGGTGGGGAAGGCCTTGATCCTCCAGGTGAAGATCAAAGTTGGGTGGCTCCTCCTCCTCAAATTTGAGGATGTAAACATCCTTATCTTCATGGTGAGGCTCATAGGAAGAGTCTTGATGGACATCAACTTCAGAGGGAGATGACTCCTTGAAGTCGATGATGGAACTCTCCTCTGATGACTCGGAGGGAGGTGATGGCTCCTCTTTCTCAATTTTGAGGATGTAAGCATCCTCAGTGTCTTGGTAAAGCATGGAGAAGGAGGGGAAATAACGGTAGTGGACTTCAGAGGGAGGAGACTCCTTGACGTCAAGGTGGAAGCTGTCCTCTGATGGCTTGTCTTCAAGCTCAAGCAGATGGTTGAATGGCGTTTGCTCAGGTTCAAACAAGGGGGGAGACAACGGGCAACTCAAGTTCTCAGCAAGGTGATCCAATTTATGAACCATTTCGCTTTTCAGTTGTTGCGATGCGAGGTTTCACAGGCCTTCCATCATTGCGTTTATCTCTACCAATTCGGCATAGAGCTTTGACTGATGCTCCATCTCATGAACCATTTCATTCTCTGGTTGTTGCTCCTTTTGAGATAGTGTAATGAGCTGGTCCATGTTGATGGTGTTCATTCTAGTAATGAGATCCTCCATAGTCGGTGAATGTTCCCTTGCCGTGATCATAGAACAATGAGCACTCTTGTGGTCTCCTCCATTCTCTTGGCACATGATCCGTTGGTTGATGTCTTGTTCGGTGGGGTTTGAATTGGCGGTAAAGCATTGGTCCTCCACATGAGCCTCTAATCCAATGATAAGGTCCTCACAAGAAGGCCACAAATGGTAATGCCCACACCCTTGATAGTCAACATCCCGGTCATAGGTTGTACCATCGTAAAATGTACCATAGGAATGCCCGTACCACCCTTCTACTTGATCATAATGACCCTCCATCCGAATTAAGTTCCTACCAAGAAAAGAAAAAAAAATTATACTCAAAGGGGCAAATAAAGGAAATGAAAAATATGCACGGAAACTAAACCGATAATAAACCAGATAGTTGGACCGAAGTCCCCGGCAGCGGCGCCAAAAACTTGTTGAGCAAAATAATGGTGAAACTATCTTGCTAACTATGGGCAGTGAACCCAATAATTGTAGTACAACAATGTCATATTCACAGGGACTTCGTTACTATCTAGTTAATTATAGGATTAGTCAAAGTGCATAGAAATATAAAAAAGTGCATAAATGTAAATTAGGGGTTTTGGGTTGTAATTGGAGAAATAAAGAAAAGCAATAAACACTAAACTAACTATCTAGGATAGGTGTAGCCTGGGATGGATATTTGCACCCGTCCTCCCCTTACTACCGATTGTCGAACCTCGAACTCATAGCTAAGCAACGGGAACACTTAATTAATTAGCAACCTAGTCTAGGCCAACTAATTCTAACCAATTTAACCGAAACTTCTCAATCAGTTAAGCCCCGGGTCAATCGACAACACTAAGCTCAAGTTCCACTAAAGTTGCAATGTAGTCTAATCTCAAAATCATCGAAATCAGAGTACGCCGTTTTAGTCTCTAACAGTTTAGGTTTCAATCTCAGAATATCATTTTGATAGAATCCCACAATAATGCTAAACTAATTGGTAGGCCAAACCAACCAATTTAACACATAATTGATAATTTGGGTAAAACCCTAAACTAATCCTCAAATCATGAGCAACAAGTTTAAGAATCATAAATACCCAATAATCGTCTTCATTAAGCTCAAAGACGAAAATAAAGCATAAAAATAAGTTCAAGATTCAACAATGGAGGTTTTAGGGATTTTGGGGTAAAATCCTCATCCCAGGCTTCAAGGAAACTACACAACCATTAAAGCAGAAAAGAGAGAGAAGGGAGAAGAAATAGCCATGGGAGGTTGAAGAAGAGCTTCAATGGTCCCGTTGTTTTTGTGTTGTGTGTGGAATCCCCCTCTTTCTCCTCTTTTTCTCCTTTTAAAAAGGCAGATTTGGGCAAAATCTGTGACCGACCAGTCCGACCGACCCTACCAAGGTCGATCTTAGGGTCGGTCACGACCAGAAGCCCTTTCGGCCCCCGGAACGAGCAATTTTGGCCTCCGGAATCATCCGACTGACCCACTCTGGATCGGTCCTGTGGGCAAGCTAACTTCAAAATGTTGTATCTTCTTCGTTCTAGCTCCGATTTTGGATCCATTTGCGCCCACACGTTTGTCTCTTCGTCTACTTTATTTCTAGCTATGTTATTCCTCCTGTTTCAACAATAGTTGTGTAAAACACCAATACATACAAAACTAGAGGAAAACTAGCTAAAGTTGAGAAATGAGCATGAAAAGTGTGGATAAAACATATGAAATACACCTCTAAAACATCCTCATTCGGACACTCATCATACTGATACGTATGTTGCATCACATAAAAGGCTAGAGTGTAGCTATTGTCATATCCTTGGACATTATATCCGTACATGTCATAAACTTCAACGTAAGAATGCAAAACTTGCTCTGTCTAATACTGTTAGATATGCTCAACTATATTTTAGATGACCCAAACATCAATGGGTCCCTAAGCGATGCTAACATTGTTTTCTTCCTTCTCAGGATTATACCAACAGGTCTAACTTGTGGCTTATGGACAGTGGATGTTCTCGTCACATGACTAGAGATCATACTTTATTTCGAGAATTGGAAAGCTTACATGGGGGATTTGTTACTTTTGGCAATAATGGTAAAGGACGTATTATTGCAGTTGGAACAATAGGTGAAAGTACTTGCGTAGAGGATTTATGCCTAGTTAATGGATTGAAACATAATCTCTTAAGTGTTTCCCAAGTTTGTGACAAAGGACCGTCAACAATTACGTTTGATTCACATGGGTTCATAGTTTCTGATATTTCCACATGTGTACCACTTCTGAAGGGTTATAGGAAAGAAAATTTGTATCTTGTTGATGTTGATTGTTAAGATCTTGAAGCAACATGTTTGACGGTTTCTACTGTCATTTCACATCCGTGGCATCAATGTCTGGGTCATGCACACACTCAGTTAATCAACAAACTTAGGACTCAGAATTTAGTTGAGGAATTTCCATCTAATGTACTCATTGAAGAAGGGCCTTGTGGTGCGTGTCATCTAAATAAACAAACACGTATTGCACACATACCCAAAGCTATCATGTCTACTTCTGGAGTTTTTGAAATAGTACATATGGATCTCGTTGGTCTTATGCGGACTATGACACGCGCTGGTAAACGCTATATTTTTGTGCTAGTGGATGATTATTCCAGATTTACGTGGATCTTCTTGCTTCATAGCTAATCAGACACCTTTGAGTACTTTAAAGGTTTCTGTCTTCACATTCAGTGCCAGTTGGGTATTCCTCTGAGAACAATAAGGTCAGATCAGGGCACATAGTTCATTAATCGACACTTTAACCAGTTCTATACTTACTAGGGCGTCACTCATACACATTTTGGGTCTTGTACACCACAACAAAATGTTGTAGTTGAATGAAAGAATCGTACCTTGGTTGAGAAGCACGAACAATGTTAAATTCCAGTAGTTTAGCTCCAAGCTTCTAGGGGAGAGGCAATTAATATTGCATATTACATTTTTAATCAAGCTCTCATCAAACCTATACTGAAATAAACACCTTTGTCAAAGGACGTACACCTTCAATTCATCATCTGAAAGTTTTTGGATGTAGGTGTTTTATTCTTCACAACGACAAGCAAGCCAGTGGCAAGTTTGATACTAAAGGAGATGAAGGAGTATTACAGACTGTATATCGTGAGTGGTTAAAACTGGTGTAATTAAAACAATTGAAAGAAATTAATACTCAAAATATCCGTCGGGCTACAAATAAAACCCGGTCGCAGTAGTATAGTAAGACAGAAGCGGCCGGGGTCAAACCGTGGGACTTATAGCGAAATAAAGTAGTACCTAAGCTTGTCACAAAAAAGGGGGGGGGGGGGAATTAATTGACTTGTTTTTGAAAAGTAAATAACAAATTAATTTAGTGAATTATGATAAATTAAACGAAACTCCGGTTCAGGTTAATATATCTGATTAACTATGCTATCTCTACCGGTTAAATATATAATTTGGCAAGATTCATGTTATTATCTTAAGGTCCGATGAAAAACTCATAAGAACTCGTTACCAGAAAATGCAAGGTCCGATGAAAACTCAAGCAAGCACTAGTAAACGGCAGAGGAGTGTGAGGAATTTTATTCTTGCAACTGAGTACTAACTTATCCGATGAAAATAAGTTTCCTACAGTTTTACGGCTTAATTAACCTATTTGTTTGTCACCGATCAAATTAGAAACAGATTTAGTAAAGCTTTTTAATAAATCGATGAAATTTATTAAAAAGGGAGAGAGATAAACTTTAATCGTAAAAAACTGAATTTATTTTAACCGGTAGAAATATAGATTACATAATTAACAAATTACGACCAAACCTTCGCCCGGAGTAAATCCTCTTAGCCCAACATAATTAAAAAGACAGAATGAGAAGTAAAAGAAATCATCTGGGAAAGATAATTAATTCAGCTCCACTATCTTGACTGCTAATATTTGGGCAGAGGTTGGACAGAACAACGGTATGGAAATGGAATATTTTTATGGAATGAGATGTTGTATGGAATTTATGTGGATAATATGTGGATGAGATGTATGATTTTTGGAGAGTTTTTATGGTATTTTTATGGAAGGAAAATGGCATAAGTTTGGGGTGGAATGAGATATGATTTATGGAGGTTTGGAGGTGTTTTTAGAGAAATATAGGGTAAAAGGGGGTAAGGCGGTGGTGTTAACGTGTGAAGAGATAATGATTTTATCTCTTCACACGCTGCTGTTGCGCCCTGCATGCTGGCAAGATCGACATGTCCGGACCACCGTCCGGACCAGACTGGTCCGGACATGTCGATTTTCTTCTCGGGTGTGCTGGCGAGTCTTCGTCCGGACCAGGTGATCCGGACACTGGTCCGGACCAGGTGATCCGGACACTGGTCCGGACCAAGGGTCTTTTGCCTCTTAAATGTTCGTTTTAGCTCCGATTTGATCCCCGTTTTCGCCTACGCGTTCGTCTCTTCTGTACTTTGCTCCTAGCTTGGTTTTCCTCATGTTTAACCAATAAATTTGTGAGATAATCAATAAAATAACTAGAGGAAAACTAACCAAAGTGGAGAAATGAGCAAGAAAAGTGCTAATATAATATATGAAATACACCTATAAAACATGCTCATTTGGACACTTATCAAGTATTTATAGGTTATTCTACCGCAAGTAAAACATATCGAGTTCTCAATAAGCGCACTGTGGTGATAGAAGAATCCATTTATGTGCGGTTTGTTGAGTCAAGATTTGGCTATCGTTCTCCTCAAAACATAGGTTTTGAGTTAAGTATACAAGATTCACCAGATTCAGATGCATTAGACTCAGACCCAAAACCCCCTTTGCTCAAGATTTTGTCTACTTCTGATGCTGTTGCTCCCCCACGAACACCTTCTAGAGCAACGACAGATCCTTCCCCAATCATTCCTCCCCGAAGTGCTCCAGGTGTTACTCTTGACAATCTTCTGTCATACCTGAACTCAGGACGAGTTACTCGTAACTCCCTTCGTAACTTTTACGCACATGAATAATTCTTGTCCATGATTGAGCCCAAAAATATCAAGGAGGCACTTACAGATACTGACTAGATTCAAGCAATGCAAATGGAACTGAATGAGTTTGCTTGTAATGATGTTTGGACTTTGGTACCCCGGACTAGTCACAGGGATGTTAGTGGTACAAGATGGGTTTATTGTAACAAGTTGGATGTCCATTCTAGTTTGTTTCCTTCTTGTGAGTCGCGTTTGTTCCTCTTCCTAGTCTCTTTTTCTTGCTTCTTGTTCTTTATTTGATCTTTCGGTCACAACAATGGAGATTATGCTTTATGATTCATTGTTTGCTCAAGCCCAAATTCTTGCCACTCTATCTCACATTTCTTCTCTTCAACCTTCTCCATTCTATGCTTCCATGGTTTTTCATGTTGATCAAACCCTAATTGACCCATCTTTGTCCTTATTTAAGCTTGAACACCTTCCTTTGGCTATCGAACCTCCTACCATACCAATCTGCGCTCCTCCACCACAGTCCCCTCCCAAATCCATAAAATGTGTTGATGATTTTTCTCCATTTGAGTCTACACCACCTGTTCCTGATTTTGATTCTCCTATTCCACCCGCTAAGCTTGAGATAACCTCTACACCTCCATTTTCTTGACCTCGACCATCTTCTACAGTGACACTTCATCGTCGTCAATCTCTTCAACCTTGACGCTCTTAAAACCCTCCCCCTTCATCAATGGCCTCCACTCCTGATGTAGTGCTTGACGATGATGTGACTTTGGCTGCTATAAGGATTGAATTTGCTTGCTCTCTTGGATTGGGGTTAGTCTGTGAAGGGAATTGACCAGGTGGCCTTTGTTGGGTGAGTAACTGTTGAATCTGAGATTGCAAGGCTTTTTGGTCTTTGCGCAGGGCTGCGACCTCCTCTTGCGTGTCTCGGGACTTACCCATCATTGCTTTAAACATCTCTTGCATTTGAGACATTTCAGACTCAGGATTCGAAGGAGTTTGAGTTGGTCGACTCGAAGAAGCTTCATTGCCATAAGGCTGTTGCTGATATTGCCTTTGGCCTCCTTGAAAATTGGACTGAGGTCTGTAATTTTGAGATGGTTGTAGTGTATGTGGGTTTTGGATATTGTCGGTGTTTGAGTAGCGAAGGTTGGGTTGCATGTTACGTTGCCAAGGTTGCCTGTACCCTGAATTGTTGGTGATATAGTTTGCTTCCTCCGCTGCTTTCAATTCTTGTAGTTGGGGGCATTGTTCATAGTCATGAGGCCCACCACATTGTGTACAAGAGATAGCTGGAGATGATTGGGGCAGAGGAGCATAGCCTGGAGGGATTGTAGATGATCGGGAAATCATCGACTTAGCTTGCTGGGGGTAGGAGTTCATAGCCATCTGCTCAACCACTTTTTGCAGAGTACTTACTTTTGTTGCCTGCTGAGCATTGCTCTCCATGAGTTGCTCATGGCTTTTCATCAGCTGGTCAAACTTGTTATCACTTTCCCCAACATGGTATAAACCTGGAGTACCGCTCCTTGATCCACCGGAGGCCCAATCTCTGATTTCTTCACAAAGAGACTCCATGCTATTCAGAAATTGTGCTCCTGGCTTTTTCAGAATATCGGCCCCTAAGGAGGATAATACCATTGTTCTGCACGGACCGATCAAGCCTTTGTAGAACAATTATGATACTTGTTCTTTCGTCAGACCATGGTGAGGACAAGTAAGTAGTAGTCCTTTGAAACCGTCCCAAGTTTCACAAATGTTTTCCGACCCTGGCTGCTTGAAATTATAGATTTCAGCAATCATTTCCAACGTTCGGCTCGGGGGTAGGAATTTGTCGTAGAACTTGGTGGCTATGTCATCCCAAGTACCAATGGTACTTGGTGTCAGGCTATGATACCACTTGCTCGCACTTCCCGTCAGGCTGTGAGGGAATAATGACAGTCTTGCGTACTGGAGTACTGCGTCGGTCGCAGTTAAACTGTTGGCATGCTGCAAGAACTTAGTAACATGTAATAGGGCCTCGTCTGGACTGGAACCATCAAACATGCCTGAAATACCCCAAATTATTAAATCATGGATTAAATATTTAATCATATTAATTAAGGCCTAAACATGCCTTAAAAGTCAACTGAGAACAACAGTGGTCAACATAAAACAAGATGTTGCACCCTTTGACTGTTAAGGGTAAATAAATACCCAAATAAACTTTTTAGGACCTAAAAATTTGTCCTAAGCATATTAACATACTACTAAACATATTATAACCGTTGGACAACACTCCAACACAAAGAAAAAGCATTTACATGCTTCAAGGTCAAAAAGGGCAAAAAGGTGCTCTAGGAAAACCTTAAAAATCAAAGGACCTCTAAATGATATAAAATTGAATTACATGATCAAATATCATGTAAGGAACACAACAAAACCGTTGTCAAAGAAAACCAAGCCCAGAAACACCTTGCGACACAAAATGTGCACTAAAACTCCTTAAAGCACGTTTTTGTGTAATCGCCTTCTAAATTGGTTTTAAATGGGCTAAAAGGTTATAAATACCTTTAAATATAATAAAATACCATATTATATGATATTAGGAATTTAATTCCAGAAATTTACAGATTTTTACAAATTTAATATTAAAATATTAATAAAACCCTAAAGTGGGGCCCGCATGAGTCAATATTGACCAAGCATGGTCAATGGTCAATTAATTGACCCATTTGGACCAAGGAAACCGGCTGGCAATAAGAGAGGAGGCAGCTTGCAATAATTGTTGGACAAATTGATACCTAACTTCAATTTGCAATAGTAACCTTTACTTTTTCCATTATTTCAAATCTTTCCACTCTTTCCTTCCTTCCTTGTCCGATTTCCTCCTGCCCAGCCGAGCTCCTCCCTTCCTTTGAAGCTCTCAAGGTCTGTTCTTGAGCATGGAAGGCAAGCCTAGCTCCTAAGCTCTTAATGTAAGTGTTTTAATGTCATTTTTAGCTCTTTTTCTTCATCTCTTCACTACCAACACCTAAATTTCGTGGCCCATCTGTTCCTATGGCTTATTCTCAGTGTTCTAAGGTTAGAACAAGAGCTAAACTCGGTTGAGACCAGTAGAGGGACCAAGGTTGTTCAAATCTACATTTTAAGGTAAAAATGTGCTTTAAGCTCATAACTTTTGATTCCCTTCAAGTTCGGCTGTGAAACTTTGGTCATAGCCTTATTTTCTTCTCCTTTTCATGTGGAATCAGTTGGTTAGCCATTTGGAGCAAGGGTGGCCGAGATCCAAAGGAAATACCCTCTTTTAAGGCATTTTTTCAAGGTAAAACCTAATAACAAGGTAGCTTGTTGAGATCTAGCTATTTCCTATGTCAATATGGTAGATCTAACACCTTGTGGTGTGCTTGATTCAGGTCGAAACCATCTTGAACTCTCCTTGCATTTTTAAGGTGATTTTTGCCTTAAATCTTACATTAAATTACTTCTTATGGTTAGATCTTTCTTGGAGACTAACTAGGCCTTGTTTGCTGTTTGAAACATGCAAGAGAAGCTTTGGAAATTTTATCTAAGGCTGGCCGAATTCAAACAAGGCTTTACCTAAGCTAAATCAAGGTATAAATCACTTAAAACCTTAACTTGATACATTAACACAAGTTTAAGTGTGTGTATATCAATTGCCGTGAGTGAATGATCAAAATAAGGTCTTGTTTGACCTTAAAATGTTTAAGGAATGGTTTAATAAATTTTATAACTAATTAAACAAGCATAATTGTCAAATTTAAGACATTATGTGGAAGTTTGGTAATTAAATGAAAATTCTATGGTGAGGCCGAGAATTTATATGTATTTTGGGACATTTATGTGTAATTTATTTTGCAAGCCAATGTTTGTAATAAGGCCATGTATTTTAGGCCATTTTATTTATGCATTTACAAGCTTTTAATTAAGTTTAAGTAGTATAAATGCATTACCGAAAATAAAATGGGGTATTAGGTGTAATTAAATTAAATTTGGGGGCTTTAGAATAATAAGGCCGAAAATGAGAGGTAAAATGGAGTTAAAAAAAAAGTTTATAAGATTTTATAAAGTTTTGGGGTTAAATGGTGAACTTTAGAAAGTTTGGGTACTAAACCGTAATTATAAGGAATTGGTGGTCAAGGAAATATTAAGGAGGTCAACCTTGACCATATGCTAGGCTTTGACCAAATAAATAAGTTAGATAACTTATTTAAGGTTTTATAATAAGTTATGTATTTAATGGTAATATTTTTATAACATATGTGGTAAATATGTTATTACCAAAAATAAAGGGTGTACAATGGTATTCTAAACACCCATGGGCTATTAGGAATTTTTAGGAATTTATTTGGTGGATTTTGGAATTAAAATAAACTATATATGAATAATATATAGTTAATATGTCATTATGACACTTTGGAGAAAAATAGATGGTGGAATGGTAAATATCAAAAGTATATGGGTTAATAAGGATATTTATAACCCTTTGGTGGAATTTGGTGATTTTTAGAATTATATAAGAGTATTTGTTGAGATATATGTATAATATATAGTTTTAATGATATTATCAAACTATATGTTATAAATTGGGCCTAATGACAATATAAAATGTATATTGAGGTCTGTTCGGAATTTACAAAAAATAACCATAGGTTATGCTCTTTTATAAGTTAGAAATGTTATATTAAATGGGATATATAACATGGTAAAAGAAAGGGGTGATTTTGTAAATAAAGGAAATTATGGTTTAAGGAAAAGTATAAGGTTTAATATGTGCCTATGAGGCAATACACAATAGTTTTGTATAAAAACTATAGATTATAAGTTAAAGGAAATAAAAATATCATAGCAAATGATATTAGTATTTTGGTATAACATTACATAATGTTATGTGGTCAAAAAGGGAATTTAAATAAATTCAAGGGCTATACCGAAAATATAAAGGTTGGAAAATGAATTTTAGACTAAGGTCTATAATGTTATAAATGTTATAACAATTATTTGGTATTAAGGTGGTTTAATGAAATTAATACAAATAAGGTATTCACATTAAATGGTGTGACAAACTATAAGTGAATGGGATTTATAAACTAAGGTATTTATGGAATAAACCTTAGGAGTTGTAAATGTACAACATAAAATGTTACATAATATTAGGATAACAATCTTAATATAAGTTGTATAATATGATGCAACTAATGGGAATAATCATCTAATAAAAGATGATGAAATGTAACACAAAATATAAGAGTTTATGAAACTCATGAGAATTACCTACGTGGTAAAAATATATACATACACAAGAATAATGTATATAAGGTGGATAAATATATTTTGGTTGAACACCTTATGAGTTAATGGTGGTGGTTATTAAAAAAAAATATAGTTACGAACTATAAGTCATGAGTTTTGGAAGCAAATATTATTTGCTAAAGATAAAGGGATTATACAACATGTCGAATTATGAAGGATGGTGGGAAAATAAAACAATATGAAAGAGAATACAATAAGAAAAAGAGTATAATATAATATAATCATGCATGCATACATGCAAATATGGGTTACGCACCTAAACTGGAGGGTGGATAAGATTAAAAAGGAAATAGTGAATTAAACTTAACAGTTGGGATAGTTTTGACGTACGCGTTTTAAGTAACAAAACCGACTGTTTTAGAGAAACCCGTAACAACAACTATAGAAAACGGAGGTGAACTGTCGGGGTTACTTATTATTCGGATATACCGGATGTAGTTAGTCACGGAGACTGACGTATAGTTTTAATACCGTTTAGATTATACTTCTGACAAGGATGCTTGACAAGCTAGCGGACTACACGGAGCATAGGATCTTGAAGATTCATACTCCCCCGTAATACAATCAGGGTGAACGGTATGTAAAGGGGTTTGCCGAGTTGACCTAAGGTTGCTCCTTGGGCTCGGATTTGGTTGATATAACTTGTGTGTTATATGTGTGTGGTTACATGTATGTGTTTAAGTGTTGATGCATTAATTATTTATGCACGGGCGTCCTACGGGACTAACACTACGTCGACTATAGATCGACTTATATAAACATACATATGCGTTGTGATGACATGACGGTTACTTGATATAATACCATGATATTAATATTAAGGATATGGTAACCTAAGTAAAACACTTAGGAACGAGTCACGACATTGTCGGTCTCTAGAGCATGGATCTCTAACATAAATATCACCTAGATGACTTCTAGGTACGCGTGACCCATTGGGCCGCTGGTTAATAAATATTCTCCATAAGACTAAGAGCAGATCTTAAACATTATGAGAGAGTGATGGTATGAGATTGAGGTGAGGAATCCCGGTAGTTCACGAACTACTTGGTTGCGCATTTGTGATCACTGAGGGGTTTCCTATTTGGATTCCGCTCCAGGTTATATCCAACGAGCCCAAATAGGTTCGTGGATCAGGTGGCTACGGCCTTTTTATGGACGTCTTACGAGACATAAGTGAGTCAGGGGCCTCCGGACCTCTGGCGAAATGAGCACCTTTGTGTGTACGGGGGACTACTGTCCATGGTGAGGTTATCGGGTTGTCCTAACATGACGCCCTACTGACATTAATTAAACATGGTTGGATGGAGCCTACAAGGCTAAGGTAAATTAACTATGGGAACTGTACGCTACGGCGAATGTACATTGTACATATGGACGGGGCTTGAAAGCCAAACTAAAATAAATTGACAGTGGATGGTGAACACTACGGCGATTGTACATTGTACAAAATATTGTTGTTATTGCTCGATACGTTCGATATACAAATGTTGTTTGAAATATTCTATGAATGTTTGGTTTGGATGGATGATTAATGTTTATGAAAATTTGGATGGTTGATTATGTATATTATACATTTATGCTTCAGTTTTGATTATAACTGTAAAAAGGAAAAGCATGAAACCAATCTAATAATAAGATGGTTAAAATGACAAGTGACCATTAGGGTCCAGGCCCGGCATACTCAGCGTCTATCGCTGATACTACACCATTTCAGGTTGTTGATCATTGTCGGAGCTGAAGAGCAGGAACAGGGTAGTTGGAGATGTTGTATGGTAATGAAGATGGTGTATGGTCTTATGGTAAGGTTATGTATTTTTCAGGATTGGGTAGACGCTCACTTGTCAATGTTTATGGTTATGGACTTAGTTTGATGTATAGGAGTTTCTCGTTATCACTGCGGTTAGCAGTTTGTTTATTTTGGAAGTTGGATGTGGTATGGCTACGTTGCTCGCATGGGCGAGTAATGGCCGGTGACACCCGTGTGAGTTTTGTAATTGTTATTTATTTTTCCGCTGCGAGACGTTTTATTTATTGCTACGTGAGGGATTATATCGTGATTATGGAGAGGGGTGTTACAATGCCCAACTCCTTTACACATCGGATTTGATGATATGGCTTCAGCTTCTGCCGCTCATCGTATTCGGATGGGCTAAGGTGAGGAAGGATGATAGCAGGCTGTTGTCCTTGATTAGACGGCCTGTTAATGTTTCGAACTGTCGCTGGTGTAGATGCCATGTCAGCTTCCCGGTCAGATTCTATCACTGTGGTGGTATTGTATTGTTGAGTTCGTCTCTGCCTTAGAGTGCGCAGAAAGGTTCTCTCGATCTCTGGATTGTAACCAACCGTGTGATTATTAATATTTTCTAGGTAGCTGTGTGACCTAGTAAAAGGCATTCACCACTCAAAACAGAGAAAGAAACCGTTATGTGTTAGATAAATAAAAATGTTAGGAATTAGTTGACAAAAATTATAAGTTAGTAGTTAGTACAAAAATATAAGTTAGTAGTTAGAGACAATGGAAATTAAAGACAGAAAATTTAAATACAGAAAATTACATGACAGAATTATAATTAGTATACTGGAAATTTGAAGGACAATGGAATTAATGACAAAAAATAAGAGTTAGTAATTAGATGTCAGAAGTTAGATGTCTAGTCAAAGTCCAAAGTCAAATTCCAAAATAATAGTAACAGATTATTATAATATAACAGTTAATCCGCGGCTTAGGGACTAAAAAAATCAAGTCCCCCCGCAACACCGCCACATACTCAAGCTCTTGTTAGATTCCGAGACACTTCAGGTCTCCTACTCACGCTTGTTTCTCTTAATACTTTCTTAAGCCAAAACACATGGCTCTCGAGCATAGTTTCTACTAGCTCCCGAACTCTCTCTTAGTTCCTACTACTTTCACACAGGTCCGACTACTCTCGGACTTCTCACATTCCCATACACTCCTCTCTCGGAGTTATAATTTTATTATGTATATTAGTCTAGAAGCACCACTCTCGATGTTTCTAATGACTTGGGGAACATTACTTAAGTTCGGGTAATCTTAGGTTTAAGGGTTACCCTTACATTTCATATACTCATACTTTCGGTTATTTTCTTATACCGGGTAAAATTCTCATATTGAAGGTTGACCATGTCTCAAGGGAGTTAAATGGTCCCTTAGGTCTCTTTACTTTTCTTACAAGTTCACTTCTTTGAGCTAACTTCAATCCTCACGATGGTGGTTCATTCATCTCTCCACTCTTATTTATTTCATGAATTGTTTCAATATGGTTACCTAACCGTTATCGGGTATTTACTCAACCCGTACTCTCCTCACATTCTAGAAAGTTCATATGTTTGCGTTATCGTTATACTTTAATCGATAGCTTGCGTGTGTTTGCATATTTCCATTGATTACGAAACTACCTAATCCACGGGTTTCTAGTCAATCGATACTCACTATGAGTCGGTCTATGAACTACGTTAGACCACACCGGCATACAAGCATGTTAGCTCATACAACATACAACATAACAATACATAATCAAACAATGGATTATTTTCATGCTTTAGTCTTGATTAAGCCAGCACACAAACACACAAATCAACGTAACTCGGTTAGCACGCAGAGTATGAGAAAATCATACCTTTCACCGGGGTTAGCTTTACCGTGTGACCTCCCGTTCCTTGGTTCACACTCGTTCATTGATAACATTCAAATGTTTCTATTAACATTAAGGTGTTACGGTATGTAAAACTAATACTCCCGTACTTAACCCCGTTATCCCGTTTAACTCTGTTTTACTCATGTGTTCTTAAACTCACATCTTTCTCATTCACTCCTAGCACTTGTTTACACTTCTTAGGACCTTTACATGTCCCCAAACAAGGCCTAAACATCATCTTAAACCATTACCATTCACTTCCCCATTATTAGGGCACTTAAAAACACTTTCTGGTACATTTTTACACTGGTCCGGGTTTGTGTCCGGGGTTACAAACCCGGACCAGACACGGTTTTAACTTTCTGCCTACATTTTCATGTGGTCCGGGTTTGTGTCCTGGGATATAAACCCGGACCAACCCCTGTATTCACTCTCGGGCGTGTTTTTGATGTGGTCCGGGTTTGTGTACCGATTTGCAAACCCGGACTACCCCTGGAACTGTCAAAATTTACAGTTTTTGATCAGTTTTCAACCCCTATTTCACCTATAATCATTTCCTAATCTTTCCACATGTTTCCTACATGTTTAAACTCCTTAAAACATGCTCTAAACCTCTTCAAAACATAGATTTATTCCTTACTCAAATTCTTGCTCAAATTCACAAATTTTCATTCTCTCTGTTACATTTTGCACACTTGTGCTACAATTTTTTACCCCTTGGCACTTGCATTATTGTTCTCACTCTATTTGACCATTCTAAATATTCCAAGACAATGCACTCCTCATGCCAAGGTTCATGCATCACTCTTAAAGCCTTAAATCCTCATTCCTTTTTAAACTTCCAAAAGCACTTAAACAACTCCTTTTTGCTACAGATTTTGCACATTCTCTCCACAATCTTCCTCTCATACTCTAGGGTGGTCATTAACCTAATTCAAGCTCTAACAACACCTAGCTAAACCTAGGTTGTACTTCACTCAAAACATCACTAAAACCACTTTGATTCCTACCGGAATTTCGCCATAGCCCGGCTACTTTTCTAACATTGCCCAACACTCTTTTCTCCACATAATTCATCCTAAAACTAGCCAAACCACAAGGGTTCTATCAGCACACATATAAAACCATCAATACTCATCAAATCTCCAAATGCAACACTATACATAAATCATAAAGTGCATAGCTCTTAGGCTCTTAAATCAAGCATTAATTCACAAATGCATTAAGCACTACCACAACCCTTTATCATCTCAACCATCTCACTCCTTCTCATTTTGGGGTTCATTATTTAATTTAGCCCTTCCCAAAATTCTAAAAACATTTAGTTAGGCTCCAAGGTGGATTGTTTACCTTATATTCACAAGCCTTTTCTTTGAAATTCTCTTCTCCTCTTCTCCACTTCTCTTCACTCCAAAATCAGCCAAGGCAACTCACTTGCCCAATCACTAAACCAATATTCAAATTGAAAATTAAGCACTAAGCAATACTCTTAGGCTCAATATTTAATCTAGAATTCACAAAGATGCTTAAAGTACCAAGTTAGGGTTTACCATAGGAAATTCTTGAATGGTTTCCAACTCTTGAATATTAGGAGGGATTTCCACCACCATTTAAGGCTTGAAGAATAGCTCAAACAAGGAGGAAAAGCTAGTCACAAAAAGAGCCAAAATCGCCAAGGTGGAAAATGGAGAAAATATGTGTTTTCCATGGATATTTTTACCTTAATAGAAGGAGGAAGCTTCAAGCTTCAAAATGGTGTGGTTTTCTCTTCAAATGGCCAAGACCCACGAAAATGAAACTCATCCTTTTCGAATTTTGAAAAGAGAAGTGTGGGAGCTTGATGAGAGGGCACAAATATGTGTTTTGTTTTTTTATTTGGAGCATTTAAGTGGCTTGGAGAGGTGGAGGAAGGTGGCTGCCATGGAAGCTTGTTGGAGCTGCTCAAATCGCCAGGAAGGGGACAAGGAGGCAGCTCACGGTGAGAAGAAAGGAAAAGGAAGGAGAGAGAGGGAAGAAATGAGAGGAGAGAGGTAAGGAAAGTACTTTATGCTTTTTACTTTTTCCTTTCCTTTTCTTTTCTTTCTTTATTTATTAACTAGCTAATAAGAAAGAGGGGGATGACTCACTAATAAAACCGGCCCCACTATATTAGTGAGCTGGAGTGTTTTTTCATTTTTACAGAAAACACTCGTTATTTTACCCGGTTTGGCACTATTCACTAACCGGCCCGTTTTACGGATTTGTCTCGTTTCTTTATTTTTAATGGTTCTTAAGCTTCCATTAATACTTAATTATAGTTATATAATCAACTATAATTTTTTACGGGTCTATTTGACCACTTGAAGTCACGTTTTCAGGTTTTCTCGAAAAACATGCTTTAGAACTCCGTTAGCGTTTTAATCCATTATTTGGATCCGTTTTCTTCGGGAATCATTCCTGTATACTAATTAGGCCTAACTAAGCCTTAGGAATCCATCTCGGACCCTAACGAGATCATATATCTCTTACACTCGTTTAATGCGTGTTTTAACGTTTTTCGCGTTTTGCGCATTTTCTCTTTTCTTTTGGTTTTATTCTCTTCACCAATATTCTCTAGGCACCATTAGGCCTTTAATAATCACATTAGGGTAATTTAATCACCATTTTTAGATCCGGGGTATTAAAATCTACCCCCCTTAAGAACTTTGTCCTCAAAGTTGGTGAATCTAATCTCGTTACTCTCATGGCGTTCTATGCCAAGGTTATAATACACGTATAACCTTACCGACTCCACAAGTCGGTCTCATTTCACACTACACATACCACACACATATCACAGCATGTATAGCAATAAAAAATACTCTTTGTATTCTCCCATGGAATCGGTCCGAAGACAAGAAGGCACTATAGTCCTCGAATCCATATCGAGTAATACACTACTGATCCCTCAGGTACCGGTCACGTTGAACACTTACGCTTTCTGGTTCACGGCCGTTTCATGACAAATGGGCACTTACTCTCTCTGGCCCACGGTCCCTTCGATTCTGATCAAAACGTTACACATATACATATCCTCAGGCACTCTGGTTAACTCACTCAACACAGGACATTCTCAGGGTACTATCCCCATCCCGCTGCCCTTGGAAAAATCACACACTGTCACCGCACCGCCCCACCGTCACTTAGGACCGCCGCACGTACGGTGCAATGGTTTCAAAACCATTTTTCGCCTTCATACTCGAAGGAAGTTCTTTTTTAAATTCTGTTTGAAAATTCTTTTTAAAACATCACACAACTCCAAATCCGGTTTATGGTAGCTGTATCTTTCCTTAGTGTGATTACTTGTGACCACTTATAGGGAGCTTAGAGAATCATCCAACCCTGATGTGATCAGCATCAGTGTTGAACTATCCATCCACCCCAATTTGTGTTCGGTTTCCCTTGATCGCTAGCAGATCAAGTTCCACCTCCCACGTCAGTTTCAAACAATCAGATAGTCAAACATTTTCGTTTTCTATCTTTTACTCTTTCTAGTCATACTCATAAAACATTTCATTTTAATTTATCTCTAATTCCTAGAACTTAGGTCATCTGTCATTCTCATTACTTCACTACTTTACCTAGGTATTCCATACTTATGGCCTCTTTTCCTCAAATTGTTACTCAATTTAAACATACACCATACAACTCCAAAGGATGGAACTCACTCCATCAACCATTCTCAAACAATTACCTAGGGAAATTCACTTCCTACTAGGTTACACATTGGTTTCATACCGATTCATACTCATCACATCTCATGTCTAATCTCAATAGACATATACTATAGGGATTCTCATTCCCCAGGAGTTTCTCTACTCTTCTTTTCATTATTATTATATACACATTACTCGCATCTCTCATGCACAATAACCATAATTACATAATGAATGGGTATACATGTTTATGTAACATGAGTTCCAATCATCGAAAAGGTTTCTTATGTGCTATGCACATAGTAGTTTACACACCTATGCGTAAAACATACTCTAAGCGGTTTCTCGCCCTACCCCTCTTAAAAGGGGTTACGCCCGCGTAATCGACCATATGTTATCACTGAACATTGGTTCACTAATTCGGGTATCATGAAGTGTTTTAACTTCAATATGGTTAATTAACTCATAACCGGATTCAGTTCTAGCCTCTAAGGCTTCAAGGAGTTTAGGATTAGCTATTTACTCGCATTAGCCAGGTATTCTTAACCTTTGAATTATGGTTCACTAGCTTCTGCTGCGTGACCTGATAACTAGAGCTTAATTGGCCCTTTTTATATTCTCAATGTATTATTTACTCCCTTTTTATCCCTTTTTGTCTTGGGAATAAAGGTTTCTTAATCGTCGCTTGGTATCTCTTACCGTATGCGAATTCGATGAATTATAGATTTTCTCTCCAATTCTTGGAAATCTATTTCGTATAACACTGTATACCTTCGTGATTATTCACTTACTTTTCCTGACTTGTTGTCGGTTGAGGTCAAGCTACTACTAAGCATGTAGTGCTTCCTCGATTGATTTTATGTTTGTTTACTTGTTTCTGTACAAGAATTCTTCATTCATAATACTCTGCATTTACCATGCATCGGTCCTGGGGCCTGTGGGTTACGGCCCACATTCTTTGTGCATCTCGGGCTAATGGCCGCATGGTTATTTCTCTAGGTTCTCGCTCAACAGGCTTCCGCTATGTTCGTTGGCGAAGAGAAGGATTTACTACGGTTTACATTTCTCAATATTCTAGCTATCCCACTAGATCATTACTGCACAAGTGCAATACCAAAACACTCAGTCCTATAGAGTGCAGAGGCGTAAACGCTTGGCAGTAAATCTCTTATGGGATCGCAATAGGAATGAACATCATTTCCTTGTCTGGCTATACTCTTACAATGGCCGCTTGCTGCGTACCATGTTCTTACTCATTAAACAACATTTGTTTACATGGCATCCGCTACTACTTTACCTTCCGCTCATGTACTCCCGCCATTTATACTATGGCTTGCCATTCACTTGGCTCAATAAGAAATATATTACTCTAAACTCTCTGTGTGCTTCTTGCCATTATTACACTACAATTCGTACCGCACGTACTGTGCTACTCAACCGATTACTCTCTCGGTTTCGACCACTGCTATCAAAGCCTTTCTAAATACTATTTCTGTTCGAATTACTCCTTGACAATAAACTCATGCTCAAGTTTCACCATACCGCTCTAGCGGTTTCACATTGGATACTTAGGTGGTAGCCTTTCTCTAGAGGATTCACGCAATTGCCGCTCCCTAGGCCCCACAATAACAAGGGGTATCCCCATTGTAAGGTAGTGGTTTCATTTCCACGATTCCTTTTTATGCCTTTATGCATAGGTTTGGAACGTTTGGATCTATGCATTGTAGTTGATTTTCTGGCTTACACGCCTCATTGCCACGAGCCATGCTCTGTGCGGCTGTTTATACAATTTCTGCTCCTCCGTACACCATTAAATGGTTTGGAGGTATTGCTGGGCTCTTTGACATGGTTGTCTCATCAGCTTCCGTACCTGGAAGGCCCTTTAAGTATCTTGACATTAATTCCTGCCCTTTGGCAATTTAGGGTATCCCGTGTTACGTGGGATCCCTTCGGATTCTACCCGAGTGTTCGCTTTAACACTTGTGTTCTCAACACGATATCTCGCTCAACTACTGTTGACTTTGGTACCCTTCACGGATTGCTCCTGGGTGTTACTGAGTTGTGCCATTACATCTGGCTGGAACTCATGGGTATGTTCAGTTTCTTACTCCGCCTTGCGGTCACATATATTTTGAACTATCCCATTTAGGGTTGTAATGTCTCCCGTTATTGGGTAGATCATTGGTACTTTTCCTTTACCTTCTTGGTCAGGTCGTCATTCTCTTCAGTGAAGTATACTATGGGAATTCTATCCCCGTTTATCGAACATTAATATGTTCATTTTAGGCATTCACCGTATTGCTTACGCTGGTATTCATTCCAGTTATTATGTATTTCCTGAGACATATCCAATGTCTATACTTAATACTCTGTGCTTCCCGCACTTATTAACGTTATATCCTTAGGTCTGTCACCTTACTGGGTTCTAGACTCCTTTAGGTTGGTAAGCTTCTTTGTGTTCATCGATCATTCGAGGCGTCCAACTGTTTGGTTTGAATCGGCTCTTTTGTCCGTAGTATGGAGTGGGCTACTTCCCGTGTTCCGTACTCTACCTGTATACATACATGGAGTATCTTATTGATACGTAACCACTTACCCGACTAACTCATAACTGGTCTGTCAGGCCTGCAAGCTCCTTCGGAGTGCGGTCGTTCCATGTCTCGTTTTTGTACACTGTAGTGTCGGTCACACGCCTAGGTGAAGTATTCTGTTGCCAACTCCTCTTGTATCGTTCTATGATAACTTACCATGGTTCTCTGGTTTGGTTTTTAAAATTTGGGGGTTTTTGGAAAATTTGGCGTTTCGAAAGAAAAATTTGGGTCTTAAAAGTAAAGTCTTCACGACATTTCAATGCCGGTTCTTTCTTACCAGGTCTAGCTTCTTACCAACTGGTATGCTCTTCAATACAGTGGTCAGGCCGTTAGGCCTTTCCAAGGTTTCGTTTCAAAATTCTTAAGGTTTGAGTTGCTATATTGGCTTCTCTCGCCATCTTGGTACTTGCTAAGTACTGGTCGCTTGTTAAGGTTTCTCTTAATAATCTCGTTATTACTGCACTTTCCGTGGCAAGTGCGCGGTATAGGCGGTTTTTAGGTTAACTCATACCGGTCACGGTATCGTTCACATTTGTATTCGGTAGCCTTGTCGGCTTTTCCTTTGATCCTTTAGCTGAATAACTACTCCTCAGGGCTGCTTCTCATTCATCTGGACATGACTGTCATCCATTTAGGTGCTTCTCCACTCTCGGAGTTCCTTAATTACTCAGTGCTGTGTCGTTTCTTGGTGCTCGCTCCCACGCATTTACCGTGGTTTCCAAAACTTATTTAATTAGGCACTACTTCTATAGTCCTATTCGGGTATATCCCATAGTAATGCTCATAGCTGTCTAAGCTATGCCCGTTAGGTATTGCGACCTCTTCGGGTGTGGCAGGGTGGGTGTACCTACTCTGGACTAGATTCTTAGTCGGTTAATATGCCGTTGGTGGTATTATTTAATTATGGCGGTCTGTAGACTTGTGTCCCGGTTCTCGTTATTTCTCATGAATCCGCCTTGCTGCACTGTTGGTGCTTTCCTTCTTGCTGCTGCTTGGCCAGCCAGGTTCTCGCGACTGCTAAGCACGTCGCTGATAAGTCAGGAATTTGTCTAAGTTTACTAGACTAATTCATGCTTAATTTTCTACATTATGACATTAACTTCCCTCCATAATGCTTTATTTACTCTTTATTGTTATATTTGTCTCCAATGATTGATTTCATATGTTTTCAGGATAAAATGCTCAACAAAGTGCTTAAATGAAGATTTTAGAGGTTGGAGCAACATGGGGAGTCAAACCAGAGTCAAAGGCAGATTTTCATTGACCACTGCTATGTTTTATTGAGGGTCCGGGTTTGGAGCTGGGTTTATAAACCCGGACCATCTCATCGTAGAGTCTTCTGCCTAGTTTCAGACGTGGTCCGGGTTTGCGTACTTGTTTACAAACCCGGACCATCCTTGAGCATAACCTTCTGCCGAGTTTTAGTGGTGGTCCGGGTTTGCGTCCTACTTTGCAAACCCGGACCAATATAAGCGAAGCGCCAGAGAGTAGTTTCGGAAATAACGGAACCGGTGTTTATCTTTAATACCTGTTATTATATCGTTTATCCGATGCTTAATTAGATAGATTAAAGATAGATTTTTGTTATATAAAGGGGAGTTGGCCAACGTGAGAGATACACTTACACAGACCACAATTAGTCACGATACAACACAGAGAGAATTAGCTTATTGGAGAGAGTTCTGATTGGAGTTTGGAGCAGAGCACAAAAGGAGTTCATCACGGAGACTTCACCAGAAGTCTCAGAACAGAGTTTCTTCTTGTTCTTTATTACTATTGTGCTTATTGTAAACATGTCAATGGCTGAGTAGTTCCTTTAGATTTCGGTTTGCTATGTATCCCTAAATTGACTATTCCTGTTCCTTTGTGATTTAATGCAATTTGATTGAGTAAAGTTATTTTCCTTGCTTAATTTCTTTAATCTTTATAATTTGGCCAATTATAAGGATTAGTATTTTGTTAGCTTATATGTGACGACTGCGGCTTTCAATTGAATACAGGAAAATAACCGGTTAGTTTAGAGATGGTAATTCCTCTAAATTGCTAATTGACCAATAAACTAGATTGTTCTTAAGGCGGTTAGTAAACAGTGGGTTTGTAACGAGAGTTAAAATTCAGTCTTTGCTAACTAGTATTTGCTAAGCGGGAGACCGGAGGTAAATTATCTTTGTTCTAGGGTTTTACTCAGAATTGTCTTATAAATCACTTAGGGATAGGAATCACAGATTTAGGGTGCAGTAGTAAACCGGGATCTCCTTTCCAAATCAGTTTCACAACATTTATTTTCCTGCTTGTTATTGTTTGCATTCTGTTTACAGTTTTAATTATCATCAAATCAAACCCCAATTTCCTGTTTTAATTTGTCATTAATAAAGATTTAAACTAGACACATCGCCTCCTCTGGTTCGATACTTAGGGAATTCTCTCTATTAAAACTTGCTAGAATTGACCGGTACACTTGCCGTTAGGTTTTATCCCAACAAGTTTTTGGCGCCGTTGCCGGGGAGGCACGGTTATTTAGTTTAGTCTTTATTTTGTTTATTTTTATTTCCTGTTATTTATTTTCATTTATTTCGTTTAGTTAATCTGATTTTTGCTGTTCTTTTAATTTACGCTATCTTAGCTTCAGTTCACTAACTCTCGGTTTATGGTTAAAACCCGTTCTGCAGGAGAACCGGAGTTCGAACTCAATCTTGAGATCGAGAGGTTTGCGAGACAGCTTCGAAGAGACTTGAACCTGGATCCACCAGTTGAGGAGGGGGCTCGAACCACCTGTTATTGAAGAGGGTCCAGAAGTTCAACCAGCAGTGAACATGGCGAATAACGAGAGGCAGATGAGGGACTACACCCGCCAAGTGTTGAGGGGTTGGTGTCGCCAATTGTGATTCCTGCGCTACCAGCAGGAGTGCAGTGGCAGTTCAAGACTCACTATGTGACCATGGTGATGAACGCGCCTCAGTTCAGCGACTGAAGATCCGAATGTTCATCTCACTACATTCCTGAGGTTGGTAGGAGCGTGTTCGACACCAGCTTCGCAGGAGGTGGCCCGGCTCACTCTGTTTCCATTCTCTCTGAGGGATAGAGCGCTGAATGGTTAAACTCGCTGACGCCTGACAGTATCACTACTTGGGAGAGCTGGCTAATGCATTCTTGGCAAAGTACTTCCCACCCTCTCGGATGCTGACCATGAGAGGAGAAATTACAAACTTCAAACAGTTCGCCGGTGAGTCCTTGTCTGAAGCTTGGGAGCGTTTTAAGGGGATAGTAAGGAAGGTACCACATCACGGACTAGGTGAAGAGGTTATACTGCAGTCCTTTTACAAGGACTTAGATCCGTCTAGCCGGTTGGTACTTGTGCTGGAGGTAGTTTGATGGAGCTGCCCATTACACGGATTAAAGAGCTGCTAGAGACTATTACTACAGCAGCTAATCAGTGGGGAGGTACAAGAGCCGGAGAAGCTGCACCGAAGAAACCAGCTGGGGTTTATGAAGTAGATTCAAACACTTTCTTGGCTGCCAAGATAGAAGCAATGTCGAAGCAGTTTGAGCGTATGTGTGCAGTTATGAATCCAGTCCAGTGCAGCAGCAGCTCCTGAGGTTTTCCACCTGCGAGTACTGTGGTAGAGCTTCTAACATGTGCCAGTGTTCTCCACCACAAGAAGAGGCAGCGAACTATGTTGGTAACAGACCGGGTAATTATTTTGGGAACAAGGAAATCCGGGTTATCAAGCTCAGCAGCAAAACCGTTACCAAGCTGGTGGTAACAACAATTACAATCAGAGGCCCAGCAGCAGTACAATCCTTCCTATCAGAAGCAGCCACTGCAGAATCAGCAAGCACAGAATTCGGGTGCTGGAGCGTCTTCTAGTATGGATGAAGTTCTGGCCAGGATGAATGATTTCATCTCGGTTAGCACGAAGAAGTTCAATGAGCTGGAAGCTTTCAATCAGGAGCAGAGGACTTTCAACGCTGATCAAAGGACATTCAACAGGAACATCGAGACTCAGCTGTCTCAGATATCTCAGCAGCTAGTTCAGCGTCCTTTGGGTTCTTTGCCTAGTCAGTCAGAGCAGAATCCAAGAGAGCATGCCAAAGCTGTTTTTGTTGTGGAAGATGATGCTCCACTTGTTGCTGTCATTCAGCCGTTCGAAAAGAGGTTGAGGACTCTAGTAAAGCTTTTGAAACACCCAAGGAGAAGGAGTCTCCTGAAACTCACCTTCTTACTCTTCTGTTTCTAATCGTAAATTTGAAGAACCTATTCCTTTTCCTGACAGGTTAAAGAAAAGGGACCTCGATGAACAGCTTGGAAAATTTCTTAACATTTTTAAGAAATCAACTAAGGATATGCCTTTTCTGAAGTGCTTAAGTTTATGCCAAATTATGCTAAGCTAGTAGATGACATCTTGGCTAAAAAATCTTCTTTGCAGGAAAAGGAAACGTGAAGAAGGTAACTACTAGGAGCGGTAAAGGTAAAACTAATGAGCTTGAGGTGGTGAATATAGAGGAACCGGTGCTAGAGAATGAGCGTAATTGCAAAACCACCCAATCTCCTCCACCTACACCTCCTGCAGTTGACGTTTCTCCTCCAGTTCCCTTCCCGAGCAGAACCAAGCGTTTCAAGGAGGATAGTGAGTTTGATAAGTTCCTTACTTTACTTTGTCAACTATCTGTTGATATTCCTTTTGTTGAATTAGTTGCGAAGGTGCCTAACTATGCCAAGTATTTAAGGAAGCTTTTATCTAATAAGGAAAAGTTAGTTGAGACAGGGACTATTCAGCTTACAGGAACTTGTTCAGCGATCATACAAAAGCGTCAACCAGAAAAATGCAAAGATCCTGGAAGTTTCACAATTCCTTGCAGAGTAGGAGACATTGATTTTGACCACTGTCTTGCTGATTTGGGAGCATCAATCAGTCTCATGCCATACACTATTTTTGAAAAGCTTGGGATTGGGGACTTACAGCCTACACGAATGACGCTTCAGCTAGCAGATCGCTCAATGGTTTATCCTTGTGGAATCGCTAAGGATGTGATGGTTAAGGTGGAGCATCTGTACTTTCCTTGCGATTTTGTCGTACTCGACATGGCTGCAGATCCAACAGTTCCTATCATCCTTGGAAGACCCTTCCTAGCAACAGCCGATGCTCGAATCGAAGTTGCTCACGGTACGATCACTTTGAATGCAGAAGGTGAGCAACTACTGTTTTATGCTGGTAGGTCTTCAAAACAAGTTTTGGAAGCATCTCGAACTTCTTGTCGCTGGGACCCCAAACTCAATCCTGGAGTCTCTTGAGAGAATGAGGCACGGTCTAGCCAAAGACCGAAAAGACGGGCGGCTGGCTGGGAGACAACCCAGTTTTGTGAGTTTTATTATTTTCGTTTTTGTTTATTTCTCGTAAGTTTTATTGTTTTTCATTCTTTATTTTTGGGCTAATGAGTTTGTTAGACATGTTCTGTTTAGTTTTTCTGGGTTTGAAGGTGAATTCAGGAGTTTGGAGGGACATCAGTTACCAAATTGAGTTTCTGGCCACTTTTGAGGGTGGTCCGGGTTTGGAGCTTGGTTTATAAACCCGGACCGTATGTTTGGCGAAGCTACTGGGATGTTTTATGGGTGGTCCGGGTTCAGGGGCGAGTTTGCAAACCCGGACCTGGCTGGCGCGCTACATACTGACCACTTTTGGGTGGTCCGGGTTAGAGATTAGGTTGCAAACCCGGACCGCACAACGCAATACTTACTGTCTGCTTTTTGCTGCGTGTGAGGTATGAAACCGAAGGAAACTCTGTTGAATTTTCTGCACAATTCAACACCCCGCTGTTCTACATAAGTGTGAGGACGTTGCCTCACCATACTCCAGGGGCGTGATTTTCTAACTTCTTTTATTCTTCAACCGTTGTTTTCTGCGAATTTGTGTTTTCCTTCCGTCTTAATCATTTTCATGAAGCAATGAGGACATTGCTTATTTTTAAGTGTGAGGAAGGGAAATTACACATGCTCATGCTCAATTACATTCGAATGTGCTAATTTTGAACATTTTATTAAGGCTATCACTCCATTTTCACTATATTTTTGTTGGCCCTCAAAAATATTTTGGTTGCATAACATACCTGAGTCTTATTCAGTGGTTGGATAAGTTGGTTTGGAACACCGCACGAGTAGCACTAGTTTTTGTGAGATCGAAGCTGGAAAACAGTTGTGGGAATTCTGGTTGCACTGCTTGTATGTACAGTTTTGATTAATGCTTGTCTATTTCTTCACTAAAAAGTTAAGCCTATTATAACTATTTGTCTTTGATTTCACTTGGGGACTTTGGGAATGATCATTGAATGAAAGGAAGGAAGGACAAAGGCAAGGTACTCCTCTAATCGAACTTTTAACCCAGGAAACAGGCCTCACCCATTTGGTAATTAAGTCCTTGGGGTGCCTCATCACCCATCTACCTAAGGTCATCTGATCTGGGATAGAAGACCCAACACCGCTACATGAATGGAGAGAAAAGTCTGAGGGATATAAAAGAGAAAGTTAATGCTTGTTTAGAAAGTTGAAGAAATTTATTAATTTCAAATGCAAAATATAAAGTCTTTCTTGATTATGAGTACGTGGTGATGAAAGGTAATATGGAATAAGATATTACTTCTCACCCCTTGTCGTCCATGGATTGTGGAAAGTTAATTGGAAAGTAGTCCCTGAGTGAAATTGGAGTCAGTGGTTTTACTATGTGTCTTAAGCCTTGCAAAATACTTCTCAGTTCACTGTTTATGAAAACCTGCAAGTGTGGATCATTGTTTCTATACTGCTTTTCATGTTTAGATCTCCTTGTGCACAGTTCTAAACTGACGACTCCCTTCTGTAAGATTTCAGTATGTTTCTATTTACTTGAGGGCAAGCAAAGATTAAGTGTGAGGAAGTTGATAAGTGAGGAATTTGTCTAAGTTTACTAGACTAATTCATGCTTAATTTTCTACATTATGACATTAACTTCCCTCCGTAATGCTTTATTTACTCTTTATTGTTATATTTGTCTCCAATGATGATTTCATTTATGTTTTCAGGATAAAATGCTCAACAAAGTGCTTAAATGAAGATTTTAGAGGTTGGAGCAACATGGGGAGTCAAACCAGAGTCAAAGGCAGATTTTCATTGACCACTGCTATGTTTTATTGAGGGTCCGGGTTTGGAGCTGGGTTTATAAACCCGGACCATCTCATCGTAGAGTCTTCTGCCTAGTTTCAGACGTGGTCCGGGTTTGCGTACTTGTTTGCAAACCCGGGCCATCCTTGAGCGTAACCTTCTGCCGAGTTTTAGTGGTGGTTCGGGTTTGCGTCCTACTTTGCAAACCCGGACCAATATAAGCGAAGCGCCAGAGAGTAGTTTCGGAAATAACGGAACCGGTGTTTATCTTTAATACCTGTTATTATATCGTTTATCCGATGCTTAATTAGATAGATTAAAGATAGATTTCTGTTATTATAAAAGGAGGAGTTTGGCCAACCTGAGAGATACACTTACACAGACCACAATTAGTCACGATACAACACAGAGAGAATTAGCTTATTGGAGAGAGTTCTGATTGGGAGTTTGGAGCAGAGCACAGAAAGGAGTTCATCACGGAGACTTCACCAGAAGTCTCAGAACAGAGTTTCTTCTTGTTCTTTATTACTATTGTGCTTATTGTAAACATGTCAATGGCTGAGTAGTTCCTTTAGATTTCGGTTTGCTATGTATCCCTAAATTGACTATTCCCGTTCCTTTGTGATTTAATGCAATTTGATTGAGTAAAGTTATTTTCCTTGCTTGATTTCTTTAATCTTTATAATTTGGCCAATTATAAGGATTAGTATTCTGTTAGCTTATATGTGACGACTGCGGCTTTCAATTGAATACAGGAAATTAACCGGTTAGTTTAGAGATGGCAATTCCTCTAAATTGCTAATTGACCAATAAACTAGATTGTTCTTAAGGCGGTTAGTAAACAGTGGGTTTGTAACGAGAGTTAAAATTCAATCTTTGCTAACTAGTATTTGCTAAGCGGGAGACCGGAGGTAAATTATCTTTGTTCTAGGGTTTTACTCAGAATTGTCTTATAAATCACTTAGGGATAGGAATCATAGATTTAGGGTGCAGTAGTAAACCGGGATCTCCTTCCCAAATCAGTTTCACAACATTTATTTTCCTGCTTGTTATTGTTTCACATTCTGTTTGTAGTTTTTAATTGTCATCAAATCAAACCCCAATTTCCTGTTTTAATTTGTCATTAATAAAGATTTAAACTAGACACATCGCCTCCTCTGGTTCGATACTTAGGGAATTCTCTCTATTAAAACTTGCTAGAATTGACCGGTACACTTGCCGTTAGGTTTTATCCCAACAGTCGCCCCATGCTGCCGCAAATTCCGGTCTCCTTGGATTAGGATTTCTCGATCTTCCGCCTTTATGTGCGGTTATTGTCGTTCCAGCAGGAACCGTCTTTGGGTTTCCGGTCTTCGGAATCTACCATATGACAGGTTCTGGTTCATATTGAAGTATTTAGCCACTGCCAGATCGGGTTTCCCCGTTTCTCTGGCGTTCTTTCTCGAGCTTTTAATACGGGGGCTGTGGAGGGCGGGTTTGGTATTGTAGGTATCCAGGTCGTTCTGGAAGTTCCTAACTAGCGCATCTCTCACGCTATCACTCAACCCTTAGCCCTAAGTCTCTAACTCCTAACTCGGTATTTCCTAGGCTCGGTATTTCCAGTCATCAGAGCGATACTTCGCTCTGATACCATTTTTGTAACACCCCAACCGCTAAACTCGGCATTACCTCTTAAACTGTCACCATTACACTAAACACGCAGCGGAACTCTAAATACAACGGAGGGTGATACAATGCCGTTAGCCACCCATATGGCTAACCAGGCCTATCTTACATACTGTAACGATCTGATGGACTGGAACAACCGAGTAAACAATACAAATACAATACTCAATCCATTCCTTAACTATACCGAGTTCACAATATACGGATGCCGATAACATATTCGGTCTTACACCTCATACAAATACAAAGTAATTAAAGTCTAACTACCCATGCTAACCACCGACCCCGTCCTACTCTCGAACGGTATCATCTTTGGTGTACCTGAAAATAAAAACGATGCCCCTAGGGGCTCAGCTTACGCTACATATGGAATTCGCATACCCCGAGTGCTAACCGGGGTACGCCGACTACTTTTGTCGAGAGCATGAGATTCATTTTAATTCAACCAACATGCATATAGCAATACATTATGTATGTACACTACACAAGGATTCAACAATCAATCATGGGATACAATCCCTAACTAACATAACAAGGTTGTTAGTTGTATCATTACCCTTAGGCCTTGAGGGTTATACCTCACTATGCCTTGGTTACTCATTCGATAACTCACCCACTCTCTCGGGTTACTTATACTTATACTCACCCATTCTCTTGGGTCACTCAATCTTATACTCACCCATTCTCTCGGGTTACTTATACTTATACTCACCCATTCTCTCGGGTTACTCATACTTATACTCACCCATTCTCTCGGGTTACTCATACTCAAGCTCTTGTAGATTCTTGAGACACTTCAGGTCTCCTACGCCACGCTTGTTTCTCTTAATACTTTCTTAAGCCAAAACACATGGCTCTCGAGCATAGTTCGACTAGCTCCCGGAACTCTCTCTTAGTTCCTACTACTTTCACACAGGTCCGACTACTCTCGGACTTCTCACATTCCCACACACTCCTCTCTCGGAGTTATAATTTTATTATGTATATTAGTCTAGAAGCACCACTCTAAATGTTTCTAATGACTTGGGGAACATTACTTAAGTTCGGGTAATCTTAGGTTTAAGGGTTACCCTTACATTTTATATACTCATACTTTCAGTTATTTTCTTATACCGGGTAAAATTCTCATATTGGAGGCTGACCATGTCTCAAGGGAGTTAAATGGTCCCTGAGGTCTCTGTTACTTTTCTTACAAGTTCACTTCTTTGAGCTAACTTCAATCCTCACGATGGTGGTTCATTCATCTCTCCACTCTTATTTATTTCGTGGATTGTTTCAATATGGTTACCTAACCGTTATCGGGTATTTACTCAACCCGTACATCTCCTCACATTCTAGAGAGTTCATATGTTTGCGTTATCGTTATACTTTAATCGATAGCTTGCGTGTGTTTGCATATTTCCATTGATTACGAAACTACCCAATCCACAGGTTTCTAGTCAATCGATACTCACTATGAGTCGGTCTATGAACTACGTTAGACCACACCGGCATACAAGCATGTTAGCTCATACAACATACAACATAACAATACATAATCAAACAATGGATTATTTTCATGCTTTAGTCTTGATTAAGCCAGCACACAAACACATAAATCAACGTAACTCGGTTAGCACGCGGGGTATGAGAAAATCATACCTTTCACCGGGGTTAGCTTTACCGTGTGACCTCCCGTTCCTTGGTTCACACTCGTTCACTGATAACATTCAAATGTTTCTATTAACATTAAGGTGTTACGGTATGTAAAACTAATACTCCCGTACTTAACCCCGTTATCCCGTTTAACTCTGTTTTACTCATGTGTTCTTAAACTCACACCTTTCTCATTCACTCCTAGCACTTGTTTACACTTCTTAGGACCTTTACATGTCCCCAAACAAGGCCTAAACATCATCTAAAACCATTACCATTCACTTCCCCATCATTAGGGCACTTAAAAACACTTTCTGGTACATTTTTACACTGGTCCGGGTTTGTGTCCGGGGTTACAAACCCGGACCAGACACGGTTTTAACTTTCTGCCTACATTTTCATGTGGTCCGGGTTTTTGTCTTGGGATATAAACCCGGACCAACCCCTGTATTCACTCTCGGGTGTGTTTTTGATGTGGTCCGGGTTTGTGTACCGATTTGCAAACCCGAACTACCCCTGGAACTGTCAAAATTTACAGTTTTTGATCAGTTTTCAACCCCTATTTCACCTCCAATCATTTCCTAATCTTTCCACATGTTTCCGACATGTTTAAACTCCTTAAAACATGCTTTAAACCTCTTCAAAACATAGGTTTATTCCTTACTCAAATTCTTGCTCAAATTCACAAATTTTCATTCTCTCTGTTACATTTTGCACACTTGTGCTACAGATTTTTTACCCCCTGGCACTTGCATTATTGGTCTCACTCTATTTGACCATTCCAAATTTCCAAGACAATGCACTCCTCATGCCAGGTTCATGCATCACTCTTTAAAGCCTTAAATCCTCATTCCTTTCTAAACTTCCAAAGCCCTAACAACTCCTTTTTGCTACAGATTTTGCACATTCTCTCCCATCTCCTCTCATACTCTAGGGTGGTCATTCACCCAATTCAAGCTCTAACAACACCTAGCTAAACCTAGGGTTATACTTCACTCAAAACATCACTAAAACCACTTAGATTCCTACCGAATTTCGCCATAGCCCAGCTACTTTTCTAACCTTGCCCAACACTCTTTCTCCACATAATTCATCCTAAAACTAGCCAAACCACAAGGGTTCTATCAAGCACACATATAAAACCATCAATACTCATCAAATCTCCAATGCAACACTATACATAAACATAAAGTGCATAGCTCTTAGGCTCTTAAATCAAGCATTAATTCACAAATGCATTAGCACTACCACAACCCTTTCTCATCTCAACCATTCTCACTCCTTCTCATTTGGGGTTCATTATTTATTTAGCCCTTCCCAAAATTCTAAAAACATTTAGTTAGGCTCCAAGGTGATTGTTTACCTTATATTCACAAGCCTTTTCTTTGAAATTCTCTTCCCGCTTTGTTGAGTATACTATACATTAATATATATAGAGTTACAGCAAACTAAAAGGCAGTCACCTAGTCGGAGTAGATACAACAAGTTTCGTATCCACAGGAAATTGTTCAATTATCCTAGTCTCAATATTAATAAAAAACAGTAAAAAGGGGGTTTAGCCGGAGGCAATTGATTGTTGTGGATCAGTTCAGAAATAAAAAAAGTAAAAACAGGTGAATTAAGTGATGTGGATGGAAAAGGTATCCTAGGATAGCGGGGGAATTGCCTAATTACTTAAACAGATTTATAACCATGTCTCAATTATTTCTTGTCTATTAGAGTTAATAATTGTCAGTTACGAACTCTTAGTTATAGCCTCATGTATTTTCCTGCTCAATCCGAGTGTAAATATCAGGTTAATTCCTTTGTGGTACTTAGACTATCTCAAAACCATATGTTGATAGTTACCATAAAAATGCCTTGTTTGTCACGCAAAGCATTTGACAATATTTGTGAAAGGAATTAAACAAGTTTAAAAAGAGAGACAGTAATAAATACTGATTTACGCATATTAGAATCAAACCCCCATCCTATGTACAAAAAAAATACTTAGACATTAACGGGAATAGAAGATAGCCCAATAGAGTTGCCATTATTTCAGAGAAAGAACGGGACTGTTCTCGCTCTCACTTCTGCTACCTCTCTTCTATTTCTTTTGTTTTGCTGTACGTGATTGGAGTGTTGTGGTGTTACGGGAGAAAATGAAGGAAGAGAATGATGGAGTGTGGTGAGCGATGGTCTGTTGTGTTTAATCTCCCGACGTGGTGTACCATTTATTGTTGGAGGTGCTGGGTTTATATAGCAGAGGATGGTTGAAGATAGAGCTGGAGAGAAGACAAAACTGAGTACGCGTGAGGGATTTAAGGCAGACGCCTGATATGATTACTAGAAGTTTCAACATGTCTGTAGGCGCCGCAAAGGAAGAAGCAATTGGGAGAAGACGGTCGGCGAACGACTAGTGCGTTAATTTCTGGATCTGCGTTGCATTTAGACGCGTCCTTGTTTGTTTTGTCCATTTCCACGGACACATTTTCTTCCATACACACGTCCGCCCCGTGTCCGGCCTAATCCCATGGACCACTTTGTGGCCGGCCTTAGTAGTCGGACAAGACACGGACGCTCAAGCTCTGTCCGGCCTTTTAATGCGGACGAGACACGGACTCATTCACCCACATCCTGGCCTTCTGTCCGTCTTGGTTATGCGGACGTAAATGCCCTGTCCGGCCCTGTTCCGCGGACAAGACCCGGACAATACTACTCACGTCCGGGCCTTAGTTAGCGGACGCAACCCGGACGCAAGTCTTTGACTTGTTTTCTTTTGTGAACTTTGACCGGCTCTAGATTCTTTGTTTGACTCCGTTTTTCAAGCCTTTGTGCCTATGCGTTCGTCTCTTTGTCTACTTGTTCCTAGCTTGGTTTTTCCTCATGTTTAACCAGTAAATTTTGAGATAACCAATAACAAACTAGAGGAAAAACATACGATAAGTGAGAAGAGCAAGAAAAGTGCTGATATAATATATGAAATACCTATAAAACATGCTCATTTAGACACTTATCACACCCCCACACTACCTTTTGCTTGTCCTCAAGCAAATTCATGTACCCAAGCAAGTAGGGATGCTCAATACTAACAAATTTATTATGAAGGGTAGGATAACAGGTGACAGTACATATCTTTAAACTTTTAGAGGAGTGGATCCACAACTGCTGGTGCACAGGTGGTACTCAGGGTTAAAAAAATAAAATTAGAGTTTCGGGGTATGATCCGGAGTACTTCAATTCTTCTTAGTTGTAAGGTGACTTTGAGAACTTTTACCATGGCCAACTTCTCTCAAGAATGGGTATTGAGAGAAAAACAAAAGGAAAAATATAGTATGCATTTGTTTCGCTTTTGCACAAGATATGAGAAGATTAATATTTAGGCATCAAGCCTTTGTATTTTTTTTAAAGAACACTCAACTCTCTTTGTTGGTTACCAATGGTGTCTCGCAAGTCCCTTATTTGTTTTTTATTTTATTTTGACAGAGAAGCACCCCTTAGCAATCCCTAAGAAAGAAAGACAAAAAGAACCTCTGAGCGATAAAAATCCAACCATTTCAGATCATCTGGTCACACGCGATAAAATGCTCCTCAAAAGTAATCAAAATTTTAATTTTTTGTACCATTTATCCCACATTCATAACAGTATTTATTCTAAAGAGAACAACCCACATATAAAGGGTCCACGATAATGAATTTGGACAAACGTAAGATAAGCAGAGAGATTTAAGCATTTAAGCATAAAATGTCACCGAAAGGGCACCACTCCCCCACACTTAAATTGAACTGTCCTCATTGTTCACCAGAAAAACAAAGGAGTGTTTCAGAAGACCTTTTCGGTAAGTAGATAAAATAGAGAGAACACAGAGTTCACAAATAAACATTTAAGCACAGAAATGCTCCTCTGCAGATTTTATTTAAATAAAAGCATAATTAAAGAAACTGGTACTCCCTAGAGATTATTTTTGCTAGCGTTTATTGGAGTTCCCCCACACTTGAGCTTCAGCCTCAAGTAGCGTGGCTTGGTTACGGTGTGGACATGAAGTTGCACCTACATAAGACACTAGAAGCAACCATGCTATAAACGGGGTTAAAAGTTAGCAAAAACAAAATTTAAAGAGAGCATGAAAATTAAAAGAGCATAAAAGCAAATTAAATAAAAGTTCATTCGGGTTGCCTCCCGGGAAGCTGCCCTTGTTTAACGTCTTTGGCTAGACGCTTTGGTTAGATCGAACCTGGGGGGTGGTTATGAGGAGTAGATCCAAAGCATGACTCGATGGTATTTTTGAGTGTCCACCGGGATGCATGTTTTCTTTTCTTATCCCGCTTTTCATCAGGGATTGGTGGTGGTATCTCTGTAATGGACATTCCGTCAGGAAGGGTGACAAAGAGAAGTGGGGATGATGGTGATTGAGTGTCCCGCACAAACTTGAGATCCTGGATTTGTTATCTGGAGATCTTCCTGATGCAAACTCCAGCTTTTCATTATAAGCTTGAAGGGTGATAATCCCCCGGGCCACCCTAATGTGCACATCGGCTGTGGCAAGGAAAGGTCGTCCAAGGATGAGAGGTGTAGTGGAGTTCTCTTCGATGTCCAAAATGACAAAATCACATGGGAAGTATAAGTGTTCCACTTTGATGATAACATCCTCCACCACTCCGCTTGGGTAAGCTACTGAACCATCCGCCAGTTGAAGGGTCATCTTTGTCTTTTTCATATCTCCAATTCCTAGCCTTTTGAAAGTGGAGAGAGGCATCAATTTATGGAGGCACCCAGATCGCATAGGGAGTATGGAAATGAGGTGCTACCAATTGTGACTGGAATGGTGAAGCTGCCTGGATCATTGCATTTCGAAGGTGAGTGGTTGTTTCAGAATAGCTTAGCAAGCTACATTGAGAGGTACGGTACCGATTCCGACCAATTTAGTTTTGTTGGAGATAAGGTGCTTGAGAAATTTGGCGTAGTTTGGCATTTTGGCTATGAGGTCTACAAACTGTATGTTGACGTTTAGTTGCTTCAACATTGCCAGAAACTTCCCATATTCATTATCCAATTTCTGCTTTTGGAGTCGGTGGGGAAATGGTATAGGCGGTTCTTGTGGAGAAGGTTTTGGAACTGATGGATTAGTGAGGATGCTGGGAGATGTCTTTTCTACTGGGACCTCAACTCTTTCCTCATTATCCTCTTTGGATTCTTCTGACCTTTGCGGGATGTGAATCTCGTTGGTTTTTCTACCGCTTCTCAAGGTTATCGCCTTAACCTCTTCTTCTTCTTCTTCAAAATCGAGCTTTTCATTTTCATAGCCGGCCACCAACTGCTCAAGGTAGGTATTCTCGGACTGAATGTGATTTTTATAGACTTTGGCGGTGCTTTCCAGTTCAGCTACATTCCTTTTTGAAGTTTTGATTGCTATCACCCACTCTTGAAGGGAAGGGTGAAGTTCTGGAACCTTAACTGTTTTGGCCACCTCTATCTTTCTTCATTGTGTTCCTTCACATAGATGCATTTGGCTGCTCTCTTGGATTGGCTCCGTTTGGCTTGGGAGAGTCCCAGGCGGTCTTCGAGCAAGTTGTTCTGCAATTTGATTGAATTACCTTCGATTTTTTGGTTGAAGGCTTCTTGCGCAGAAAGCTGGCTCTGAGTCATAGACATGTAACCCTTCATCATCTCTTTGAGTTCTGCGTTTGGATCAACAGAGGATGAAGATGGTTGTTGTTGTTGGTGGAAACCTGGAGGGGCACTGTAACACCCCTACTCTATTCGGCTCCTAATCATCTTACTTAACAATATAATCGCAGCGGTAATCTCAACAATTGACTACTGGTCACCGTTCTTGCCCGCCCATACGAGTAATAACGTGCTTCCTGATAAGCTCTTAAATACGAAACATTTTCTCCCAGTGACAACAAGAGATAGATCTAAACTCCCAAAACCAATATAAAATACATTCACAGTGAGCTTTCTACGTATCCAAAACCTATACATGTTTCTAGGTTCGTATTAAAATGCAACAGTGCATGTTTAAATAACTGTAATCAAACTACCCAGCGCGTCACTCTCTTTGCCGACACCGGAAGTTGCATACCTGCAAAAATGGTAGTTTGTGGTATGGAATCAGCCCCTGCTGAGTATGTTATTACCTGACTGTCATGCACCCTCGGACCATTCAGTTATTTGGTCGAGAGTATGCAATTCGTTTCCATACAAATAGTTCAATGTTGAAACTGTAAAGCAACAATATATATTGCAGTAATCTCAAATAACAAACAAGCCCCCGGCTTCACACATCGCATCGTAATAAACCACTGAAAGCGTTTACAGCGCTTATATGAGTACAGAGACTCCATTCCAACAAACACTTAATAATTCATAATTGAGTTCAGCGACTCACTCGACCAGACACCCAACCACAATCCACACATGAGTACGGTGACTCGACACAACCAGTTCACAACACACAATATGAGCACAATGGCTCGTTCAAACAAATCCACCAACATACCACACATAACCACAAAGCACAACCAATGAACAACAAGGCGAAGTAACGAGAATTATAAACGAGTATGAACTCTCGTCTTTGGCATGCAAGCCCAAATAATGTTCGCCTAATGTACGAGTTAATATAGTCGTTCGTAATTGTTCAGTCATGTCTAATGACAACGTCTCGTTAGAACGACGTGTCTCTAAGTTACCCATCTCTTATGGCGGGTCACCCACGGCAATAGCCACTCCAGCGGTAGAGTCTCCGTCCTACGAACAATCTGTAGTTCGTTGGAAATTTATCCAGATACTTACGGCTACCACACGGTGTCCTAGTATCGTTAATGGATCACAGTTCACAGCAAGAGCCACATCCTTGATAAACTTATCTATACCATCGCATCGCTTTACTATTCTTTTTTTTTCTAACACAGCAGACCAAGGTCGTAGTCCAATCCTGAGTATGTCGACTCGGGATCCAGTGCTAGATACGAGAGCGGCGTTAAAGAGGCCAATGCTCCGTATATAAGTCTCAGATATTTTATATATCTTATTATCCTAATGCTACAACGTTTTACTTACGTTCCTTATATTACACATATAAGATAGCATCATTGCCGCTAGTTCGTTTTATAATATGTTCATATATACGAACGGTACTGTTATCGCACAACAGTAATAATAAAGCAGCATTAATACACAACTCAAGCATATTAATTCACACAAGCAGACATTCAATCTTATCACAGATTTTCACACAATGTCTGAACTGAGGAAATCCTCAGAGACAATCAAGCCACATAAATAACATACCGTTCACACTGCTGAGTATTACGGTGGAGTATGAATCAGCTAAAGTCTCTGGAGATCCTCGAGACGCCTCTAACAATCTATCAACATGCATCACACTATGCATCAGCATCTCATATTAACAATACACTACGGCACCCCGTACCGTTATTAATCTACCCCGGTTTATTCCCCGCTGTTAACTAATAACGTTTGTCGGGTTTTCGGTTTAACTCGGGATTAGGAAAAACGCTATATCACATGCGTGGTTTCGTCGAGTATATTGATACTCTTAACTTTAAACGTTTATTATCGCATGTAGTGTAATACACCTTGTGTATGATATAGTTTGTTTCTATATTGCATGTATAATCCTTTATCGTGTACTGTACATCTCGCCTTAGTATTTATTTTTTTTCTAAGGTTTGTTTTTCCAAGTTAAATGTAGTATAATTCGTGTATAAAAATGCCTTGAACTACATAACCCCATATTATTTCATGTACACTCTTAACATTAGAATTCCATAACTAGTGTTTATAATTCTTTTCCCTTTATCTCATATCATTTTAATTGTGGTAATATATAGTCTTTGTACTATATTATATTTTCCACACTATAACATATACTTATTTATATATATAGCATTATAGGACTATTTATTATATGGCAAGTCATTATAATATATATTCATTCTTTTTAATGAATACCTCTTATATTATAAATGTTATAACTCTTATAACATTAAAACCATATTATAAATTTCATTCAAAAATAGTAGTATTTCCGAACAGCACCTATATTTCTCAAATATTTATAAAATCCACCACATAATTTATATAATGTTATATCATAGTTACATAACATATATTATGACATTTAAGTCATTAAAACAATTATAACCTATAGTTATATATTGTTAATAAAATACCAAACAGCCCTTAAAATTCTCGGTATTATTATTCTCCACTAAACTTCCATAATTTGTAAATCAACCCCAAATTATATTTAATTGTTACACTTATAACGTATACCTTATATTATAATCCTTAATATAATTATAACCCATGGTTATATTTTCTTAAAACAACCGAACAGACCCCATGGTCTATTTAAATTTAATTTCCACCACTTAACTTCTTATAATCACCAAATAACCCCATTTAACATATAGTTTCTAATGTCATCAAAACTATATATTATACATATATCTTCATAAAACCTCATATATAATTCCAAAAATCACCAAACTATACCAAAAGGTTATAAATATCATTACTAACCTTATATTTTCTCTAAATCTCGGTTTTACCACATATGTTACCCATTTGTAACAATGTTATGAAATATCTTATATTATACTTAGATAATTCATATAAACTCCAAATTTAACCAAATCAATTTCTAAAAATTCCTAATAACCTAAGGTTTGTACTAAACTCCATTTAGTACCCCAAGTTTTCGGAAATAACAATACCACCCCAAGTCTTATAAATCTTTTACAATTTAATACTTATCTTCATAAGGTGGTATTTAAATTTCTAAAATTTTCCAAACTTGGTCAAAGTCTCCTATATAGTCAACTTTGACCTCTAATACCAAATGGAACCCAAACTTTCGGTAATTACCTATCTTACCCCATACCTTTCTATTTTACAATTTTGACACAAACTTTATAAAATGTTATAATTTTTTTAAATTTATTTAAAAAGCCTAAATTGCTCTAAATTAAGCCCACGGCTTTCTAAATTCCTAGTAATTACGAATTGGCCCCAATTTTAATTATAAGCATAAATAAAACTAAATAAGCTTATAAACTTAAATTAAAATGGCCTAATGACATGGCCTTATTACAACCTTGAACTTGCAAAATAAATTACACAATAAATGTCTCAAAATATAGCATATATATTCGGCCTCACCATGGCTTAATTATTTTTCCACATAATGTCATAATTTGACCATTATGTTAATTAAATCTCTTAAATGACTAGCTTAATTTATCTTAGCCATTTTTTTCCATTTTTAGGTCAATATGACCTATATTTGAAGTTTCACTCTCGGCCATGTATATATATATATACTTGGAAATTACAAAAATCATAAGTTTAAGGTGTTTATACCTTGATTATTCCTTGTATGGGCTCGGTCACTTGTAGGAAAATTCACCACTTGATTTAGACATGTTTAATACACAAAAACAAGATATGGTTACACTCCAAGCTTGAGCTTAACCATAAGGAATAATTAATGTAAGATTTAAGGCAAAAATCACCTTAAAATGCAAGGAGTGTTCAAGGTGGTTTCGATCTGAACCAAACACACCACAAGGTGTTAGATCCACCATATTGACATAGGAAATAGTTAGATCACGAAATGCTACCTTGTTATTAGGTTTTACCTTGGAAAAATGCCTTAAAAGGGAGTATTTCTCTTGGATCTTGGTCACCCTTGCTCCAAATGGCTAACCAACTGAATGAACATGTAAATATGAAGATTATGAGTGTATAAACTCATAAAAATCAGAGGAAGAAAACCGCATGAAGAGTGGAGATCCTTAAGGTATGTTTTTACCTTAAAATGTAGATTTGAACAACCTTGGTCCCTCTACTGGTCTCAACCGAGTTTAGCTCTTGTTCTAACCTTAGAACACTGAGAATAAGCCATAGGAATTGATGAGCCACGAAATCTAGGTGTTGGTAGTGAAGAGATGAAGAAAAAGGGCTAAAAATGACATTAAAACACTTACCTTAAGAACTTAGGAGCTAGATTTGCCTTCCATGCTCAAGAACAAGCTTTGAGAGCTTCAAAGGAAGGGAGGAACTCGGCTGGGCAGAAGGAAATCGGACAAGGAAGGAAGGAGAAGGTGAGAAAGGTGGGAAATAATGTAAAAAGTAAAGGTTACTATTCTAAATTGGAGATTAGGTAGTAATTTGTCCCCAAAATCATTGTATGCTGTCTCCTCTCTTATTGCAGCCGATCTCCATGGTCCAAATGAGTCAATTAATTGACCATTGACCATGCTTGGTCAATATTGACTCATGCGGGCCCCACTTTAGGGTTTTATTAATATTTTAATATTAAATTTGTAAAAATTCGTAAATTTCTGGAATTAAATTCCTAATATGATATAATATGACAAAATCATATTTAAGGATAATTATAATTTTTAAGCCCATTAAAAATCAATTTAAAAGGCAATCTCACAAAAACGTGCTTTAAGGAGTTTTAGCGCACATTTTTGTGTCACAGGGTGTTCCTGAGCTTAGTTCTCCTTGAGAATGGTTTTATTGTGTTCCTTGCTTCATTATAATACTTAGGAATCCACTTTGGATCCTATTTGAGGTCATACAATCTTTATGGTGTCTTAAAGCACATTTTTGGCTTTACCGATCTTAAGGCGTGTTTTGCCTTGTTGAGATCCTTTAGATTGTTCCCCAATAATATTTAGATGTCTAATAATCATCTTTGATCATTAAAATCATTTAATTATATTTTAAAGGTTAGGGGTATTTCAGTCTACCCCCCTTAAAAAGGCTTCGTCCCGAAGTCCTTAATCCTCTACAGTTCACCTAAGGAATCAAGTTCCACTAAGTAACCAAACAGTCCATTGCTAGGGAGTAACTCCCACTAGGTTCAGACCTAGTCTATACATACAACATATATTAAATAATCAAACTCATGGATAATCACATATCACAGCACTAAACAAGGTGCACATCCAACTCATCAACCAAAAGTACTCAGCGGTACTATTTATATATCCAACCAGGTGCAAAACTCATAGTACACAGCACTAGACAAGGTGCAAAACTCATGGTACACAGCACTAGACAAGGTGCAAAACTCATAAAGTACTCAAAGGTGTTTGCAAGGGATACTCCACGCATCCCTATCTACATGTTAGTATCTCGCGAGGATACCACACATCATTCCACATGTATGTGCACATATAGTTAACGTTGACAACTCACAGGGAAGCAGTCTTAAAGACCAGGACTTGACGATCCCCAACCCAACCAACGTCTACTACCCGCGGACACACCGGTTTGATCATAACGAAGGACACTGCGGTCCACGGCTCCTCGGGCAGTCACCTTATTTCCTTAGTCACCCACAGACACGCCGGTCTAATGACAAAGGGCTCTGCGGTCCACGGCTCTCTGGGTGATGTCACTCGCAGACACACCGGTCTAATGGCGAAGGACTCCACGGTCCACGGCTCTTCGAGTGACGCCTAAATTCCAATTTCCATTCATATCTGTGTCCACTTGTAGGAAGTTTCGAGAATCATTCAACCCCGACGTGGTCAGCGTCAGTGTTGAACTATCTCTCACCTCAATTTGTGTTCGGTTTCCCTTGATCGGACCAGGATCAAGTTCAACTTCCCACGTCAAATTCAATCAATCAATTGTTTATTCACTTCTAATCTCGTTTCCTCTTGATATTTACCACCTCGTATCCCATAGATACACAAGTCAACTAGTGTAATTAACCTAATCACCGGCATATAGGGTCATGTATCCTAACCACGTACCAAGTTCACTCGACTTATAATTATTCATACAATTCCTAGAGGTTTTACCTCCACTAGGCTATACATCGGTCTCATGCCGACTCACTCATCGCATTCCAATACTCGGTTTCATACCGAGTCACAAATCATATGATATGGAGCTTTCTACTCCTTTTATTTGCCATCTCCCATCGAAGCTACCAGATAGACCTACTTGAACTCTCAACCGGAGATAACAAGTTAGGCGTTTATGTGTTTAGTGTTCGCAACGTTTGCATAAATAATCGGAATTAGGATAAGAACACTCTATCTGTTCTCCCTTTCCTATTCGCCATAACTAATGCGAACTAAAATATATTTATGTTCATACACATAATACATCACAATATTACCTCAAGTAACATAACACAATCGTAACACTTGTACTCTACGTACAATAATAGTGTTTGCTGCATGTGTACCATGCGCTACGTACTCCTACGTACGGTATATTTTAATCGCTCTACCCCCCTTAAAAATGATTACGCCCACGTAATCTACGAATATATCATCGTGAAGTAATAAGTTCAAGATGTTCCATTCCAGTGGGATTATTCGTGCACTAATGTGTTACATATTTCATTACCCCTTTTTCCATAGGGTCGGGCTTTAGCCCCTCAGGTTATACCGCCTACCTCGCTTAGGTGTATGTATATTCATATACGGTTTGATCGGAAGATGTAAAACATCATTTGTGTTCCTCAAGCCTGCTAGGTATGTCAAACCTAAGCAATATGGGCCCACTCGCTCCGCAAGCAGTCTGCCCAACTACTATATGGTTAGTTTACCCCTTTTAGGTAGTAGTTTCATGTCCGTTCCAAGTCCATGTGACGGTTTTTCTACACAGTCTTCCATAATTATGGGAATGGTGTAATTTATTCGGCTGTGTGGTATCGTTAGTCACACACACTTATTTTTCAACTAGCCATTTTATTCAGCTCTCCTGAATTCTATACATGCTCATGGTATATTCCCATGAGTTCATGTCACCCTACCGAACTAACCTTCAGTAAAAGGGTTGTCGAGCTATGCTCTAGCACCTAGTGCTTGCAGTAGTTATCTCTAAAATGTCAAGACGAGTCTGATATGCGCAACCAACTGGCGCCTCATGACTCTAAGTTATTTCCCTCTGGAATGAGTTCGTTCTTTGGGTACCTTGTAGGTCCGCTTTTGCTAGTGTAAACTCGTATCCCTCGTGTGTTGGTACTTTAGTATTTAACAGTTATTATAATGGTCGCTTGTTGCGCACCATGTACCAGTCGATTGGACGGTTATCCGCCGTTGCGGTTTGCATGGAGTATCTAATCTCCAGCTTAGAGTATCTCTTGTAATGCTCGCTTTTGCCCTTCGTCTGTTGTAAACATATAATACGACTGTGGGTTTTAGCTTGGTATTCATTTTCTGTTCAACCTAATTGGTACTAACATACTAACGTTTATGACTTGAGCATGTGGTTATTATTTAATGCGACATCATCGCGGCGCCCTCAGCGCGTGGTATAACTCTCTGTGCCCCCTTTTTGGGTAGCATCTATATCACAAAGGTTTCTCTAATATAACTTCCTTAGATACCTCAATTCCTCTTTTCATTCATGAGTTCAACTTGCCATTACCATTAAATTGGCCTTAGTTTCCTCGTTTACTAAAATCCCCAAAACTTATGTTTAACTCCTCCACTGTGGAGTTGCGACCTTATGTCACTTTATTATCAAGCTATCCTTGATTTTCCTAACCTTGCTAGTTTGACTGAGATCTCTCTCGTCATTACATGGTTTACCTAGTCAGGGTTCCATTCGCTGACTTAGACACAGAGTTGATTACCTCCTGGGTCCTACACCACTCGTTTACATGCATGGGGTACCATACTGATACATTACTACTTACCCAACTAACTTCATATAGTTTGTCAGGCCCACAAGCTCCTAGGAGTGCGGTCGTCCCATGTCTCGTTTAGTGCACTCGTAGCGTTCGTACCCGGTGATTATCGTACTCTTAGTCTTGGTAACTTATGTTTGAGTAGCTATGCTGCCAATTCTTAACCTTTAATGTCAGAATGGCCCTAATATTAGGTTCTATGGTTTCTTTTATTAATGTATATTTCCTTTACTTTCTCTAAGATAGGTGTTTGCGACTTATCGCCCTGATTCTGGTTTCCACATGTTCGTCATCTGGTATTTGTGAGTGGGGATCAGTAACTACCTGTTATCTCTCCCGTTCACTCCTAGGCTGTTAACGCCTTCAGACATGAGTTTTCAGTATGCGGATTCCACCCAATCTATTGGGTTACACCATATGGTGTTTCCGGACTCCATGATAAAGGTTGACACCTCGGGTTTCCCCTGTCTTATGGTAGTCCCGTTAGTCTGATATTAATCAGTACTTGTGATTCATCACCCTTTTTCCCCTAGTTTTGGGTCACTTTGGTGGTACTAAGGTATCCCTCCGTAGGCCTATGCCATACGATATTCAGCCTCAATACTGATTCTGATAGTTAAATGATTGTTAGTCTTGTTATTTAATTTATTCCTAGTTGGTTTTAATACTTTCTCCTGAGGTTACAATTGGGTGCCCACAACTTAGTGGTTTCCGCTAATCATTCCTCTTCATTGTGTGGTCCTTACTCTTATTCAACTCATATTTCCTCCATCCTCTTTGAGGTAACGGTATCTTCCGTCATCAGGCAATTTTCACTTTTTAGTTTATATCCACTGCCCTCCATACGGGAGTCTAGCAGCATAATGGATCACGACACCTCCGGCGTGTGTGGTGCGGGCATTACATCGGCCCCTTTTTATTGCACGTTCACATCTGCCTATTATTATTTTTTAAAAGGTCCTGCCTCATATAGCTCACTTCTTGCCCTCTGGCAATGTTCAATCGTAGTGGTTTAACCACGAGTGTCACGCACTCTCTAAATATGGTTATGCTGGTCCTGAAGACCCGTCACTCCCCACCGGTAATGGTTGACGTTTAATGTCCATACCGGCACTGGGGTTAGACTTGTAGGCACTAACTATTGTTATTCTCATTCACTCCCCTTTTAATATTCTACTAAATGGTGTATTTTTTTTTTTTGGTTTAATGGTCAGACCGGCTAGGTCTTCTCGAGGTTCTATCGACCTCAAACCCAAGGGTTTCGTACCCCTGCCCTTAAGAAGGTTGTGTCCTGCTTTATTGCATTACGGACTTACATAAGATTTAGTGTTCTATTGGTAACCGCCTGGACCACCACGTCCTTTAGGGTTAGTTTACTGTCGCTGCACTTGCTGTAGCAAGTGCGCAAGGTAGGTTGAAATTTAGTACTTTGGTTAGTGTGGCACTTGCAGTGGCAAGTGCGCCATGCAGCCTGCGCCACCGGTACGGTGTGTCAGTGCAGTGCTATTCCCTAGTCGGGTTCCTGTTCAAGTCAAAAGTTCTTATTCAAATTTATATAGTCTCACTCCCGCACCCGTTCCCACAAGCTTGTCATGGTAATAAAGTCTTACTCTCCTCACGAGGCGTTGCATGATAGCAATTTGACGAGTTCTTGTTCCTACAGTTCTCAAGATTTCTCCTCATGCACGTCGGGCCATCTTGAACCTTCAGTGTTGCATGGTTTAGAGTTACTCGCTTCGGGTGAGACTTCAAAAAGGTAATTCCTTCCATCTATTACATATCTTTAAACTAATCATTACTCGTCGTTTCCACTTCCTTTTCCCCCAAGCGCACTGACCAGTGTTTTCTTGGATATAGGACAGGGTTGCTTTGCTCATAGCAAGTTAGCCCCATTAGTCCTACAGGAAATTTTTCTCCTCAAACTCGGTCCATTATTTATCACATCCTCGTATGGTAGACATTATGTCATTACCAGGACCCCCGGTCCTAAGCATTACATCAAAACACAAAGTCTTATTTTCTACATTTAACATAATCTTCTTAGCATCCACATCGGGTCTTTCCGATCAGGAGAGTTATCTCCGTGGTGTTTCTCATTTCATTGCCTCACTAGATAGTACTCGGGATACGGGCTGCGGCGGGTGGGGTACCATTGCAAATTTTCCGGGATGCTCTCCCATCAAGTGCGAGTGGTTCATACCATCTTCGCGTTACTTGGGGTTGCTGGACCTTCACCACCTTCCGCTGCTCCGTGTTCTTCCTTAGTACTGTTACCCTGACCTCTCTCTGACATAAGTCAAGAGGACGGGTTAGACCTTTACTTGGTCTAATACCGTAGTTTCGGTCATTTATTATTGAAGTGCCTCCACGGTTATGGTGTGCAAGTTTTAAGCATTGCATCAACCCCGCAAGGTCACGTATCCTCACAACGTTTCCCGTATTCCCAAAACCTATGCTCACTGTATAAATCCTACTATCTCTTGTCATCAGAGCGGTACTCCGCTCTGATACCACTTTTGTAACACCCCTACTCTATTCGGCTCCTAATCATCTTACTTAACAATATAATCGCAGCGGTAATCTCAACAATTGACTACTGGTCACCGTTCTTGCTCGCCCATACGAGTAATAACGTGCTTCCTGATAAGCTCTTAAATACGAAACATTTTCTCGCAGTGACAACAAGAGATAGATCTAAACTCCCAAAACCAATATAAAATACATTCACAGTGAGCTTTCTACGTATCCAAAACCTATACATGTTTCTAGGTTCGTATTAAAATGCAACAGTGCATGTTTAAATAACTGTAATCAAACTACCCAGCGCGTCACTCTCTTTGCCGACACCGGAAGTTGCATACCTGCAAAAATGGTAGTTTGTGGTATGGAATCAGCCCCTGCTGAGTATGTTATTACCTGACTGTCATGCACCCTCGGACCATTCAGTTATTTGGTCGAGAGTATGCAATTCGTTTCCATACAAATAGTTCAATGTTGAAACTGTAAAGCAACAATATATATTGCAGTAATCTCAAATAACAAACAAGCCCCCGGCTTCACACATCGCATCGTAATAAACCACTGAAAGCGTTTACAGCGCTTATATGAGTACAGAGACTCCATTCCAACAAACACTTAATAATTCATAATTGAGTTCAGCGACTCACTCGACCAGACACCCAACCACAATCCACACATGAGTACGGTGACTCGACACAACCAGTTCACAACACACAATATGAGCACAATGGCTCGTTCAAACAAATCCACCAACATACCACACATAACCACAAAGCACAACCAATGAACAACAAGGCGAAGTAACGAGAATTATAAACGAGTATGAACTCTCGTCTTTGGCATGCAAGCCCAAATAATGTTCGCCTAATGTACGAGTTAATATAGTCGTTCGTAATTGTTCAGTCATGTCTAATGACAACGTCTCGTTAGAACGACGTGTCTCTAAGTTACCCATCTCTTATGGCGGGTCACCCACGGCAATAGCCACTCCAGCGGTAGAGTCTCCGTCCTACGAACAATCTGTAGTTCGTTGGAAATTTATCCAGATACTTACGGCTACCACACGGTGTCCTAGTATCGTTAATGGATCACAGTTCACAGCAAGAGCCACATCCTTGATAAACTTATCTATACCATCGCATCGCTTTACTATTCTTTTTTTTCTAACACAGCAGACCAAGGTCGTAGTCCAATCCTGAGTATGTCGACTCGGGATCCAGTGCTAGATACGAGAGCGGCGTTAAAGAGGCCAATGCTCCGTATATAAGTCTCAGATATTTTATATATCTTATTATCCTAATGCTACAACGTTTTACTTACGTTCCTTATATTACACATATAAGATAGCATCATTGCCGCTAGTTCGTTTTATAATATGTTCATATATACGAACGGTACTGTTATCGCACAACAGTAATAATAAAGCAGCATTAATACACAACTCAAGCATATTAATTCACACAAGCAGACATTCAATCTTATCACAGATTTTCACACAATGTCTGAACTGAGGAAATCCTCAGAGACAATCAAGCCACATAAATAACATACCGTTCACACTGCTGAGTATTACGGTGGAGTATGAATCAGCTAAAGTCTCTGGAGATCCTCGAGACGCCTCTAACAATCTATCAACATGCATCACACTATGCATCAGCATCTCATATTAACAATACACTACGGCACCCCGTACCGTTATTAATCTACCCCGGTTTATTCCCCGCTGTTAACTAATAACGTTTGTCGGGTTTTCGGTTTAACTCGGGATTAGGAAAAACGCTATATCACATGCGTGGTTTCGTCGAGTATTGACTCTTAACTTTAAACGTTTATTATCGCATGTAGTGTAATACACTTGTGTATGATATAGTTTGTTTCTATATTGCATGTATAATCCTTTATCGTGTACTGTACATCTCGCCTTATTATTATTTTTTTTCTAAGGTTTGTTTTCCAAGTTAATGTAGTAATATTCGTGTATAAAAATGCCTTGAACTACATAACCCCATATTATTCATGTACACTCTTAACTTAGAATTCCATAACTAGTGTTTATAATTCTTTTCCCTTATCTCATATCATTTTAATTGTGGTAATATATAGTCTTGTATTATATTATATTTTCCACACTATAACTATACTTATTTATATAATATGCATTATAGGACTATTATTATATGGCAAGTCATTATAATATATATTCATTCTTTTTAATGAATACCTCTTATATTATAAATGTTATAACTCTTATAACATTAAACCATATTAAAATTTCATTCAAAAATAGTAGTATTTCTGAACAGCACCTATATTTCTCAATATTTATAAAATCCACCACATAATTTATATAATGTTATATCATAGTTACATAACATATATTATGACATTTAAGTCATTAAAACAATTATAACCTATAGTTATATATTGTTATAAAATACCAAACAGCCCTTAAAATTCTCGGTATTATTATTCTCCACTAAACTTCCATAATTTGTAAATCAACCCCAAATTATATTTAATTGTTACACTTATAACGTTATCTTAATTATATCCTAATAAATTTATAACCCATGGTTTATTTTCTTAAAACAACCGAACAGAGACCCCATGGTCTATTTAAATTAATTTCCACCACTTAACTTCTATAATCACCAAATAACCCCATTTAACAACATATAGTTTCTAATGTCATCAAAACTAATATTATACATAATCTTCATAAAAACCTCATATATAATTCCAAAAATCACCAAACTATACCAAAGGTTAATAAATATCATTACTAACCTTATATTTTCTCTAAATCTCGGTTTTACCACATATGTTCCCATTTGTAACAATGTTGTGAAATATCTTATATTATACTTAGATAATTCATATAAACTCCAAATTAACCAAATCAATTTCTAAAAATTCCTAATAACCTAAGGTTTGTACTAAACTCCATTTAGTACCCCAAGTTTTCGGAAATAACAATACCACCCCAAGTCTTATAAATCTTTTACAATTTAATACTTATCTTTTCATAAGGTGGTATTTAAATTTCTAAAATTTTCCAAACTTGGTCAAAGTCTCCTATATAGTCAACTTTGACCTCTAATACCAAATGGAACCCAAACTTTCGGTAATTACCTATCTTACCCATACCTTTCTATTTTACAATTTTGACACAAAACTTTATAAAATGTTATAATTTTTAAATTTATTTAAAAAGCCTAAATTGCTCTAAATTAAGCCCACGGCTTTCTAAATTCCTAGTAATTACGAATTGGCCCCAATTTTAATTATAAGCATAAATAAAACTAACTAAGCTTATAAACTTAAATTAAAATGGCCTAATGACATGGCCTTATTACAACCTTGAACTTGCAAAATAAATTACACAATAAATGTCTCAAAATATAGCATATATATTCGGCCTCGCCATGGCTTAATTATTTTTCCACATAATGTCATAATTTGACCATTATGTTAATTAAATCTCTTAAATGACTAGCTTAATTTATCTTAGCCATTTTTTCCATTTTAGGTCAATATGACCTATATTTGAAGTTTCACTCTCGGCCATGCATATATATATACTTGGAAATTACAAAAATCATAAGTTAAGGTGTTTATACCTTGATTATTCCTTGTATGGGCTCGGTCACTTGTAGGAAAATTAACCACTTGATTTAGACATGTTTAATACACAAAAACAAGATATGGTTACACTCCAAGCTTGAGCTTAACCATAAGGAATAATTAATGTAAGATTTAAGGCAAAATCACCTTAAAAACGCAAGGAGTGTTAAAGGTGGTTTCGATCTGAACCAAACACACCACAAGGTGTTAGATCCACCATATTGACATAGGAAACAGTTAGATCACGAAATGCTACCTTGTTATTAGGTTTTACCTTGGAAAAATGCCTTAAAAGGGAGTATTTCTCTTGGATCTTGGTCACCCTTGCTCCAAATGGCTAACCAACTGAATGAACATGTAAATATGAAGATTATGAGTGTATAAACTCATAAAAATCAGAGGAAGAAAACCGCATGAAGAGTGGATATCCTTAAGGTATGTTTTTACCTTAAAATGTAGATTTGAACAACCTTGGTCCCTCTACTGGTCTCAACCGAGTTTAGCTCTTGTTCTAACCTTAGAACACTGAGAATAAGCCATAGGAATTGATGAGCCACGAAATCTAGGTGTTGGTAGTGAAGAGATGAAGAAAAAGGGCTAAAAATGACATTAAAACACTTACCTTAAGAACTTAGGAGCTAGATTTGCCTTCCATGCTCAAGAACAAGCTTTGAGAGCTTCAAAGGAAGGGAGGAACTCGGCTGGGAAGAAGGAAATCGGACAAGGAAGGAAGGAGAAGGTGAGAAAGGTGGGAAATAATGTAAAAAGTAAAAGTTACTATTCTAAATTGGAGATTAGATAGTAATTTGTCCCCAAAATCATTGTATGCTGTCTCCTCTCTTATTGAAGCCGATCTCCATGGTCCAAATGAGTCAATTAATTGACCATTGACCATGCTTGGTCAATATTGACTCATGCTGGCCCCACTTTAGGGTTTTATTAATATTTTAATATTAAATTTGTAAAAATTCGTAAATTTCTGGAATTAAATTCCTAATATGATATAATATGACAAAATATCATATTTAAGGATAATTATAGTTTTTAAGCCCATTAAAAATCAATTTAAAAGGCAATCTCACAAAAACGTGCTTTAAGGAGTTTTTAGCGCACATTTTTGTGTCACAGGGTGTTCCTGAGCTTAGTTCTCCTTGAGAATGGTTTATTGTGTTCCTTGCTTCATTATAATACTTAGGAATCCACTTTGGATCCTATTTGAGGTCATACAATCTTTATGGTGTCTTAAAGCACATTTTGGCTTTACCGATCTTAAGGCGTGTTTGCCTTGTTGAGATCCTTTAGATTGTTCCCCAATAATATTTAGATGTCTAATAATCATATTTGATCATTAATAAATCATTTAATTATATTTTAAAGGTTAGGGGTATTTCAGGCACCTTGTGCTCTATAACCCATATTAGAGTTTGGTTGGGGTCTGTTTCCCTGATAGGTATTGGAACTGTTGTTCTGCCCCCCTTGGTTCTGATCATTGTTTTTCCATGAGAAATTCGGGTGATTTCTCCATGGGTAGTTGTTGTTGAAGTTATTGTTGTAGGAATTACCGGGGCGGTTTCCTATGAATTGTACATCCTCGTACTGGTTTTTACCTTCGCATTGATGAGTTTCATGAGGACTGGCGCATATGGCACATCCTTCTGTATATGAACCTGGAGGTGAGGAAGCTATTGTCTTTACGATCTCGTTTTGAGATGTTGTTAGCTTTTCCACCATCTTTGCAAGGGACGAGATCTGAGCCGATAAATGATCCGTAGGCTCAACGTGGAGTAGGACTGCTGCTCGTGGCGTTCTTCCTTTGGATCTCGTCCACTGTCTTGTATTGCTCGTCATGGTTTCGAGAAGGTTCATCCCTTCTTGAGGAGATTTCATCATGAAACTTCCTCCTGCAGAGGAATTAACGAGTAGTCGGTTCCCATCATCTAGGCCATTGAAGAATGACAGGCAGAGGGATTGATCGTCGAGACCATGGTGGGAACACTTCATTAGCATATCCTTAAATATGTCCCATGCGTCGTATAACGTTTCTCCCGGTTCTTGACAGAATGTGTTGATTTCTCCGATCAATTGCCTTGTTCTACTGGTTGGGTAGTATTTGGCAAGGAATTTATGGGCCATTTGCAGCCATGTATGGATTGATCGGGAGGGAAGACTTCGGTACCACCTGTTTGCTGAATCTGACAACGAGTGAGGAAATAGTTGTAGACGGATTCTTTCTTTGACGTTGCTGGTTTGACCAAAGGAATTATAGAAGTCTAGGAAAAGACTTAAATGATTTGGGGCTTCATCTGCATTTGCTCCACTAAACTTGCCTAAATCCCGTACGGCGGTGATGTAGTGGGTTTTGAAAGTCCATCGTCCGACTTCTTGCGGTGTTAGTTCGGGGAGAACTATGGCTGATGCCCTTCCTTCGGTATCCGGTTGGTGGTAATCAGAGAGGGCATGGTGTTCTGGTTGATCTGGTTGATTTTCATGGTCCATTTCTTCTATAACTTGGTTTCCGGCCATGTCTTGATTTCTCAGGTTTCTTCATGTGTTAAATAAAGTGCGCTCGGGTTCGGGTCTCGGACTGATAGGTGGAGAACCTCGGGTTCGAGTGTTTGGCATGCACATAAGATACTTTGATTTGTGAGGAACTGCGAAATTAATTAGTAAATAGATAAAGAAAAGCAGAGATATTGGTTAGGCTGATAAACTTTAATTAAACAACAATTATATTTATGTTTTTTTTTGTTTTTGTTTTTTTTATTTAATTTTTTTATGACAAGAGTAAAAAGACAGAAAATAAGTGAACAAAAAGAAACAAAAATAATTGCAGGTTAAGTAAACAATAAAATTAAAATAAAGAAAAAGGACAGAATAATTAAATTGCGGGAATTTAAATGACAAGGGAATTTAAAGAACTGAATTTAAATGTTAGTAGTTAGAGTACTGGAATTTAAATGTTAGAGTACTGGAATTTAAATGTTAGAGACAAGGGAATTTAAAGAGCTGGAATTTAAATGACAGAATTTAAATGTTAGTAATTAGTTGACAGAAATTTAAATGACAGAAATTTAAATGTTAGGAGTTAGTTTGCTGAAATTTAAATGTTAGAAGTTAGGTTGCTGAAATTTAAAGGACACTGGAAATTTAAATGACTGGGAATTTAAATGACGGTAAAGTAAATGACTGAAAATTAAATAGCTGTAAGTAAATAACATAAATTAATAGAAATAGAAATAAACAAACAACAAAATAATATAAACATAATATTATAGTATAGCAAGTAAGCTACCGAAAACTAGGGAAATTGATGGAATCAATTTCCCCGGCAATGGCGCCAAAAACTTGTTGTGTAAATACTATACATTAATATATATAGATTTACAGCAAACTAAAAGGCAAGTGCACCTTAGTCGGAGTAGTACAACAAGTGTCGTATCCACAGGGAAATTGTTCAATTATCCTAGTATCGGTAATTAATAAAAACAGTAAAAAGGGGGTTTAGCCGGAGGCAAGCTTGATTTGTTGTTGGATCAGTACAGAAATAATAAAAACAGTAAAAACAGGTAAATTAGTTGATGTGGATGGAAAAAGGTATCCTAGGATAGCGGGGGAATTGCCTAAATTACTTAAACAGATTTATAACCATGTCTCAATTATTTATTGTCTATTAGAGTTAATAATTGTCAGTTACGAACTCTTAGTTATAGCCTCAGTATTTTCCTGCTCAATCCGGAGTGTAAATACCAAGGTTAATTCCTTTGTGGTACTTAGACTATCTCAAAACCATATGTTGATAGTTACCATAAAAATGCAGTTGTTTGTCACGCAAAGCATTTAACAATATTTGCTGAAAGGAATTAAAACAAGTTTAAAAAGAGAGACAGGTAATAAATACTGATTTACGCAATATTAGAATCAAACCCCCATCCTAGGATACAAAAGAAAATTACTCAGACATTAACGGGAATAAGAAGATAGCACAGATAGAATTTGCCATTATTTCAGAGAAAGAACGGGACTGCTCTCGCTCTCACTTCTGCTGCCTCTCTTCTATTTCTTTTGTTTTGCTGTACGTGAGTATGGAGTGTTGTGGTGTTACGGGAGAAAATGAATGGAAGAGAATGATGGAGTGTGGTGAGCGATGGTCTGTTGTGTTTAATCTCCCGTACGTGGTGTACCATTTATTGTTGAAGGTGCTGGGTTTATATAGAGGCAGAGGATGGTTGAAGATAGAGCTGGAGAGGAGACAGAACTGAGTACGCGTGAGGGATTTAAGGCAGGCGCCTGATATGATTTAACGGAGCAGTTCAACATGTCTGTAGGCGCCGCAAAGGAAGAAGCAATTGGGGAAGACGGTCGGCGAACGAAACTAGTCGCGTTAATTTCTGGATCTGCGTTGCATTTAGACGCGTACCGATCCCCGGCAACGGCGCCAAAAACTTGTTGAGTAAATACAATACATTAATATATATAGATTTACAGCAAACTAAAAGGCAAGTGCACCTTAGTCGGAGTAGTACAACAAGTGTCGTATCCACAGGAAATTGTTCAATTATCATAGTCTCGATATTTAATAAAAAACAGTAAAAAAGGGGTTTAGCCGGAGGCAAGCTTGATTTGTTGTTGGATCAGTTCAGAAATAATAAAAACAGTAAAAACAGGTGAATTAAGTGATGTGGATGGAAAAAGGTATCCTAGGATAGCGGGGGAATTGCCTAAATTACTTAAACAAATTTATAACCTTGTCTCAATTATTTATTGTCTATTAGAGTTAATAATTGTCAGTTACGAACTCTTAGTTATAGCCTAGTATTTTCCTGCTCAATTCGGAGTGTAAATACCAAGGTTAATTCCTTTGTGGTACTTAGACTATCTCAAAACCATATGTTGATAGTTACCATAAAAATGCAGTTGTTTGTCAGGCAAAGCATTTAACAATATTTGCTGAAAGTAATTAAAACAAGTTAAATGAGAGAGACAGGTAATAAATACTGATTTACATAATATTAGAATCAAAACCCCATCCTAGGATACAAAAGAAAATTACTCAGACATTAACGGAGATAAAAAGATAGCACAGATAGATTTAGACATTATTTCAGAGAAAGAACGGGACTGCTCTCGCTCTCACTTCTGCTGCTCTTCTATTTCTGTTGTTTCTGCTGAGTACGTGAGTATGGAGTGTTGTGGTGTTACGGGAGAAAATGAATGGAAGAGAATGGTAGAGTGTGGTGAGCGATGGTCTGTTTCTGGTTAATCTCCCGTACGTGGTGTACCATTTATTGTTGAAGGTGCTGGGTTTATATAGAGGCAGAGGATGGTTGAAGATAGAGCTGGAGAGGAGACAGAACTGAGTACGCGTGAGGGATTTAAGGCAGGCGCCTGATATGATTTAACGGAGCAGTTCGACATGTCTGTAGGCGCCGCAAAGGAAGAAGCAATTGGGGAAGACGGTCGCGAACGAAACTAGTCGCGTTAATTTCTGGATCTGCGTTGCATTTAGACGCGTCCTTGTTTGTGTCCGTCCATTTATCCACGGACACATTTCTTCCATACACACGTCCGCCCCGTGTCCGGCCTAACTCCCACGGACGCACTTTGTGTCCGGCCTTAGTAGTGCGGACAAGACACGGACGGCTCAAGCTCTGTCCGGCCTTTGTAATGCGGACGAGACACGGACTCATTCACCCACGTCCGGCCTTCTGTCCGGTCTTGGTTATGCGGACGTAAATGCCCTGTCCGGCCCTGGTTCCGCGGACAAGACCCGGACAATACTACTCACGTCCGGCCTTAGTTATGCGGACGCAACCCGGACGCAAGTCTTTGACTTGTTTTCTTTTGCGAACTTTGACCGGGTCTAGATTCTTCGTTTGGACTCCGTTTTTCGAGTTTGCGCCTATGCGTTCGTCTCTTTGTCTACTTTGTTCCTAGCTTGGTTTTTCCTCATGTTTAACCAGTAAATTTGTGAGATAACCAATAAAACATAAACTAGAGGAAAAACATACGATAAGTGAGAAATGAGCAAGAAAAGTGCTGATATAATATATGAAATATACCTATAAAACATGCTCATTTAGACACTTATCACTCTTCTCCACTTCTCTTCACTCCAAAATCAGCCAAGGCAACTCACTTGCCCAATCACTAAACCAATATTCAAATTGAAAATTAAGCACTAAGCAATACTCTTAGGCTCAATATTTAATCTAGAATTCACAAAGATGCTTAAAGCACCAAGTTAGGGTTTACCTTAGGAAATTCTTGAATGGTTTCCAACTCTTGAATCTTAGGAGGGATTTCCACCACCATTTAAGGCTTGAAGAATAGCTCAAACAAGGAGGAAAAGCTAGTCACAAAAAGAGCCAAAATCGGCCAAGGTGGAAAATGGAGAAAATATGTGTTTTCCATGGATATTTTTACCTTAATAGAAGGAGGAAGCTTCAAGCTTCAAAATGGTGTGGTTTTCTCTTCAAATGGCCAAGACCCACGAAAATGAAACTCATCCTTTTCGAATTTTAAAAAGAGAGAAGTGTGGAGCTTGATGAGAGGAACACAAATATGTGTTTTGTTTTTTATTTGGAGCATTTAAGTGGCTTGGAGAGGTGGAGGAAGGTGGCTGCCATGGAAGCTTGTTGGAGCTGCTCAAATCGCCAGGAAGGGGACAAGGAGGCAGCTCACGGTGAGAAGAAAGGAAAAGGAAGGAGAGAGAGGGAAGAAATGAGAGGAGAGAGGTAAGGAAAGTACTTTATGCTTTTTACTTTTTCCTTTCCTTTTCTTTTCTTTCTTTATTTACTAACTAGCTAATAAGCAAGAGGGGGATGACTCACTAATAAAACCGGCCCCACTATATTAGTGAGCTGGAGCGTTTTTTCATTTTTACAGAAAACGCTCGTTATTTTACCCGGTTTGGCAATATTCACTAACCGGGCCCATTTTACGGATTTTTTCTCGTTTCTTTATTTTTAATGGTTCTTAAGCTTCCATTAATACTTAATTATAGTTATATAATCAACTATAATTTTTTACGGGTCTATTTGACCACTTAAAGTCACGTTTTCGGGTTTTCTCGAAAAACGTGCTTTAGAACTCCGTTAGCGTTTTAATCCATTATTTGGATCCGTTTTCTTCGGGAATCATTCCCGTATACTAATTAGGCCTAACCAAGCCTTAGGAATCCATCTCGGACCCTAACGAGATCATATATCTCTTACACTCGTTTAATGCGCGGTTTAGCGTTTTTCGCGTTTTGCGCATTTTCTCTTTTCTTTTGGTTTTATTCTCTTCACCAATATTCTCTAGGCACCATTAGGTCTTTAATAATCACATTAGGGTAATTTAATCACCATTTTTAGATCCGGGGTATTAAACATCTTCAGGAGGAACTCTACACTTCAGGGGAACATGGAATTATATCACCATACCAAGTTTGCTCACATAAAAATGGGGAAACTATAAATATATGTGCATTGCGTACTTATAGTTTTTGATGTGGCAAACTATTAGCATTGTACTTGGCGCAATTATATCAACTGGTTATGCGCTGATGTGCAGTAAAGAAGTAAAGAATCTTAACCGATTTATTTACCCAATAATGTAATCTTTACAGGCCGGGTGTTTGTTAGGATAGATTATCGGTTTATACTCTATCTATTAGAGTGTTATTAGACATAACATTATATGATAGAAGTGAGAATATCTGTACAATTGGTTATTAGTTTGTTTCGTTAAGATTCAGTATATATGTATAGGCTTGATATAGTTAGGGTTACTCTTCATAAAACAGAGAAGAACAACCCAAGTGAGTGAGTCTTTTAAGTTTATACGAATCAGCGAATTGTCTAAGTGCTGGATGTGAGAGTGATTATTCATCGTGTTGAATAGATCGGATAAGAAGCTTTCAAGCTATTAATAAAGATTAGTAGTATTTCTTCTAAGATTATCAAATCCATCGTTTACAAATATCACTCTATTTAGTCCTATACTGAGTAGCTAGAATCTATATACTACGAACTTCCAGAAGTCTTCTCAGAGTCACCCGAGCTCATGTGTTTGGTCATTTTCGGGGTTTGTCGTTCTATAAAGTGTCATGTTTGTCTAATTGGCGAACTATCTTTAATGGTGTTTTTGGTAGACCGACTTTTGGATTGAGCTTACACTTTTGATTTACTGGAACACCTCATAGCGTGTCTAGTTGACGGGCTCACATCCATGTATATTATATTGGTATTTGCTGAGATGCAACACTTGCCAACTTGACGATCACTGGAAAACGCTATCATGGATGTTGGCCGGCCAGTTCTCCTGTCCTCAAACTGTTGTTCTCGAATAATTTCGTTTTTGTTTTCCTTAACAGATGAAAGAACACAAAACCGACTCTATATCTCCTTAATTATGCTCACGAACGGACATCTAAAACAGAAAAAATTCATTCAAGTTTCAATAATAGAGAATCAAGAAAAGATTTTCTATATTCTTTGAGATATAAGCTTGATTATATCCTCCTTAATTTCGGAGAAATCGATCAATCACTCAACTGGCCGAATGAAAAAGAGAGTTTAATCTCCACCAATTTGTTTTGGCCGCAGCTTTACAATATTTGCACTTCGTCTTTTTAAGGAGACTAATCAAGTACCATATCTGAATATATATATATATACCCACCAATCTTCAAGCTTTGCACAAAATTAAACACAGACCCATCCTACTATATTTCCTCCCTTGTCTACAAAATGTACTCATGTTTGATCATCTCCCTTGATCCAACAAATGAAACTAAACCTACTTATATATTCAGAGAGAGATACATCATACTAGTGTAAGCTGTGTAAACAATTAGTTAGCTATAATTAATTAATCTTCCCAAAATAAAAGTGTGACAGTACACTTCCATATGATGTATAGCCTTGTTTTCTGCTGCTTTATCTGTTTTGAACACCGTTCCCATGACCTTGGCACCTTCAAACTCTTAACTGAAGATGATGACATAGTACTTGTTGCCGCCATTTTTCCTCTTAACTAGATGCTGCTGCTGCTGCTGGATTGATTTTGATTTGATTTGCTTTGCCAGCTATCTAGCTCTTGTTTTGTATACAATAACTAATCTGCCTTGTGAATGATGCATTTCAAGGACCGTCGATCCATTATATATATACATAGCAGCAGCCGGCAGGGGCCAGGGAGAAAAGTGGTCTTCTTCATCCTGATGATAGTTGTTGGTTAACAGATATATCTGAAAAACATGTGGTCTTCATTGGTGACTCATTCACCCGGACCCCCTCCCTCACATTTCCTATATGGTTGATCAATTGGGTAATTTATCTAATTGGGTGTTTTTTTTATGTGCATCTGTCTTTCAATGTCTTTTCTAGCAGACAAAGTGTGACCTACAATTGACCGTGTCTGATGCTTCTTCTTCCTTTCATTAGATGGTACCACTTTTTCATCATCATCATCATGTTTCACTATTTTGGTGACCACTGTTGCTGTCTCCTACTCATGTTTTTAACTAATAATCTACTAAAAATACATACTGAATGCGTACAAAACACTTGAATACAACAGTATCTTATCAGAGGTTAGGTTAAATCTGAAATTTGTGTTGTGTGTGTGTCAGTGTGTACATGTTGTAAATATGGCTTTATTATGTGGAATTTGTTTTGTCATCCTGTCCAGGAAAACAAGTACATTTCTTTTACCATAATTATCAGCATCTCGTTGCATTATATGGTTGTGTAAGATGAGTTACTTACACAGAAGAAGGTGCCTAGCTTTACGCTAGTTATGGTGTATCAAGACAAAGGTCATGTGGATCCATGAAAATGACTTGACAGAGAAGAGAATTAGCTAGAGAGAAAGAAGTTCATCAGTGTGACCAGCTTTTCCCCAGCAGGATAAGATATTGTCATCTTCACTTCATGCTTGCTCCCGCTGATAGAGGGTTCAACTTCAACTTATTTGATCTTTCGGGAAGGATCGATTAGGATAGATTTCTTTGTCATGATTTTATTCGGCACATATATCAGAGAAGCCTCAAAACACGACATAACTTATTGAAATGAGAAATTATAACTGGTTGTGTGTGGAAATGTTTCAACATGAATTTATGTTTTTTCCGAGTTTGATTGTTTTAAAATTTATTCAATGCTTTTAGATACACACCATTATCAACACAGATAACGAGTATCTCGACACTGGAGTTGGGGTGATGTATTACTGTATTGTCTCAATCGAGTCTGAACTGAAATGCAAGCGAGGATAGAGATTTCCTCATGCTTGAGTGTTGTCATTAATATTGGTTGAAGTCATCTAAAATAATCATGGACTACACATGCGGTTTGATGGTGCATGTAAACCAATAAAAAATCCCTTATTTTATATCACTTGCTTTTTTTATTTCTTTATTTTTAGGTGTATTTTCATTTCTTTTTATTTCTTATGGGTCATTTAATGTAAACTTATGTTTCTTTATATTTTACACGTCGTCTAGATGTTCTTCATAAAGGTAATTTGTATATCCTATATGTTTCATTTCAGCCCGACATAGTTATTTTTTAAAGTTATGGACAATAAAATTTCTCAAATATCTTATGAATTGATAATATAATTTTCCTTAGTATAACCTAGCTATCTCCTTCATCAATACTAATTTATGTCTATGTTATTTTTTTTACAACTTGTATTAATCCTATAACACTAATTATCGTTTAATAAATTTCTTTTAAATAAATAATACATTACAAAATTTTTATAACTTCTTTCTTTAATTTTCTACTGTATATTGAACTAAAAAAACATACAACATATAGATCATTTTTGTTTTCAAATTATCTTCTAAAATATAAGTGGTTTTAAAAAAATATCAACCTGCCATCCATATACCAAAATAAATAGAGACTCTAAAATTTAATATTAAAAAATAAATTTTATTTAGATTAAAAATTAAAATATATAGTTTATTATGTAAGGAATCATGTGCAAAATTTAAATTTTCAAAATTAATTTATCTTATATGTTAAAAATTGAAGTCAAACGACATATCCAAATAGTAAACAGGACAGTCAATTCAGGACAGAGGGAGTACTAAACATAAATAGAACAATAAAATTGGAACAATAATATGTGAGAGGAACTTTACCCTTTTCACATAGTACAATTAATACAACCTATACATTAATTGTTGTTCGAAAACCTTGGCCAGGGCCAGCCATCTACTTCGACGTGCAAGCTCCCGATGTAATTATCAATAAGGCAGAATTGTCAACTCATTAAACATATAAATGATTCGATATGTGACCATACAATAGCAACCACTCCTTGGTGATATGTCTTCCATCGAGTCGACCAGTGACTATTTGAGCAAGGGGTGGTTAATGTGTATAGTTGGGTTTTCAATTGGTGCACTAAGAAAATAATTTTTTTGTGTTTATTTCAAAATGTTTTCCAAATTACAATATCTACTCGAAACTTTGACAAATTTTAAATTGCAGTACCTTTAAATTTAATTTAGGTAAAAAGTATTACATAAAACGGGAAAAACAACCATAAACGTGAAATGGGGACAAACTCTATCCCAGGAGACAAACAGACGTTGACGCGAAGCTGAAGATGACCGTGGAGAAGACCAGGCTGTATACCGAGGTGGGTGTCGACGACCACCTTTTACAATCGGCATGCCGGCTGAACCGGGCCTATTTATGCCTGGTTTTAACCTTTCTAGGACGAGTTCTGACTTAATTTGACCTAATTTTTATAAAAGATGACTGTGTTAGATCAAATTATGTTTCATCTATTAGGGGTATTTGTAACACCCCATGTGAGCAACTGTCCAACAACCTAGCTCTTGAACTATTTCAGCTTGAAAACTCGTCATTTTAAGTCTTTTGTCCTTATTTGGACCTTAAAAATGGAAGGTCTTGTTGTTATGGTCAACCCATATGTATCCTTCTAAACCACTTACATTAGTACTCATATTCCGACGTGGGATGAGGGTATTACAGTATTTTTGCTTAATTTGACCGTTTTTTATACCAAAAACAGTGTAAATACAATTGAGTTAAAGATGTTCAAAGTTAGTCAAAACCGGTCAAAGTTAATCGATACCGATCCAAATAAGTTCAATGTGGCTCAAATACAATCATAATCAATTAAAACAGGTCAAAACTAATAGTTCAAACCGGTGTAAACCGGCCAAAAATGTCAACCCAGTCAAAAACCCAGTTTGGTGAGTGTTAGACTCGGCCCATCTACGCCTACGTAGACGCTCGTCGCCGCCCGCCCTTTGGTCCCACCGTCGATGTCAGTTTTTGCGGCATTGGATGTCCCATTTCTGATGTCATTAACTGTTTTTTTCTTAATCTGTTATATTATAAGTTTATAAGTAAGCCCCAAACATAAACTAAGATGGTTCACATAATATCCCTCGTTGAAAAAGTCTGGAGGTGTTACCCCTAGCCCACCAACGGGACTATCAATTGACTAGTTACACAAAGTAGTAACATAACAGATTTAAACACCGTAAAAAATTCATTTTACGCCCTGCGTACATCATTAACTGAGATCTCTAAAGAGATATAGTTTTTGAGAATAGTGATATAATGGAATAATTTTACAAAAATAGTAGGGTTATGAATGTATTTATAGAAAATTATAAAATAACAACATCCTAAAATTGTTTTAAATTCCGAATGGACGGATTCGTCCACCGAAACAAGTTCAGACATAGAGGGCCATCCCAATACTTCTCATTATAAATTACACGTGTAATAAGTGGTCAACTTCACTGAATTATTGTGTTTTTTTCTTGTGGGTCCAATCCCACGTGCTAAACCATGCCCCGTTGTCTTAATAAATATGGACAAAGACAACCCGGAAAAGTGCGTTCACAGCTTCCTTCACTTTCTGGGAAGCACAGGATATGACTCAATCCGTGTTTTGAGTGGACCTTGCTCTACTCTCTTACCTTCACTTTGTAATAGACTTTAAACAGAAGTCCAGTGGAAGATATTTTAAGAAAGGAAGAATGAAATAGGCAGCATTAGATGTGTTTAAGGGACGGTGACATTAGGAACAAAAGTTTGTTATTGACGTGAATAGGCAGCACAGGATATGACTCAATCCGTGTTTTTTCCTCACCGGTGAAACACAAGAAGAAAGGTGAGGAAAAATGAGAGGTAGCCATAAAATATGTCAATATGGCTTAGAGGTTAGGATGCAAGATGGATGAATGGGATGTTGTGATTAAAGATATTCAAACTATTTTGTGTAATGAAGAGTCTTTAACAGAGGAAGAACACTGGTGGAACGGAAGATGGCTGATTAATCACGGCTTAAATATAATCCGTGATTAATAGGAGGGCCCGAATTATTAATGACATTTATAGAATTAACCGTAAGCAATAATCGATCGGAGGTAGACGTGCTTTTTTACAACGGACTTTAGATAACGGTTATCAGTAAACCGTAATGTAAAGTCCCCGTGTAGGCGTGCGCTTTGACGGTCAACGGACTTTACATTACGGTTTACTAATAACCGTCATCTAAAGTTGAAATACCCCAAATTAATAAAACATGGATTAAATATTTAATCACATTAATTAAGGCCTAAACATGCCTTAAAAGTCAACTGAGAACAACAGCGGTCAACACAAAACAAGATGTTGCACCCTTTGACTGTTAAGGGTAAATAAATACCCAAATGAACTTCTTAGGACCTAAAAATTTGTCCTAAGTATATTAACATAATATTAAACATATTATAACCGTTGGACAACACTCCAACACAAAGAAAAACATTTACATGCTTCAAGATCAAAAAGGGCAAAAAGGTGCTCTAGGAAAACCTTAAAAATCAAATGACCTCTAAATGATATAAATTGAATTACATGATCAAATATCATGTAAGGAACACAACAAAACCGTTGTCAAAGAAAACCAAGCCCAGAAACACCTTGCGACACAAAATGTGCACTAAAACTTCTTAAAGCACGTTTTTGTGTAATCGCCTTCTAAATTGGTTTTAAATGGGCTAAAAGGTTATAAATACCTTTAAATATAATAAAATATCATATTATATGATATTAGGAATTTAATTCCAGAAATTTATGAATTTTTACAAATTTAATATTAAAATATTAATAAAACCCTAAAGTGGGGCCCGCATGAGTCAAATTGACCAAGTATGGTCAATGGTCAAGTAATGACCCATTTGACCTAAAGGAAATCGGCTGGCAAGGAGGTGGGAAGGCAGCATAAGTCCTTGATTGACAATAATTCCTACCTAATACATTACTTTTTGAAAATAACTTACTTTTTCCATTATTTCCTACCTTTCCCACCTTCTCCTTCCTTCCTTGTCCGATTCTCTTCTGCCCAGCCGAGCTCTCCCCTTCCTAAGAAGCTCTCAAGTCTGTTCTTGAGCATGGAAGGCAAACCTAGCTCCTAAGCTCTTAATGTAAGTGTTTTAATGTCATTTTTAGCTCTTTTTCTTCATCTCTTCACTACCAACACCTAGATTTCGTGGATCATCAATTCCTATGGCTTATTCTCAGTGTTCTAAGGTTAGAACAAGAGCTAAACTCGGTTGAGACCAGTAGAGGGACCAAGGTTGTCCAAATCTACATTTTAAGGTAAAAATGTGCTTTAAGCTCATAACTTTTGATTCCCTTCAAGTTCGGCTGTGAAACTTTGGTCATAGCCTCATCTTCTTCTCCTTTTCATGTGGAATCTGTTGGTTAGCCATTTGGAGCAAGGATGGCCGAGATCCAAAGGAAATACCCTCTTTTAAGGCATTTTTCCAAGGTAAAACCTAACAACAAGGTAGCATTTCGAGATCTAACTATTTCCTATGTCAATATGGTGGATCTAAAACCTTGTGGTGTGTTTGGTTCAGGTCGAAACCACTTAGAACTTCCCTTGCATTCTTAAGGTGATTTTTGCCTTAAATCTTACATTAAATTACTTCTTATGGTTAGATCTTTCTTGGAGACTAACTAGGCCTTGGTTTCTGTTGAAAACATGTAAAACAAGCTGTGGAGAATTTCTCCTTAAGGTGGCGAACCCAAACAAGGCTTTACCTAAGCTAAATCAAGGTATAAATCACTTAAAACCTTAACTTGATACATTAACACAAGTTTAAGTGTGTGTATATTAATTGCCGTGAGTGAAGAGGTGAAATAAGGTCTTGTTTGACCTTAAAATGTTTAAAGAATGGTTTAATAAATTTTATAACTAATTAAACAAGCATAATTGTCAAATTTAAGACATTATGTGGAAGTTTGGTAAATAAATAAAAAGTGTGTGGTGAGGCCGAAATTTAAATGTATTTTTGGGACATTTATGTGTAATTTATTTTGAGCAAATGTTTGTAATAAGGCCATGTATTTTAGGCCATTTTATTTATGCATTTACAAGCTTTTAATTAAGTTTAAGTAGTATAAATGCATTATCGAAAATAAATGGGGTATTAGGTGTAATTAAATTAAATTTGGGGATTTTAGAATAATAAGGCCGAAAATTAGAGTTAAAAAGGGGTTAAAATAAAGTTTATAAGATTTTATAAAGTTTTGGGGTTAAAAGGTGAATTTTAGAAAGTTTGGGTACTAAACCGTAATTATAAGGAATTGGTGGTCAAGGAAATATTAAGGTGGTCAACATTGACCATATGCTAGGTTTTGACCAAAATAAATAAGTTAGATAACTTATTTAAGGTTTTATATAAGATAAGTATTTTATGGTAATATTTTTATAACATATGTGGTAAATATGTTATTACCAAAAATAAAGGGTGTACAATGGTATTTTAAACACCCATGGGCTATTAGGAATTTTTAGGAATTTATTGGGTTGCTTTTGGAATTAAAATGAACTATATATGTATAACATATAGTTATTATGTCATTATGACACTTTGGAGAAAAATAGATGGTGGAATGGTAAATATCAAAAGTATATGGGTTAATAAGGATATTTATAACCCTTTGGTGGAATTTGGTGATTTTTAGAATTATTAAGAGAATTTATTAAGATATGTGTGTACAAAATATGGTTTTAATGATATGGAAGAACTATATGTTATAAATAGGGCCAAAATGGCAATTATAGAATAGCACAAGGGTTGTTCGGAATTTACAAAAAATAACCATAGGTTATACTCTTTTATAAGTTAGAAATGTTATATTAAATGGAATATATAACATGGTAATAAGAAAGGGGTGATTTTGTAAATTAAGGAAACTGTGGTTTATGGAAAAGAATAAGATTTTCTTATGGTGCCTAAGAGGCAATAATAAATAGTTTGGTATAAAAACCATAGGTTATTAATTAAAGGAAATAAGAATATCATGTCAAAAGATATTAGCATATGGAATAGCATTACATAATGTTATGTGGTCAAAATAGAATTTAAATAAATTCAAGGGCTTTACCGAATTGATAAAGTTTGGAAAATGAATTTTAGACTAAGGTCTATAATGTTATAAATGTTATAACAATTATATGGTTTAGGTGGAATTAATATGAGTAAGGATATTCACATCAAAGAATGTGACAAACTATAAATAAATGGGATTTATAAACTAAGGTGTCTATGGAATAAACCTTAGGAGTTGTAATTATACAACATAAAATGTTACATAATATTAGGATAATAATCTTAATATAAGTTGTATAATATAATACAACTAATGGGAATAATCATCTAATAAAAGATTAAAATGTAACATAAAATATAAGAGTTTATGAAACTCATGAGAATTACCTACGTGGTAAAAATATACATACAAGAATAATGTATATAAGGTGGATATATATATTTTGGTTGGAAACCATATGATTTAATGGTGGTGGTTATATAAAAAAATATAGTTACGAACTATAAGTTATGAATTTTTGGATGCAAATATTATTTGCTAAAGATAAATGGATCATACAATACATTGTATTATAGTGGATGGTGGGAGAATGATACAATATAATAAGTGATACAATACAAAAATAATAATATAATACAATCATGCATGCACGTGCAACTATAGGTTATGTACCTAAACTAGATGGTGGATAAGATTAAAAGAAATGTAACGAATTAAACTTAACAGTTGAAATGTTTTGACGTACGCGTTTTAAGTAACAAAGCCGACTGTTTTAGAGAAACCTGTAACAAACAACTGTAGAAAACAGGGGTGAACTGTCGGGGTTACTTATTATTCGGAAATACCGGATGTAGTTAGTCATGGAGACTGACTTATAGTTTTAATACCGTTTAGATTATACTTCTGACAAGGACGCTTGACAAGCTAGCGGACTACACGGAGCATAGGATCTTGCGGATTCATACTCCACCGTAATACGATCAGGGTGAACGGTATGTAAAGGGGTTTGATCCGAGTTGTCCTAAGGTTGCTCCTTGGGCTCGGATTTGGTTGATATAACTTGTATGATATTATGTGTCTCTGATTGTCCCTGAGGGTTTCCTCAGTTCAGGCATCTGTGTGATCTGTGATAAGATTGTTTGTCTGAATGTGATGATTAATATGCATGAACTGTATATTTATAGCTGCTTATTATTTACTGTTGTTGAGTTAACAGTATTGGTTCGTATATATGAACCTATATATATAAAACGAACTAGCGGCTATGGTGCTATCTTATATGAAGTATAAGGAACGTAAGTAAAACGTTGTAGCACTATGATAATAACATATACATATTATCTGAGACTTTTATACGGAGCATTGGCCTTTCTATACGCCGCTCTTGTATCTAGCACTGGATCCCGAGTTTACAGACTCCGGATTGGACTAATGACCTTAGTCTGCTGTGTTAGAAAATTTGGTAATGCGATGCGATGGTATAATTAATTAATTAATGGAATGGAAGTAAAGCCAAGAGGATGTGGCTCTTGGTGCGCGCTGTGATCACAAAAACGATACCAGGATGTCCGCGTACGGGTCCGTAAGTATCAAGAAAATTTCCCGTGAGCTAGAATGGCTCGTTGGTCGGAGACTCTACCGTTGGAGTGGCTACTGCCGTGGGTGACCCGCCATAATATATGGGTAACTAGAGACGTCGTTTTAACGAGACATTGTCACTAGGTATAACTGAACAACTAAAACAATTGAGACTTATACAGTGGCGAACAATACTATGGACGAGACTTAATACTTGTTTATTATTCTCGTTGTTTCGCTTTGTTGTTCATTGGTTATACTTGTGGTTATTTTATGTGTGTTGATGGTTGGATGGAGCCTACAAGGCTAAGGTAAATTAAATATGAAAACTGTACGCTACGGCGAATGTACATTGTACATTATATTGTTATTGTTCGATACGTTCGGTATATAATTGTGGATTGTGTTATTAAATGATTGTGGATTGGATGGATGGTTGAATATCTATGAATATTTGGATGGATGAATATGTGTATTATACATGTTTATTACAGTATTGTTATAACTGTAAAATGGTAAGCATGAAACCGACCTAATAATAAGATGGTTAAAATGACAAGTGACCATTAGGGTCCAGGCCCGGCATACTCAGCGTCTATCGCTGATACTACACCATTACAGGTTGTTGATCATTGTCGGAGCTGAAGAGCAGGAACAGGGTAATTGGAGTGTTACTTTTGTCACCACACTTGGAGATGTTGTATAGCAATGAAGATGGTGAATTGTATTATGGTAAGGTTGTGTATTCAGGATTGGGTAGATGCTCACTTGTCAATGTTTATGGTTTATGGACTTAGTGTGATGTATAGGAGTTTCTCGTTGTCACTGCGGTTAGCAGTTTATTTGTATTGGAAGTTGGATGTAGTTTGGCTGCGTTGCTCGCATGGGCGAGTAACGGCCGGTGACACCCGAGTGAGTTTTGTAATGGTTATTTGTTTTTCCGCTGCGAGACGTTTTATTTATTGCTACGTGAGAGATTATATCGTGATTATGGAGAGGGGTGTTACAAAAGTGGTATCAGAGCGGAGTACCGCTCTGATGACGAGAAAGTAGGTTAAGACAGTGAGCTTAGGACTTGGGAAATTACGGGGAACATTTGAGAGTTATGAGACGATTCGTCTTAGAAAGATATGGTGTCTAGTAACGCAAATTGCGTGACAGGTTAGCCTTAAGGCAACTTGATATCTATTGGTTGTGTACGGTAATTTACCGAGTATTTATGTGACATACTGTACTACAGATGTCTGGTGGAACTAGAGGGCGTGGTACTGGAAGAGGTGGAGGCGGTGACCCCGGCATTACAGGAGTTGCGGAGACGGTTGCAGCCGTTCTTGCACACTGGGTACTCAAATAGGAGGAGCACCAGCCCACCCGCCACAGCCCAGGGAAACGAACTAGCTGAAGTCAGTTAGCGAGACCCGACCACCTACATATTCTGGGGAACCAGACCCCGTGGCCTTGGAGCGTTACATCGTTGAACACGAGAAAGCATTTGAAGTTTTACAGGTACCTGACGACAAGAAGGTCGCCATTGCTGCTTTCCATCTGAAGGATGCAGCCAGTACTTGGTGAAGATTGGTCAAGGACCATCACCTGGCTACGCCAGACTTTTCGTGGGCTGCCTTTGTCGAGTTACTGAGAGGAAAGTACTACCCAACACATCTCAAACAGAAGAAGCGCCACGAGTCCGAGACATTGACCCAAGGAGGTCTGACCGTGGATGAGTACTACGCTCGATTCATTGGTCCGCTGGACTTCATTCCCGGTGTGGATTACTCAGAGACCGTGAAGGTCGAGAAGTTCCGGGGAGGACTATTATTTCGCATCTAGATGGCGATGGGTGCTACCCTCTACACTACCATCCAAGTACTAACATGAAAGCCATAAAGTTCTTTACTTACTACATTACCAATTAACTTTGTGAGAACTTACCAAGGAGATTCCAGGAGTGTTATGACGCTGCCTCGAGGACTGAGCTAATGCTCCAGACTCGGGAAGAGACTCTAGGGGCAAAGAAGAAAAAGAACCCTGAAGGAGAGTCTGAGGGTGGAGGAGCATCTCCAGGCAAAGGCCAGAAAAAAAAAAGGGGAAAGTAAGGACTTATCCCACTTTAAATTGTTCACTATATTAAATACCTTAGGAATGCTGACCCGAAACCTTAAATAGGAAATTCTTTCCAAAGAAAGGGCAGCAGGGTCACCAGGGAGCAAAGGGAAAAGAGCCCGTCCTTTGGTTGACCGGCCCAGCACCTTCTAAGGGTGAGAACACCTACCTCTTAAATTGAAGTGTGACCTTAACCTTTAAATCATCAGATTGTAACTTAAACTTAATTACTACCATTAGGCACCAGACAGCCCCCGCGCCATTTTTACTGTAAGCGTTGTGGGAAATACCACCCAGGGGTCGACTGCGAAGGCCGCAAAGTCGAATGTCGGTGCTGCCACAAAGAAGGCCATAGGGAATTGGAATGCTGGATGAACCCAGAGAGCCGTAATTACCGGCCACCAAAGAATACTCAGAAGACCTCAGCTGGAGGATCTGGAGTACCACGAGGCGGTCAGGATGGCCAGACATCTACTGATGATGGAGCCTATAAAGGCAAGGGAGTAGATAGGGCAAGAGTACCCTAACTCCATGAGACCGCTGGTGGAAGACTTTGTTTACTTACTTTGTTATGTACTTACCTTGGATGTTAAACAGACTTATGTTATTAGTATATGGGAGTGTGTCGGGGACCACTCGCCATTTATGTATGACTTCTGAGATTATGTGTACTCAGTACCAGTAAGCTTTAAACCTTGACGGAATATATATATATGAACAGAATGTTAATGCTTACATTATCATGTAGCAATACTCAAATGACGAAGAGTCAATGAGACCGGGAATTACTGAACCAGAATTTCCACCTGCATGGCGCACTTGCTATTGCAAGCGCTATGACAATAAACTACGGAAATTTCCATCTGCCCTGCGCACTTGCTACAGCAAGTGCAGCGACAGCAATAGTAACAGCTACTGCAAATACAACTGCAACAACTACTACTTTTTAACCTTTTATAAAAAAAACTGTTTTTCAAACTTTTTCATACAAACCTTGAGATTAGAAACCCATGCAACGTTGGAGGGACCGTTAGTCCAACCACTGTAACTCGAGAAACTATACAACCACTGTGATTGTAAACCAAACCAGTTTAAACATTTAGGAATTTTCAGACATGGCTTATTAGCCAAATACCATCAGTGTATACCCGCATTTAATGTTGATCACTACCAGTGATAAATGTTTACTCCTTATGGGCAAGCATACCCTTTGTAGATGCACCATCGTCAGTGAGGACGATTGGAAAATGAAGAGCCAAGTTGCTCAAGCTATTGTGCAATCTGCAACGCATCCAATTACATGGATGAGGGGACACATATGAACTATGGATGAGATATGATAAAAAAAAATAGGGAGAAAAAGGAAAATTGTGTTGTACTCAATGAGATCAAAAAAAAGAGGAACGAGTTTGCTAATATAGCACGGATTTCACTTACACCGAGTTGAATAATACCAGTCTATGACACGAATTACCACGGATACCACAAAGGCAATAGCACTTATTACAGGATAACTGATAACATGAACTATTACACAAAAAAAAACAAGCAAAAAAAAAAAAGACAAAAAAAAATGAAGGAAGAAGGAAGAAAAAAAAAAGGGATATCCATCAAAGGGAGATTGACAAAAGAATACTTCACAACAACCGTGTGACGAACATTACCAGTTTACTAAACGAGACATGGGACGACCGCACTCCGTTAGGAGCATGTGGGCCTGACAGACTTATTTATAAGTTAGTCGGGTAAGTAGTAATGTATCAGTACGGTACCCATCCATCAATAGACAAGTAGGGTAGGAACGAGAAGTAGTCAACTCCATCTACGGACAGTAAGACGGATTACCTCGAAGATGGACGAGAAGAGCCGCAGTTAAACCAACGGGCTAGAAAAAAAAAAGAGAGAACCTTCAACAGAGAACAGTAGACAGTGTACAGTGAAGACAGGGAAACAATTCAAGGACAAGAACCCAAAAAAAAATAAAAAAAAAATAAATAAACCCATTATGGACGAAAGATATGTAGAACCCTCATAAGGATCAAGCAAATGCTTGCAATCCAGAGGAAATCTACCAGATGATATGGACATAAACGCGTGACTACGCAAGGAGAAAAGATAAAGCTATATGATAGCAAATACCTTAAGCAAAGAACAATGGATTTGGAATGTACCACTCATAGGATAATTCGCACATCTTATCTGTTTGACTCATGAGATATTAGCTGTTGAGCGTTTACGCCTCTGCACTCTGTATGACTGAGTGTTTTGGTATTGCACTCGTGCCGTTACTAATCTAGTGGGAACGCATAAAGATAAAGTGGATATCAACACGATGTGTGTAAAAAAAAAAAGAACTATAACAGTGTGTTACTCCGGAGCAAAACCACCAGGAGACATGGATGACAAACATCATCTTTGTGGACATTTAGGCTGGTACGTCTTAGTATTACAAAGACAAGTGCAAAAAGCACTAAGTACTAAAAATGGCCAATGTCATAGTATACCTCAACTGAATATCAGTGAGAAAAGACACACGCATGTATGCTAGTGATCCAAACAAGTGGATTCACAGCAATGGAAAAAAAAGGGAAAGGCAAATTGAGCCTGTGTTCATGGGTCTGCACCTCATACGGAGTGAGTGGGCCCATTAGAATGAATTTGGGAAAGAGCACAAATTGTTTAGTGCCACACCCTTACGAATTGTGGAGCCCAGAAGGGCTAGAGTCACACCCGTCTCTCTGATATGAGGATAATCCACGAGTTGGTGAACTCTTTGAGAGCCAAGTATCCAGCGCTCCTTGTGAGCGGCAGTTGTATACTTGTGGGGTACGGGGGCGTAGCCCTTTTTAAGGGCGGTAGAGCCTCTTGGCTGTGCACATGTGTGCACTAAATTTTGTTGTTTTCGTATGCATTGCATACAAAGAATTGGTGGTGTGCGGGGCACACGAGGTTTGTTGGTTTAGTATGCATGGCATACAGTGAATTGTTTCGTATGCATGGCATACAGTGAATTGGTGTTGTTGGTTATGTTTGGTACGCGGGGCGTGCGTTGTTTAGTTGTTTGTGTGTGATGTACACTTGGATGTATGTATCTTACGAGATACTTGTTTGAATGATTGTACACCATGTGTGTAGTACTTTTCTTATGCTATTTGTGATATGTATTTATATTGCTTTATAGAATGATTACATATGGTATCGCCTAGATACGAAATGAATCATTAGATATGGAATGTGGAACAATGGAACGTTTTGGACACCTCAGGAAGGTTGTCAGGACTTGTAGAACTGATAGGAAATGATGGTGCTGATGGATCACCTATATCCATATGTGATTGAACTAACGCCACAACGTGATGGCTATGTGCTGTATAAGCGCAATACGATGTGTGTAAATGATATATCACATAGATATACATTATGGGAACAATGGGTAGTTATACATTTATATATACTTACCTACTTGATTAAGAGACTTCGGGACGAAGTCTTTTTAAGGGGTAGACTGAAATACCCCAAATTAATAAAACATGGATTAAATATTTAATCACATTAATTAAGGCCTAAACATGCCTTAAAAGTCAACTGAGAACAACAGCGGTCAACACAAAACAAGATGTTGCACCCTTTGACTGTTAAGGGTAAATAAATACCCAAATGAACTTCTTAGGACCTAAAAATTTGTCCTAAGTATATTAACATAATATTAAACATATTATAACCGTTGGACAACACTCCAACACAAAGAAAAAGCATTTACATGCTTCAAGGTCAAAAAGGGCAAAAAGTGCTCTAGGAAAACCTTAAAAATCAAATGACCTCTAAATGATATAAAATTGAATTACATGATCAAATATCATGTAAGGAACACAAAAAAACCGTTGTCAAAGAAAACTAAGCCCAGAAACACCTTGCGACACAAAATGTGCACTAAAACTTCTTAAAGCACGTTTTTGTGTAATCGCCTTCTAAATTGGTTTTAAATGGGCTAAAAGGTTATAAATACCTTTAAATATAATAAAATATCATATTATATGATATTAGGAATTTAATTCCAGAAATTTACGAATTTTTACAAATTTAATATTAAAATATTAATAAAACCCTAAAGTGGGGCCCGCATGAGTCAAATTGACCAAGTATGGTCAATGGTCAAGTAATGACCCATTTGACCTAAAGGAAATCGGCTGGCAAGAGGTGGGAAGGCAGCATAAGTCCTTGATTGACAATAATTCCTACCTAATACATTACTTTTTGAAAATAACTTACTTTTTCCATTATTTCCTACCTTTCCCACCTTCTCCTTCCTTCCTTGTCCGATTCTCTTCTGCCCAGCCGAGCTCTCCCCTTCCTAATAAGCTCTCAAGTCTGTTCTTGAGCATGGAAGGCAAACCTAGCTCCTAAGCTCTTAATGTAAGTGTTTTAATGTCATTTTTAGCTCTTTTTCTTCATCTCTTCACTACCAACACCTAGATTTCGTGGATCATCAATTCCTATGGCTTATTCTCAGTGTTCTAAGGTTATAACAAGAGCTAAACTCGGTTGAGACCAGTAGAGGGACCAAGGTTGTCCAAATCTACATTTTAAGGTAAAAATGTGCTTTAAGCTCATAACTTTTGATTCCCTTCAAGTTCGGCTGTGAAACTTTGGTCATAGCCTCATCTTCTTCTCCTTTTCATGTGTAATCTGTTGGTTAGCCATTTGGAGCAAGGATGGCCGAGATCCAAAGGAAATACCCTCTTTTAAGGCATTTTTCCAAGGTAAAACCTAACAACAAGGTAGCATTTCGAGATCTAACTATTTCCTATGTCAATATGGTGGATCTAAAACCTTGTGGTGTGTTTGGTTCAGGTCGAAACCACTTAGAACTTCCCTTGCATTCTTAAGGTGATTTTTGCCTTAAATCTTACATTAAATTACTTCTTATGGTTAGATCTTTCTTGGAGACTAACTAGGCCTTGGTTTCTGTTGAAAACATGTAAAACAAGCTGTGGAGAATTTCTCCTTAAGGTGGCGAACCCAAACAAGGCTTTACCTAAGCTAAATCAAGGTATAAATCACTTAAAACCTTAACTTGATACATTAACACAAGTTTAAGTGTGTGTGTATATTAATTGCCGTGAGTGAAGAGGTGAAATAAGGTCTTGTTTGACCTTAAAATGTTTAAAGAATGGTTTAATAAATTTTATAACTAATTAACCAAGCATAATTGTCAAATTTAAGACATTATGTGGAAGTTTGGTAAATAAATAAAAAGTGTGTGGTGAGGCCGAAATTTAAATGTATTTTTGGGACATTTATGTGTAATTTAATTTGTGAGCAAATGTTTGTAATAAGGCCATGTATTTTAGGCCATTTTATTTATGCATTTACAAGCTTTTAATTAAGTTTAAGTAGTATAAATGCATTATCGAAAATAAATGGGGTATTAGGTGTAATTAAATTAAATTTGGGGATTTTAGAATAATAAGGCCGAAAATTAGAGTTAAAAGGGGGTTAAAATAAAGTTTATAAGATTTTATAAAGTTTTGGGGTTAAAAGGTGAATTTTAGAAAGTTTGGGTACTAAACCGTAATTATAAGGAATTGGTGGTCAAGGAAATATTAAGGTGGTCAACATTGACCATATGCTAGGTTTTGACCAAAATAAATAAGTTAGATAACTTATTTAAGGTTTTATATAAGATAAGTATTTTATGGTAATATTTTTATAACATATGTGGTAAATATGTTATTACCAAAAATAAAGGGTGTACAATGGTATTTTAAACACCCATGGGCTATTAGGAATTTTTAGGAATTTATTGGGTTGCTTTTGGAATTAAAATGAACTATATATGTATAACATATAGTTATTATGTCATTATGACACTTTGGAGAAAAATAGATGGTGGAATGGTAAATCAAAAGTATATGGGTTAATAAGGATATTTATAACCCTTTGGTGGAATTTGGTGATTTTTAGAATTATTAAGAGAATTTATTAAGATATGTGTGTACAAAATATGGTTTTAATGATATGGAAGAACTATATGTTATAAATAGGGCCAAAATGGCAATTATAGAATAGCACAAGGGTTGTTCGGAATTTACAAAAAATAACCATAGGTTATACTCTTTTATAAGTTAGAAATGTTATATTAAATGGAATATATAACATGGTAATAAGAAAGGGGTGATTTTGTAAATTAAGGAAACTGTGGTTTATGGAAAAGAATTAGATTTTCTTATGGTGCCTAAGAGGCAATAATAAATAGTTTGGTATAAAAACCATAGGTTATTAATTAAAGGAATAAGAATATCATGTCAAAAGATATTAGCATATGGAATAGCATTACATAATGTTATGTGGTCAAAATAGAATTTAAATAAATTCAAGGGCTTTACCGAATTGATAAAGTTTGGAAAATGAATTTTAGACTAAGGTCTATAATGTTATAAATGTTATAACAATTATATGGTTTAGGTGGAATTAATATGAGTAAGGATATTCACATCAAAGAATGTGACAAACTATAAATAAATGGGATTTATAAACTAAGGTGTCTATGGAATAAACCTTAGGAGTTGTAATTATACAACATAAAATGTTACATAATATTAGGATAATAATCTTAATATAAGTTGTATAATATAATACAACTAATGGGAATAATCATCTAATAAAAGATTATAAAATGTAACATAAAATATAAGAGTTTATGAAACTCATGAGAATTACCTACGTGGTAAAATATACATACACAAGAATAATGTATATAAGGTGGATATATATATTTTGGTTGGAAACCATATGATTTAATGGTGGTGGTTATATAAAAAAATAGTTACGAACTATAAGTTATGAATTTTTGGATGCAAATATTATTTGCTAAAGATAAATGGATCATACAATACATTGTATTATAGTGGATGGTGGGAGAATGATACAATATAATAAGTGATACAATACAAAAATAATAATATAATACAATCATGCATGCATACGTGCAACTATAGGTTATGTACCTAAACTAGATGGTGGATAAGATTAAAAGAAATGTAACGAATTAAACTTAACAGTTGAAATGTTTTGACGTACGCGTTTTAAGTAACAAAGCCGACTGTTTTAGAGAAACCTGTAACAAACAACTGTAGAAAACAGGGGTGAACTGTCGGGGTTACTTATTATTCGGAAATACCGGATGTAGTTAGTCATGGAGACTGACTTATAGTTTTAATACCATTTAGATTATACTTCTGACAAGGACGCTTGACAAGCTAGCGGACTACACGGAGCATAGGATCTTGCGGATTCATACTCCACCGTAATACGATCAGGGTGAACGGTATGTAAAGGGGTTTGATCCGAGTTGTCCTAAGGTTGCTCCTTGGGCTCGGATTTGGTTGATATAACTTGTATGATATTATGTGTCTCTGATTGTCCCTGAGGGTTTCCTCAGTTCAGGCATCTGTGTGATCTGTGATAAGATTGTTTGTCTGAATGTGATGATTAATATGCATGAACTGTATATTTATAGCTGCTTATTATTTACTGTTGTTGAGTTAACAGTATTGGTTCGTATATATGAACCTATATATATAAAACGAACTAGCGGCTATGGTGCTATCTTATATGAAATATAAGGAACGTAAGTAAAACATTGTAGCACTATGATAATAACATATACATATTATCTGAGACTTTTATACGGAGCATTGGCCTTTCTATACGCCGCTCTTGTATCTAGCACTGGATCCCGAGTTTACAGACTCCGGATTGGACTAATGACCTTAGTCTGCTGTGTTAGAAAATTTGGTAATGCGATGCGATGGTATAATTAATTAATTAATGGAATGGAAGTAAAGCCAAGAGGATGTGGCTCTTGGTGCGCGCTGTGATCACAAAAACGATACCAGGATGTCCGCGTACGGGTCCGTAAGTATCAAGAAAATTTCCCGTGAGCTAGAATGGCTCGTTGGTCGGAGACTCTACCGTTGGAGTGGCTACTGCCGTGGGTGACCCGCCATAATATATGGGTAACTAGAGACGTGTCGTTTTAACGAGACATTGTCACTAGGTATAACTGAACAACTAAAACAATTGAGACTTATACAGTGGCGAACAATACTGGACGAGACTTAATACTTGTTTATTATTCTCGTTGTTTCACTTTGTTGTTCATTGTTATACTTGTGGTTATTTATTGTGTGTTGATGGTTGGATGGAGCCTACAAGGCTAAGGTAAATTAAATATGAAAACTGTACGCTACGGCGAATGTACATTGTACATTATATTGTTATTGTTTGATACATTCGGTATATAATTGTGGATTGTGTTATTAAATGATTGTGGATTGGATGGATGGTTGAATATCTATGAATATTTGGATGGATGAATATGTGTATTATACATGTTTATTACAGTATTGTTATAACTGTAAAATGGTAAGCATGAAACCGACCTAATAATAAGATGGTTAAAATGACAAGTGACCATTAGGGTCCAGGCCCAGCATACTCAGCGTCTATCGCTGATACTACACCATTACAGGTTGTTGATCATTGTCGGAGCTGAAGAGCAGGAACATGGTAATTGGAGTGTTACTTTTGTCACCACACTTGGAGATGTTGTATAGCAATGAAGATGGTGAATTGTATTATGGTAAGGTTGTGTATTCAGGATTGGGTAGATGCTCACTTGTCGATGTTTATGGTTTATGGACTTAGTGTGATGTATAGGAGTTTCTCGTTGTCACTGCGGTTAGCAGTTTATTTGTATTGGAAGTTGGATGTAGTTTGGCTGCGTTGCTCGCAGGGCGAGTAACGGCCGGTGACACCCGAGTGAGTTTTGTAATGGTTATTTGTTTTTCCGCTGCGAGACGTTTTATTTATTGCTACGTGGGAGATTATATCGTGATTATGGAGAGGGGTGTTACAAAAGTCCTCGCCCACTGATGGTCAACGATGTCGTTTTGACCTAACGCCAAATATTTCCCGCACTATTTGATTTTTTTGACGCCGCGAGTAATCTAAATGACAGTTAACGACGTCGTTTTACCAGCTTCTTTTAGCTTAAAAAAATTATTATAAATTTGTTGCATAAGTTTGATCGAATAAGACTCATGGCTTAGTGGCCGCGAGTACATGAGTCAACACCATCAATCTTGAGTTTGAAACCCAGCATAGGCCAAATTTAAAGTCCTTTTAACTAGAAAATTTGCTCGTTTACTCTGCACACTTACAATAACCTCTACTTCTCTCTCGCGCTATCTTCCTCGCTGAAATCGCCTCCTCACTTCCATCACTTTACTAACGTTCATCGCCACCGTCGCTCCCGCCACATTTGTCACTCCCATCGTCGTAGGTCACCACCTATCTACCACTGGTCGTCGCCATCGACTCTAACGCGTATTGGGTATGAGATTTTTGTCGATTGTTCCTATTTCTACCTTTGTTCATATATATATATGTCGATTGCTAGCTCTAACGTCGTTTCTGCCGATTCCTGAGAGTGTAATGGCAAATGTTCTAACCTTGTTCATATATTTGTGCCCAGATTCATAGTTAATTGGAACCTAGCCTGTGGGCTGATTTCTGCACTAATTGTCCACTTCGGTGCTTACTAAGGGTAATTTTACAAACCAAATTGTAAACGGCCGTAGTGATGTTTCTTTGTTTATTGTTTTGAAGAGTAAATTTGATTTCGTTATTCTTAGCATTTAGTTTTACAATTAATACATAGTAGTGTAGTTTTAAAATATAAAATTAGTTTATAAGTAATTCTGATGGTGCGTGTGAATTTGATGTTGATAAAAGTGACTTGGAAATGTTAGAAATATAGGGGGCCCAGGGTGCGAAAGGTAAGACTCTAGTGACCCGGGCTCATACCAGGACTTCAGGGGCGCCGACAAGTAGATTTACACTGCCAGAAAAACTTGTTAAACACTTAGGGTCTTGTCAGGTCAATCTCTACGACAAGATCATTGCGAGGTCACCTCAATGCATCAACTTCATGATGACACTTCCAAAGTCGTTGTTTCACTATGAAGAAGATATGACCACGGCAATCAACTTTGGGGACATCAGGGAGATGATGTGTGGAGATTACCTGAACATTAACATAATTCAAGCTTATCTAACATAAGTGTTCTTTCCTTATACTGTAAAAACATATAGAATAAGTACATATGAAGTTGCATTGGCTAACTTTTTATAGTACATGTGATATAATAGATGTCTACTTCAGAGATTTCATGAGAAGAACAACACCTCCATTTTCTGCGGTGTGCCCAGAACGTTTATCGTTCGACTCAGACACTAGGGACCCGAGGAGGTTTTGTGAATACGTGAAGCATTGCTTCAATGTTGCTGATCAACAAAATAAATTATGTTTGTTAATGCTGTATCACCAAACGTGAGTTCTGATATAAATTTACATACTAATTAGCTAACTTTTTAACCTTCATTTCTCATTTCATATTGTATTTGAAATTGTAGCCACCACTAGGCTTTGTTTATCTTCTGCACTGCCAATGCTTCTCTGCTCGTTCTAGATCCACTAGGGCACTAGACAGAATTCAACACTGAAGACTTAATCAAATCGTAAGTTTGTATTACTGCTTAATTGTTTGTAGGTTTTTTGAACCAAAATTAATTTACACGTTCATTGTGCTTAACGCTTTTGTTAATATGTGACCGTTGTTACAAAGAAACCCCTCAGGGAGAGTTTGGTGACATGAAATTCACATACATCGAGGTTTGGTAATTCATTTATTTCATTCGTGTTGCTTATCGTTTTATAATTATTTTACACTTGTGAATTTTGGTGATTTCGTTGCCTACCCAAAAGGATTCTAGGAGTTGCGGGTATTATGTGATGCGGTACATGTACGAGTTCTGCTGGTACTTCCCAGCATTTGAGAACTCTGAAGACAAGGTAATACGAACGTTGTCTTGTATTTAATTCTTTGTGCAGATTTTTTGTGTCTTTATCTTAATCTCATTATGTGTTCCATTCCTATTCTTGTTCCAAATAAAGAGCATTTTGCTCCATCCTCGACTTACGGTGCAAAAGAGTTGTATCATGTTAGAGAGAGCATGGCAGCCTTATTTTTGAGAATGGATTGGTAGACTGGCTAGCTTTTTGTATATAGTGTAGTGGCATGAAACTGAAATGATCACATTTACTTAATTGCTAGCTGTTGTACGTAACAGATTCTGCTGTATTGTAGAGAATGTTTTTTTGTTGCTATAACAGATTTGTAACAAATTTGTATGTATCTACTGTAACAGATTCTGGTGTATATTAAAGATACTGTTATCTGTTGCAATTGTGCGTAGAGCATGAATGTGTTTTGTTGCTATTTGATTCAGGTGTATTGCAATTGTATAGTTTCTGCACATCTGTTACAATTCTGCCCTCTATTGCATATCTATTGTAATTCTGCCCTCTGTTGCAATTGTGTAGCCCTGTAATAAAAAAACGAGAAAAACACTTACATTACGGTTCGAAGGAAAACCGTAATCTAAAGTGCTTTGGCGCGCGCGCTGTTGGACTTTAGATTACGATTTTATCAGGAACCGTAGTCTAAAATCCACACTTTAGATTATGGTTCTTGTAACACCCCATATGGGTAACTGTTCAACAACCTAGCTCTCAAACCATTCAGGCTTGAAAACTAGCCACTTTAGGCCCTCAATCCTCACTTGGGCTTAAAAGTGGAAGGCCTTGTTGCTGTAGTCAACCCATATGTATCCTTATATACCATTCACATTACTACTCATATCCCGATGTGGGATGGGGTATCACATACTCCCCCACTCAAAGAATGTGACGTCCTCGTCGCAAGCCTAACATCCAAGTCCCATGGACCTCCTCGGTAGGTGTCAGGTAGCCCATCCCGACACGGTCCCGAGTCCGCTCTGATACCATTTGTAACACCCCATATGGGTAACTGTCCAACAACCTAGCTCTCAAACCATTTAGGCTTGAAAACTAGCCACTTTAGGACCTCAATCCTCACTTGGGCTTAAAAGTGGAAGGTCTTGTTGCTGTAGTCAACCCATATGTATCCTTATAAACCATTCGCATTACTACTCATATCCCGATGTGGGATGGGGTATCACAGTTCCTGATAAAACCGTAATCTAAAGTTCAACGGCGCGTGCGCCAAAGCACTTTAGATTACGGTTTTCCTTCCAACCGTAATGTAAAGTCCCTGACACGCGGAGCCGGAAAAAAGTCTTCAATTATGGTTTTAAACCGTAATTAAAGACGTCTTTGTCTTAGGTGACGCCCGCGTTAACTACGGTCCAGAACCGTAAATTAAACAGGGTTTTGGACAGTAATTTAAGGCCTTCGTTCCACCAGTAGAAGAAGTGGAATCTTTTAACAAGTTTAAGGCTAAGATGTTAAAAGAAAAACAAAAACAAGAGAATGAAGATGCATCATTTGGGAGGATTCAGGTTTTAGTCATCAAAGTGATCCTGGGAAATAAAATAAGCTTGAGGTTGAGGCATAGACATGAGAAGGAACCTATAAATGAGGCTAGCTAGTAGTATACAATTTGTTAAGGTAAGGAACTAGATATTGGTAAGTTGTAAGTAATTGTGTGGCCACAGGTTATGGGAAAAATTCCTTGTAGCAAGCGTTTTACCACGTTAATACCTTGGTGAAGGTGTTTTCCCGATCAATTTTCTGCTGCGATTATTTTTAGCCTTGCAAATAGGGTGATATAAAGCAACCTCTAACATGAGGCGATATGTTTTGTTTGCAACACCTCTAAAATTGAAGAAAAAAAAGGTAGATAGATTTTTCAATTTTTCCTAATAAACATCAAGTATGTAATTTGCATGGGGAGACAAAATTCAATTAAAAAGACTTTCAAATCTTTCTTTATATGTGTACCTAACGATGGGTTAGGAGTTAGGACCTCATGCTTTTATTAGGCGGTGGTATGTCAGTTGTTAACTAAAGATTTTTTTAAAAAAGCAAAAAATTGTTAGGACAATTTGTATGATGTGTGGAGAGAAAAAAAAATAAGCTGGAGACAAATAATTTTCATAAGATCGTAAAAAATAACCCCTAAATAATCAAAATAACTATAAAAAAATTTAATCGACCAACTCAAGAGAAACTCAAAGTTCTTTTAATATTATGTAAAAGCCTATTTGCCAAAAAAGATATCTTGAAATAAACAAATATTCTTACTATGAAGTTTAAAGACATTAACTTTGGTAGATCTATATTGGGTCACAGGTTACTAGATTATAATTAAATTATGTGAGGCACCAATCAAGTCATCGAACAGCAGAAACTAACAGTTTAAACTTTTTGTGGGTCCCAATAGTATGACATACCAAGATACTGTTGTATTTAGCATTACCTTTAGATATTAATAAGTTTACTAAAAATAAGGTTAATATTGTCTAAGAGACTTGAACATAAAAGATAAGTAGATTAAAGATCATTTTCTCAAATGAAGGGGTAAAAAAAAGACCAAAAGGAAACAAAAAAATATACCTAGTCGATAGCAGCAACACCACTGGCAACAAATCCTCCAAAGCCCTTATATAATGCTTTGTATACTGCAATCCTGGAGCACATGGATCAAATTAATGAAAATGGAAAACTAAGAACAAATTGTGGAAGGGCATCTATAATACTGGCAAGTGTCATCTATGTAAATTTGCTTAGCTTATCTTGTTCGCCTAGATTGAGCTTCATTTTCAATTTTTCCTCATCAACTTGTATCTTCTTCCACATAACAGTAATCGTAGATCATTTTGACTCTCCACAGACCAATTCACTCTGAAAAACAAAGTATATAGAGAAGAAAATATAGTCATAGTTATCCCAAATCTTAAAAACTACAAAACAAAAGATAATTAACAAGCTTACCTTCACTTTATTCGTTGTAGGTTGCTTGATCAACACTTATTGAATAGAGCAACAAGTGATATTCAATCATACTTCAGATGGGAAAAAAACCTTCTGTGAGTGCAAAGATACAAAATCTATTAGCCTCACAGATGAATAAATAATGGACAATAAGTATTTCCCTATTTATTTTAGTTTTCACTGCAATGTTTATAATAATAATTAGAGGTTCATGAAGAAAACAACATTAAACAATCAGACATCGATCAAAGCATTGTAGTTCCTTTGAGTCCTTGCAAAAAATGTTATAATACAGATTTAGATTAGGTAAACTGAAGAACAACAATCATCCCTTCAATCGGTTAGCATCACAGATAAATAGATAATGGACAAATCAGTTCTAGCATTTTAGTTCCATTGATTCCCTACAAAAAAGGTTATAAAATATCATATTCATATGCAACTATCTTGTGCTGATCACAAGTTCTCCACGTTCCACAGATTCCTCAGTAGGAAGTCCACAAGTGTCTAGCTTTAGCATAGATCTTTATACAACAATACAAAATTAGCAAAACAAAGATTTAGCTATTACCTCAACCAGATTGATGAGATCTTACATTTCGTAGAACAAGTTGATCCACTTGGCGTGGTCTGCTAATCAAATGTCATACTTTGATTAAAAGCAAGCACCAATTAGAGAACATGTCACAATAATTTTTTTTAAAGTACAGCCATTTTTCAAAACTGGTATTTGAGATAATCTGGACATAAATCAAGTGACCGCAATATCAAATAGCAAAACAAACCAGCTCATATAACAGAGACAGATGACTTGACGGGTTATAAATGAATCCCTGAGAATTCATGATTGGCACATAGAGAAAAATACCTTCAACACAACACGTCTAAATGGAGTGGCATGAAGATATGATTTGACCAACTTGTAGATCAATAAGTCTAGAGGAACAGGTTGGTTTTCACTGCGCAGCCATGGATGAGCTGTAATTAAGAATTAAAAAAGTTCCATCTCCTCGAGATCACTTTTGATTGACGATAACAAGAAGAAGAAGAAAATGAGAGAAAAACTAGAAGATATTTATAGCCAGTCTGATTCTATTGATATCTTGTAGAATCCTATAAAGTTGGCCACCATCTTGACTGTCTTCGGAAATTCAACAGGAAGCTAATAAACATAAAGCAAGGCAATGTTGATTCCAGCAAACAGCTGAACAGATCTCCACCACCTTCAGAAGATTATGCAACAATTTATGAGCATGTAGATTTTCACAACAAAGACAATAAGTTCTGATGGATCAAGATAGACCACATACAGATTTTGTACAAGTATCAGGTATAAAAGCAAAGCAATCAAGGCTACTAACCTGAAAAGGCCAGAATAGTTACTAGTTAAAGACCATTCGACAAGTCCAATGCAGCTACAAATAAAAAATGGAAGAGAAGCCCAAGACGGATGACTTATTCCCACAAATAGCTGTATTGCTGGCAAAAGGAAGTAGGAAACAACCTTGACATAGTAACCAAGCAGATCAACAACAACCACAATCTTTATCCAGCAGGTTCCTCTCCATGGAAATAGGCCGAGTTCAGTTTGGTACAAATCGGACAAAGAAACAACACCGACCAACAGATGTAAAATAGAGAAATATACTGCAATTGGAGACCCCCTCCTAAATCCAATTAACATCAACCACCAATCTTCTGATGTACTTCCTCCATCCCCCTTGATCGCCCACAAAACAAGACATAATACTTGTAGACACGCAGTAAGGAAGGAAAAAATGCTAATAGACCACAATAGCAATACACGCTTCTGGAGATGGAAATCTGATCTATAAGCATTAAGTTGTAGTCCTAGAAAAGCAATGAGGTCAACCAAAGATATCAAGCTTCAATTGAGCAGAGAAGCAGTTACGAGAAGAACAGGCAACAAAAATCTGCCCATAAAGCTCTTCATCAGTGTTGTCAAATGGCACCCATAGGGCCGGCATGACGCTATTATGTTGTGAGAAATCTATCATCCGCCAGAAATGCCACAACTTCTAGAATATGATATATTACTGCGTTGTGGCCGTTCGGTTGATGAAGCAATTAAGAACAGGCGTTGTGGCCGTGTGGTTGAGGAGGGGATTAAGAGCCTCTTCTTCAAATTCCAACCCTAACTAGTGTTGCAGTCTACGCTATTCCTCTTCTTCGGAATCCAACTCTAACTTACTTTGTTGCGCTGGTGTGAAATTTCTTGGTGACTGCCTCTTCTTCAGATTCAATTTGCCGGAGGAGTTAGCATCGTCTGGTTCAATTTGACACCGATTGCAACCACGATGAAGAACGAGATGGATTCAATGAGGCTGGCCGGCCTGTTGCCCAACGTTCGGGTCTACTATAGCAGAGAATTGCTAATCCTTTCATATCGTAAATTCTTACAAGAAGAACGAGATGGATTCAATATCGCTGGAGATGAGCACATGTCAGGATTGGTGAAAAAAAATGATTGAATTATCCCTTTCAAACGCAAGTTAGGGTTGGACCGACTGCAGAGAATATGAAAAGAAAGTTCACCGGTTGCAACCGCGGTGGAAGAACGAGATGCAGTATCGGATTGACATGACATTCAAACCAAATAACACAAGCGAAGAAGACCGTCAGTGAAGTATACAACCTAAGATAGGTTAGAAGTTATTACTCTGCTTGACAATACAGAAGTGGGGAATTAGTGCGAAATGGACTGTTGCACCAATTGAACACATCTAATAGGGTATAAAATATGTCGCTCCTAGATGGCGTCAATTAGTGTATGTGTTAAAGATGCACTAAAATATATCTGCACTAATGGGGCAATATTATAAAGATCCACTATTTGCCCAGATCAAATAGGGTGAGAGAATAGTTGCACCATTTAACCATTAGACAAATAGGGCGACTGTAATAGAATTGCACCAATTGATACTACCTATTAGTGCGAGATAAAGTATGCACCAACATGTAGTTAGACTAATAAAACACATCTTAGTTCACTACTGGTGCGAATAGACATTGTGCACTATTATACAATATCAATTAGTGCGAAAATTAATGTCGCTCTAATTGATACGATCAGATAGTGCAATTTTTTCTGCGCCCCGTTTGATCATATCTGTTAGTGCAAGTTTCTTTTCAGCGCACCATTTGCTGTAATCAAATAGTGCACTTTAAATTTACACTATTTGCTGTAACATTTGGTGCAACCTTCTAGTTGCACTAATTGATAAACTAAACTTGCCCCAAATAAACAATATTGTTGTAGTGTAACTTTGGTAGATCTATATTGGGTCAATTTTTTTTTTACTGATATGAGCTTAAAGACATTATCACGTTAACAAGTAAAATATGAAACCTGTATAAATATAACTTTAATGTTGGTAACAACTAGTCATAGAATATCGCGGTTTATATATTATAATTTTTTTATGAAATTAATATTCCAATTAAGTAGATAAAATATAAATAAATTATTTCTCTTTTAAAGAAGGCTTCATCCTCAAAGCAATAACCTACTAAGGAAATATCCTTTTTAAAGAAGGCTACATCAATGGCAACATATACGAACTTAGTCCGCTGCTTATTTGACAATCAACATGAGGTAGTAGTAACTGCTAGTAAAGGCAAAAGCAACTTGCATTCCCTTGAAATTAATGATAAGTATGTGCTTCTCACTACATTAACAACAACAGAGATACACTAAAAGTCATCAATACTCCAAACTGAAAGACACACATATACAAGAATAATATAATGTAATATAAGTAATATACATTGCAGATTATAAATACGATTACTCAAATTCCTTCTATGAATACACTGTTCTTTATTCATTCATCCCTGCGCAGGATCATTATTGTGGATTTTTGTCGTTAAGCTTCTCCGAGCGCTTTCTTTATATCAGACTGCAATATGAGAAAGGCGACCAACAACCAAAACATTAAGGGACAGTTTCACTATCCAACGAGCAAGAGACAAGGGCTAAAGAGAAGAGAGTAAGCAAACCTCAATAGACAAGGGCGTAGTATTGGGGCTGTATCGTCTCACTACTCGACCTTCCTTATCCACCAGAAACTTTGTGAAATTCCACTTAATTGAGCTCCCAAAGATACCTCCACCTTTACATGATTTTAGGAATTTGTAGACTGGTGCAGTGTTTTGCCCGTTTACACGTACCTAAGTCACAGAATTTAGCCCGCTAATAGAAAAAATAATATTTCTAACAATAGAGCTACTTTCCACAAAAAACTCAGCAGTTGAAGAGATTGTTCTATTATATTGAGATAGTGCCCCAACCCAACATGTAGTTAGACTAATAAAACACATCTTAGTTCACTACTGGTGCGAATAGACATTGTGCACTATTATACATCACATAAATCAAAGGGGGTGGGGGATTCGAACTCGGGTTTATGAATCGTGTGGCTTATAATACCACCCAGCACAACGGGACACCCCAAAAGGTAAATTAGTTTAATAGCCTTCTCAGTCAGCACGTTCAGAATCTAAACCATTTATTCACATGAATCAAGAGTACACAAAACTACTTCATAGCTTAATCGTATGCAAAGCCAAACAGAACCCTTGCTTTCCTTCAACCTCTCACAGTCAAGAAAGAGCAGAAGACTTCCCAACTACCATATGAAAAGATTGAACTAACCTTTTGGAAAACTGGATACTCAGCCTTGTATCTTGTGCAGGCAAACTGTTGAGCTTCCTCACTCGTTCCAGGTTCTTGCTTTAAGAATTGATTGCAAGGAAATGCCAAGATTTCAAAATCTGAAAAGAACTTCAGCATTAGATAATCAACCTCGTACAATAATGGTTGCCAAGAGGAAGAAAAATAACAAATAACACAATAAGCCCTTCAAATACTTATCGAACAATCTTATAAAAAAGCTACTGATCCACCAAATCTAACAAAACGTGACAATATTCAAACTTCTAGACAATAAACCGGTTTTGTTTTAATTTTCTTCTCGTCCATACTCTTTTTGCTTTCTTTATACATCATATCAAGTTATTTGCACCCTATTTTCCTCCATAAACCCAAGTTTTTCTATGTTGGTAAGGATTCATTGTCAAACCATGTCTATTAAAAGTAGTCTAGTAGTTAGGTTTTCCATTCATGCATATTCCACATTGTCAGTCCATATCTTCAGACTACACAGATTGATGCATATAACTTATTTCTCTGTCATCTCTCCAAGATGCCACAAACTAATCCTTGCGAGTTGACCTAACATCTGTACAGGGACCATGATGAATTAAACATAGACATATTACATCTAACTGGGTAAAGCTAAGGCGTGTAAAACTTATAAAGGTTTTTCCCATACATTTTATACATCAGACGTTCTTCGGCACCCAAATAAAATAAGCAAAATTCTATTTTCTACCAACACAACATCCATGATTGAGGCCTGCAGTTTTTTCAATGAACGTGACCAATGAACACGCCGGTGGTTTTTTCAAAGGTAAACAAGAATGAGGCAGGGAGACCCCCTCCCTCCTATCCTTTTATATTAAGTATGGAATACTTCAATGGAATGATACAAGAGCTGAAGGAGCTTCAAATTTTATCCACGGTGTAGAAGAATTTAGCTCACACACCTAAGTTTTGCGGATGACTCATTGATTTCAGCAGAAGAGATTGGTTGTTGAGGAAAGACATCAAACAGAAATTGGATTGTTTTTCACAAATATCAGGGGCTACATATAAGCTGAGGTAAGAGTAAAGCTTTTTTTGGTGTAGATGAACATGAAAAGAATCTGATTTTGGAGACCTCGCACTTCAAGATAGGATCCCTCCCAGTTAGATACTTGGGAATCCCTCTCTCAGCGCAAAGGCTTTAAAGTTGCAGATTATGCGCCTTTACCAGACAAGATGGCCGCAAGAGTCTCAAGCTGGTGTTAAGAAGCATGAGTTACTCTGGTAGAATGATTGAGGTTATAGTAGTTCTAAATAGCATCGCATAAAGAGATTCTGGGAGAATGGCTTCGTACCACCAGATGATATATAGAGAATTGAACGAATTTGCAGATAACTTCTATGAGGTGACCCAGATAACAATTTGAAAGGATGTCTGTCAACCTAGAAGCTCCGAAAGCCTTGGTTTTAAGCAGGTTTCTCAGCTGGAGTAAGGCAGTGCTGACAAAAGTAATGATCAAAGGTATTAATAAGCAAGATTCAGCAATCGTAGGAGAATATGGATGGATGCTTATAATCTGGTGAATTACTCAATTAGGGAAGCTCAAAAGAAGAATACAGATGCCTAGTGGTAGAGTTCTCAGATTACAATTTGAGATGGGATTGTGAGAAGGAATCTGTAACAACAGGGGGTTTTGAGCAGTGTAGATACAGAAAGTGGCATTAGAGTAAACAAGTTCGATGAGCTCCTGAAACTAGCCCCTGCTAACTTGCAGTAGGATAAGGTGTTTTGGCACAGTTGGAATATTCCAAGATGTGCTTTCATTTGGCGTTTGACCGGGAAAGATAGACAGGCTACTAAGAACAAAATTAAAAAGTTTAGTCCTGACATTGAGGATATGTGTGTGTTCTGCACAGAATGGAGACTGGAGATCATCTCTTTTTGAGTGATTACTCAGCAGAAGTCCTTAATAATGTCTGTAACGACTGGCTGCTTTTCAAGGCACCTACTGAGTTCAAGGAGACTGTGGGGCTACAGACGAGTGCAAGGAAGAAAAACGCTGTTTTCAAGATCAGAAGCTCTGAGTGGGAGCTAACGTTTACTACCTTTGGAAAGCTAGAGATAATGCTATCTTTGGTTAGCTATAGAACTCCTATTTCTGATTGTCTTGCAAATTATCACAGGTGGTATGATCAAGGATGAGCTTTTTTTTAAGGAGTTGTGTAGTACATTCTATAGTTTTTTTGGAGGACAATCATCTAATATGATCAAGTATTAGGTTTTAATTTGAAGGACAATCGTATTATATGGTCTAAAGTTTCAATTTGCATTTTGAGATGATTAGTAAATAATTCTCATTTGGTACTCCTCTACAGTTGCAATGATATTGACTTACCTTTCTTCTTCAAAAAAGAAAGGGAAAAAAAATTCATCCTTGATCATTCATCTTCAATCAGAAAGCTATCAACCAGTTATGATACCCATACTTCTTTATGCTTTTCCATGTCTAGTTTGAGCGTTTCTTAGAATTGAGATGTAGAAATCAATACCCACCAATAGTATCATATACAATGCCCTAAACCTTCATTGTTCACTTTGTGACATCATATTCTTCTAAATTATCGGATCAGCTTGGAAACTTCTCGTTAAATAGTAGTATAAATACATGAAGAGTTAGATAGCACAAAACCTAGACATAAATCCACAACGCTATAGGCGTAAATGAAGCGCAGATAAACATTAGCCAAAAGGGATCACTGACTGGAATACCTTTCTCCTTGTATTTCTGGTATAGTTCCGTCAGCTGGGTGTAATTGGTATCTGTTAAACCACTGCAACAAAACCCCAGTAAAGATCATCTATTTGCAATCGAACAGCAAAAGACAGCGATTGTCAAGCGGTTACCAGAGGGGAAATTATTTGATGAGAAAAAGCGAGAGAGAAATTACTTACCATCTAGATGCCACATTGACTACAAGAAGAACTTTGCCCTTGTACAAGCTGAGGTCAACATCCTCACCCTTGCTATTCTACACCACCAAAATCCCAAAAGAAAAATTAAGCCACTACCATGAACAAATATCATTCATAAATTTACCGGGAACTCAACTTCCGGATCAAAACAGCCGAATACCTTCACTTTGAATTCGTGAATTGATTTTTGTGGGACAGATTCAGAAGCACCCATGTCCGACAACCCAGAAAGTGTTCTTCCTCTGGTTCTTTAGCACTCTCTTTCTATCTCGTTGTCTTTGGTATCAGTCTCTAATTTGGCGCAGTTTGATATCATAAGTATTTTCAATGAATGAGGCTGGGAAATATGGAAGCAGCAAAGAGAGGCCGCCGGCTATTAATGAGACTGCTCTTTGAGCGGAAACACGGTTCTTTTAGGGCATCCACAATGGAGTGGATTCCACCCATAATATTAAAAGAGAAAAAAGAAAATGATGAGGTGGAGGAGAGAGGATGTGAGAGGGGTTCTTAACTAAGACACTCTCTTTTTAGAGAACCTAGGTAAGTAAGAGAGAGATTGTGAGAGGAGATAATAAAATAATATTTGTTTATGGGTGGAATCCACTTTCACCATTGTGGATGCCCTTAGTACTTTCTCTTCGTTACCTTTGTCATTAGTTCCAGTAGGTAGACGCTGCGGGACGCCCACACCCAAGAGTGTATAGTCTTGTCTATTTGGTAGTCCAGTCAGTAGGTGATTGGACTGTTTTGTTGACTGGGTTGTCTTTTATTCTATTAACTTCAATTGGTTGTAACTTTTAAAATATAAGTCCAAAATAAAAAAAATATATCATTATTCATCTAAATTCAAGCTCTTCAAAACAAGACCAGACATGGATATGTTTTGACAACTTTTAAAATTTATATTATTTACATGCATATATATATATATATATATATATATATATATATATATATATATATCAATGAGACTTATGATTCATAACATCATCTTAGTGTATCATAATATCACTTTTAATGAATCATAATATCAAAATTAATGAATCATATCTTCATTTCAGTGTATCATCGCAAACATATAATAATAAAAAAAATTACACAATAATACAACACAAAATAATATTTGATATTTACGAAAAATACGTGATTCACCATATAAGGTTTAAAATACATCATACAACAATAATAATACACTACAAAACAATAATGATTTTTATCGGTTCCGAAGTTTATTATCTAATTCACCATTTATTAGTTAATGAATCATAATATCAATTTTAATGAGTCATAATATTAAAATTAGTGAATCAATATCTTCATTTTTTGTATCATAGTAAACATATAAAAATAAAAATTTTAAACAAAATATAATACAAAACTATATGGTATGTATAAAAAATACATGATTCATCATATAAGGTTTAAAATACACCATACAACAATAATAATACACTAAAAATAATAATGATTTTTTATCGGTTCCGGAGTTTGTTATCTAATTCACCACTTATTAGTTATTGAATCATGACACCAATTTCAATGAATCGTAATATCAAGTTTAATGAATCATAACATCATTTTAGTGAATCATCAATCACATATAAAAAGAATTTTTCTAAAATAATAATACAACACAAAAAAAAATTGATACATAAAAAATTACATGATTCACCATATAAGGTTTAAAATACACCATACAACAATAATAATACACTACAAAACAATAATGAGTTTTATTGGGTTCGAAATTTGTAATCTAATTCACTACTTATTGGTTAATGAATCATATATCAAAACTAATGAATCATATATGATTTTAGTGTATCATCATACACATGTAAAAATAAGTTTTTTTCAAAGTTGTCAAAACATATCCATGACTGCAGGGGCGGAGCCAGCTTCTGAAAGTTGAAGGGGCCGTATACAAAAATTAGGGGGACCATGTAGTAAAAGATATTATGTTATAGGTATTTTTCTACTATTTTTTTTTAATTGGGGGGGGGGGGGCAAGCCCACCCAATGGAACACATAGCTCCGCCTCTGCATGACTGGTCTTGTTTTGAAGAGCTTGAATTTAGATGAACAATGATATAATTTTTATTTATTTTGGACTTATATATTAAAAGTTACAAGCATTTAAAATTAATATAAGAAAAAAAGCATCTCAGTCAGCAAAACAGCCCAGTCAGCTGCTGACTGGGATTGACATATCACATGGTTCGCACGGTATAAGGCATGGCTGTTCCGTACATACGAATTTGCGCATTAGTTCTGTTAGCTGTTTACAATTTATATTTTGGGAAATTTTATGATATACACCGAGATTTGAGTGAATTTTATGAGATACCTCCGAGGTTTCATTTTCATTACGAGATACCCCCGAGGTTTCATTTTCATTACGAGATACCCCGAGGTTTCATTTTTTTTACGATATACCCCTGAGGTTTCATTTTCATTACAATATACCCTTTAGATTTCAATTTTATTACGAGATGCCCATCCGTTCAGATTCTAATATATTATATTTTTTATATCCTCAGTTTACCCTCACAGCATATGCCCCGCAACATGGATTTATGGTCAAATTTTTTAAAAATTTAAAATACGAACAAAATACACAGAAAAATTAAAGATCAATTAATATTTTAATTCAATTTTAAAAAACATAAATAAAAGTATAAAAATAAATTAAAAAATTAGAATCATAAAAAGTTTAAAATAAATAGAAATGACCAAACAACAAAAAATAATCTATTTAAAAAACTTAGGGAAATTTCATGAAATGCCACTATATTTTTGGCTAATTCATGAAATGCCACTAAAAATAAAGAAAGTCATAAAATGCCACTATATTTTTTGAAAAGTTCATGAATTTCCATTATAGATAGAAAAAAGACCAAAATACCCCTACTAGTTAACAAAGAACTTTTAAAGTTCACAATATGCCCCTAAGTGTTAAAAATTAACAAAAATATACCAATTTAGTACATAATTTATACCAAAGTACCATTATTTTTATCATACACTTTTAAATTATTATTTTCTATCATTTTAGATTATTTATTTCTTCAATGTTAATATTATTTTTTATATTGCTGATAAATTATGGTACTAAATTGTAGAAAAATTGGAATAAATCATTTGTTTGGTATTGAATAAATTTTAAAAAATGAAATATTTTTTCTTAATATTTAATGATATTTTCAATATTTTCAATATTTTTTTTAATTTTATATAACTTTTTTTATATTTTTTTACTCTTTATATAAATTTTTTTAATGTTTATAATTTTTTTAATTCTAGTAAATTTTTTAAAAAGTTTTTATAAATTTTTATAAATTTTTTAGATTTTTAATATTTTTTAAATCTTTTGTTAATTTATAACACTTAGGGGCATATTGTGAACTTTAAAAGTACTTTGTTAACTAGTAGGGGTATTTTGGTCTTTTTTCCATTTACAATGGCAATTCATGAACTTTCCAAAAAATATAGTGACATTTCATGACTTTCTTTTTTTTTAGTGGCATTTCATGAATTAGCCAAAAATATAGTGGCATTTCATGAAATTTCCCAAAAACTTATATTGTTACATAATTTAAAAACTATTATAGCAATTATATTTAAAGAACAAAAAAATGATTTTTATACTTTATTTTTCTAATTTAAAATAATTATTTTTTCTATGTACTATATTAAATTGCTGCTTTTAATATTCTTCATATTATTGTTATACTTTTTACAATTTTAATACATATCTAGGTAACTCCTTAACAAGTTATGTTTATTTTTCAAAATAGATTACTTTTTATTTTTTAGCCATTTCTATTTATTAATTTTTTGTTTTATGTTTATTTAATTATATTCATTTTTAATATTGATTTCAAATTTTATATGAACTTTAATTTATATGAGTATTTTATTTAAGTTTCAAATTCAAACAAAACTTTGACCATATATCCCTGAGGTTATTGCGGGGCATATGATTTTAAGCCACCGCTATAATAGTTTTTAAATTATGTAACAATATAAGTTTTTTAAATAGATTATTTTTTGGTTGGTTAGTCATTTCTATTTATTTTAAACCTTTCGTGATTATAGTTTTTTAATTTGTTTTTATACTTTTATTTATGTTTTTTAAATTGAAATAACATTTTAATTGATCTTTAATTTTTATGTGCATTTTGTTTATATTTTAAATTTTTAAAAAATTTGACCATAAACTCGTGTTACGGGGCATATGGTGCGAGGGTAAAATGAGGATATGACAAATATAATATATCCGAATCTGAACTGAGGGGCATCTCGTAATAAAATTGAAACCTCAAGGTCGTAATGAAAATGAAACCTCAGGGGTATATCGTAAAAAAAATGAAACCTCGGGCCCTCGTAAAATTCACTCAAACCTCGGGGTATATCGTGAAATTTCCCTTATATTTTTGAGTCATGTTAGTTTTTTATAATTGCTTTATAGGTGTCATGGCTTTATTAAAAAAAATAGATCCAACCAATTTTCCAGGGAATTTTCATCAAATACCACTGAGTTTTTGTTTAATTCACGATATATCACTGTGTTTTTAAAATTACATAGGATAACACTAAGTTTTTACTTATTTCACCAGATAACACCCTGTCTCATATTTTGTTAAATGTTCTATTAATATCCCTAGAAAAAAGACTAAAGTATCCATATAAATAGTTAAATAAAAGTGGTGTCTTATAAAATTTATCAGTATGACAAATTACTTTAAAGTTGTTAATTAATAATAAGGGTATTTTAGTCATTTTCTTGAAATATTGACGGAACATTTAACAAAATATGAGATAGAGTGTTATCTGATGAAATCAGTAAAAACTTAGTGTTATCATGTGTAATTTTAAAAATACAGTGATATATGGTGAATTAAACAAAAAGTCAATGGTAAAATTTCCGAATTATAAAACTATCTTGATATAATCGATGCGAATTTTGGTTCTAATATTAATATATAGAGTAGAAAACTATTTCACCCATAGTTATAAATTCCTTTAACAAAAAGATCTTGGAAACAGTCAAAAATTATATTGTTTCGACCATTTTAATACGGTTTGATGATTTGACTCGAAATGAATAAAGATTTTGTACAAATCCACATATAGACTGGGCCACAAGTACAGAGACTTGCAAAGGAACAAACTATGGGAATGGATTCCCTCCTGAATTTGTATGAAGTTTCTATTAAATGTCCTGGCCGTTATTTTTTATTAAATTAAGAGGTAGTTATGTCTATTTTTGTGTGTAATTTTCAACTAATCACTACAACATAAATTTATTTTAAATCATATTCATATTAGAAATTATTTATAAGGTATCTTTGTAATTTTTTTTCACACAATAATGTTTTCGTTATCATAATTAGCTAGATTATGAAAACTGGTTGGAAAAGACGGTAAATGCGTTTTCGCTTAAACTTTAAACGTTGCTTAAACGTATATCTTTACATTATTAATGATTTATAAGGTACCACCATAGCTTTTTTCGCACAATAACGTTTCTGTTATTATAATCAGCTAGATTATGAAACCTGGTTGAAAAAGACAGTAAATGTATTTAAACGTTGCTTAAACATATAGCTTTACATTTATTATGTTTAGTTATATATGTTTTAAGTGTTTACTAAAAAACGACATTAAACTACTGAAAATGAGTCAAAATGTAGGTTACTGTGAAAAAACATTCGAAAACGCGCACGCTATATATAAACAGGATGTGTCTTGATTATGATTGTGGTGTTAGTTTCATGAAAAACACATTCATTTGGGCTAGTACTACAAATCACATTTCGGAAAAAAAAACTTAAAAACTCCATTAATGGAGTTGTACAATATCGGGACATTGGTAGGGATGAACAACGGCACAGGACAGCAGGTGTCCCGAAATGCACCAGAAAATGCCAGCCACCGTCCCAATTTTTTCAGTTTCTCCCGCGCCTATTGCCTGAAATTTTTCCTTCCTCTCCTCCGTCTGTCCCCACCCAAAATCGGGATGCCACCCTTCACGAAACTGGAACAACCGGGACACTGGGCGTCCCGACAATGAATACTTCTCCCGCGGCAGCATCCCAATTGTGTCTGCTTGCTGCTGCTTTTGTCCCAAGGGCCCGAGGCAAAGTCGGGACGGTCAACGTTACAAAGACAGCAAAATCGAGACGGCCTATGTCCCGATTTTGAAACATTTCTGTGGTACTCTATCCCGAATTCGGACGTCTGTTGTTGCTTCTGTCTCGAGCCAAAATCAGGACACCTCACTTTGTGGAATTAAAAAACTTGGGACACAGGGCATCCCAATTTCTAACTATTCTCCCTGGGTTGTGTCCCAAAATGTTCATTGTTGAAGCTTGTGTCGTGAGCAAAATGCTCAATGTTACGGACAAAGCAAAATCGGAACATACATTGTCCCGAATTTGGCCAATTAACCCACACTGATGTCCCGATTGTATGTCCAACTGAAACATTAAAATTGGAACTTTAAGTGTCCCAAAAAGTGAGCTTTCACCACACTCAGTGTCCCAGTTTGAGTAGAATAGGGACAGTTTATGTCACAAAAAATTGTTCTCATTTTTTGTGTTTAATTTGACTTGTTTGTAATTGAATTAAGTTTGATATTTTCTCTAATATTGTTATGACTTTGACATTTGTTTTAGGATCATGAACAAACTTAAAAAACCAGTGAACAATGTTTACGAGAAGAGAAAAAGGATCTCTCGAAGGAGGAGCCTATGATGGCCTCATACCGTCGTATGCATGCTCTAGGGGAGGGGCCTGGTAATCCGATTCCCACTCATTCGTACCTCCCTACGACGTGGGACATGGCCATCACCACGGCATGGCACATCAGATGCATCCACCACCACCGCCACAGATGAATGATGCCGGTATTAGCTACCAGCATATACCCTAGTCTCATATGCCCCTCCCGCCTAGTTCATCATCAGGCGGGGGTGGTCCATTGAACCGTTGCATAGCGGTAGCTTCGCTATCGAGGGCGAGGGGATCCACCACTGTAACACCCCATATGGGTAACTGTCCAACAACCTAACTCTCAAACCATTCAGGCTTGAAAACTAGCCACTTTAGGCCCTCAATCCTCACTTGGGCTTAAAAGTGGAAGACCTGTTGTTGTAGTCAACCCATATGTTTGAATATAAGGAACTCACAATACTACTCATATCCCGATGTGAGATGGGGGTATTACATACTCCCCTACTCAAAGAACGCGACGTCCTCGTCGCAAGCCTAATATCCAAGTCCCATGGACCTCCTCGGTAGGTGTCGGGTTGCCATCCCGACATGGCCCCGAGTCTGCTCTGATACCATTTGTAACACCCCATATGGGTAATTGTCAACAACCTAGCTCTCAAACCATTCAGGCTTGAAAACTAGCCACTTTAGGCCCTCAATCCTGTTGGGAAAAATTACATACATAGTAATTAAACCTAGCTAAAATGGGCAAGTGCACCCAATTCGTTGCAGTAAAACAAGTGTCGTATCCACAAGGAAATTGGCTTACAAATCCCAAGCTTCGGTAAATTAGTAAAGTGCGAATAAACAATAAAATTGGGGGTTTAGCCGGGGGCAAGCTTGGTTGTTGTCAATTGAAATGCAGTAAAACAGTAAAATGTTGTGTATGGAATGGATGGGGAGAAGTACCCTAGGATAGTGGGAATCACCTAATTCACTCAAAGAACTTTAAAACCTTAACTCATCATCTCAATGCCTATTAGAGTGTAACTCATGAATCCCCACATCATGGAAAATTCAATTCTTACCTAAATAATCAAACCCCTTAATTAAAGGAAGTCTAAGTCATTAAATGGCATTAAGCAAGCACTCTTGATTAATAGCCCTTAGCATTCACTTCCAAACTCAAGAAGCAAAAGCTAGGGTTTATCCCCCTTGTTGGTCTAGTTCCAAACTCAAACTCAAATATTGAATGAAAACCACCATAAATGCAATAAGAGATCAATTTAAAGCATTAATTGATATTGAAGGGGATAAAAACAAGAGTAATAAATGAGTTAGGTTTCTAGCATTCAATGAGCAAAATGGGTTCAAACTCTCATCCTAGGATACAAATGGAACTACTCAACCATAGCTAAAGGAAAGAGGAATGAGAAGGGAGAAATAGCCATGAGAGGAGCTTCCAAGCTTCAATGGAGGTAGAAATCTTCCTTTCTTCTTCCTCCTTTTTCTCTTCTTTTCTCCTCTTCTTTTCTCCCTTGTTTTTGCCACTCTCTCTCCTCTTCTAGGTTGGAATCGTGTGTGTTGGATGATAGGGAAGGAAGCCCCAAAATGTAGCCTTTTAAGAGAAGAATCTAGGCAAAAATTCCGTCCGACCGACCTTGCAAGGTCGGTCGCGGGGTCGGTCGGACCCTCTTAGAAGGAAGCACGTGACAGATTTTTAAGCTCGACCGACCTTGCAAGTTCGGTCGTAAGGTCGGTCGATTCTAGTAAGTTTTGGATGGCTTGGGCAGAGTCGGACCGACCTTAACAAGGTCGGTCGCAAGGTCGGTCGGCCTAGAATGTCCTTCTTTTGTGTTGGAATTCTCTCGATGCTTCCCGTTAGCTTGGTATCCTTCCTGAGGTGCTCGAGCATTGATGCATTCTCAGATTAAGCTCTCAAAAAATGTACTCATGTGAGTATTTACCTATTGAATATGTTAAAAGTATAAGATCACTAATAATCACAAAAAAACTCCATAGTCGGCCCTAAAATGTCCTTCTTTTGTGTTGGAATTCTCTCGATGCTTCCCGTTAGCTTGGTATCCTTCCTGAGGTGCTCGAGCATTGATGCATTCTCAGATTAAGCTCTCAAAAAATGTACTCATGTGAGTATTTACCTATTTGAATATGTTAAAAGTATAAGATCACTAATAATCACAAAAACACTCCATAAAGTGGTGAAATAAGTCATGCACCGAGTAAAATGACGGTGAATAAAGACCTTGAAAAAGCACTATTTCACCACTTATCAACTCCCCCACACTTATCTATTTGCTTGTCCTCAAGCAAATTAGCTAAGGGTTCACAAAAGAAGGAACATTTAAGGCAAGCAAGTGTTTAGATGAATTCTTGAATATATGTGAGCAAAATTTGCGAAAAACCTCGAGAGGAGTGCAACCAAACTTCTCATGGTGACATGGGTGTGCTTAGGGCAAATGAAAATATAGAGTTTCGGGGTATGATATAGAGTGCTTTCGAGTTCTAACCGATTATGGAACTTGGCGAACTTTTATCATGGTCAACTTCTCTCAAGAATGGGCATTGAGGAAAAACAAAAGGAAAAATAGAGATTTGCATCTGATTCACTTTTGCAATAAGAGATGAGGAGAGACAATTTAGCATTTTGCCTTGCTTCAATGAACACTCAACTCTCATTTGTTGGTTACCAATGGTGTCTCTCAAGTTCCTTTTTAACATTTTCACAAGGAAGCACCCCTTAGCAATCCCTAGATGAGAAGGTATAAAGAACCCCTAAGCAATTAAAGTTCACCAAGAAGTGGATTTATGATTGCACCGCACCTAAGTGCTCCTCAAGAGAGAACTTTTTTTTGAAAAAAAAAATTCGGTGGAAAATTCCAAGAATTCAAAGAAAAAACTTTCTTACTATAAATATAACTTCTACATGGAAGCTATAGATAAATATGATAAATTGAGCAGTGCACCAAAAAGAAAAGGTCGTTTCCCCCACACTTGAATGGGACAATGTCCTCATTATTCATAGAATAGCTCATGGAAAAACAAGCAGAAGACCATTTCGAAACACTAGGCATGGAGTAAGCAAAAAGTGTGTGGCATTGTATAAATGTGCAAAGGTTAGAGAACTAGTACTCCCCTGATAAAGATGAGTTGGTGGTGGGATTCCCCCACACTTGCTATTGGGCATGGTCGTTCAAGCGCTAGCGCCAACCGGAAGAGTCGAAGATCCTAGGAAAAATTGAGAAGAGTTTCTCTTGAATTTCCTAACTCACTTTGGGGTGTTCTTGGAGTTCAATCGATATCTACAATGCAAAGCCAAAAAGAAACTAGGCGCAAAATGGATTCCGGAGAATTCGCAAAAATGTCATAGTTAGATAAACCAAAGGGGACTCATAAATGAGTCCCACACAAAGTATTCAAAAAGGTGTTAAACACACCATAGTACAGAATGTAAGTTTAACGATGCAAAAGTAAAGGAAGTTCAAAAGACAAACATAACACACAGCTAAACGAAATGTAACAGTCGAAAATAAATGAAAGAAAAGAACAATGGCAGGAAGTTGGGGCTCATGAGATGGCTAATGGGGGGGAGCACCACCACGCGCCGCCTGCTCACGAAGGAGCTGCATGTGGGCGTCCATCTGGCGCTGGTGCTCCATCATGAGGCGTCGGTGCTCAGCCATCTGTCGCTCAAAGGCCTCAAGCTGCTCGGGGGGTCACAGCTCCAGTCGGTGGTGGAGGGGGCAGGGCAAGAAATGGCCTGGCGCAGCACTAGAGGTGGAGGCACCGGAGGTGGAGGCACCGGAAGACGAGGATGCACCCCTGCTCTGTCTATGCTCTGCGGTCATCTTGTGCCACCCGTCCTCATCGCGATAAAAGCCCATCTTCCGCATAGTAGTGTTGGAGATCGGGTCCATAGGGAGGCTGGCTACCTCATTTGCTCTGGGTCGCACTCCACATTGTATCAACTGCCTCTGTAAGAAGTGAGGAAAGCCCAAGTGATGGGACTTCTTCTTCGTGATGATGTGGCAGAGGTGGTCAAAGATGAGATCAGAAAGGGAGAGCGGCTTCTCCGGGTCCGGGGCCACCAGATGATCCATCAGGTAGCAGTCTTTCGAGTTCAGATCCTGCTCGCGAGGGATGACATTGTGATGTAGGATCGCTAGAGATGACCCTCTTCAGCGGCCTGCTCACCATGTTTAGGGTCATAGTGACCCTAACGTCCGTCTCGGCTTGGGTTTTTCTAGGGTCTGGACCGGGAGGTCGGCAAAGGGTGTTTGTCGGTGGCGGCTGGAGATGAGGTCTCCCGGGTGGATGACGGAGAAGTGCTCGAGGTCATCATTTGGGAGCTGAAAGAATTGGTGCAGTCCAATCTCCGGATGGCTATGGCACGGCCACTGACCACTGAGGTGATTCTCCTGGGCTGGCCTGACCGTCGCATTTGCATAAAATTCCTTGATCAGGCGGGGGGGGGGTGGTATTGGCCACCCATGGTAAGCACGCAGCTCCAGCCCAGATAGTCGAAGTGTGGCCGGAGCTCTAGGTCCACAATGAGAGCCGGATCCACTGGCCGCTCCCGAACAGATCTCCCAGTCTCGTTAGGGGAGGTGAAACAGCGTTCAGGCCTCTTCGTTGATGAAGATGCCCTCGAGGAGGCCATTGGGGTGGCCGAGTTCTTGGTTGGGAGCAGCTTGGTTCCTCCTAGCACGGCGTTGTCGGTTGGCCATGGTTCTGCAAAACAAAGAAAAGAAAAGAAAATGCAAAACAGAAACAACAAAAATAACAACCAGTGAAAAGTTAGAAAATGAGTAGGATGACAATAAGGAAGGGGCAAAACATTAAGCATGAAGCACGTTATAGGGCATAAGGAACGTCGTTTATTTGGAAAATTTTGGCAGAGTCTCCCCTATTTTTCTATCTTTCCCCGGTTCTAAGAACCTCCACATTGCCACTCAGAATAATGCCATTGTAGCTCACCAAGCGCACTAACAATTTATTCAGCGGAAAATGTTAATAAACTCACCAAGCACCCGCACAAATCACTAAGTTTCACCATTTATGCCCCAACAAATGTAACCTCATAAATGTGTTGCCTTGGGCATTTTAGGTTCAAGTATGGTCACGAATTACCCAGCAATCCAACAAAACCATAACACATTTTCAACTAATACCAATGATGTTAAACAAAGGTTAATTCAATTTAAAGCATTTATCATAAAAATTGTGCTAGAAATCACCAAATTCCCATTCTTTCAGCCACATTTTCACACAAACCCTAGAATCAAAGACTATGAACTCTCCAAGGCACCAAGTTTACAAAATTCACAAAATTCAGAATAGAGCGTCGTTTGGTTTGCATAAAATAAGCCCCAAAGTGTAACTTTGTCAAAATTGCACCAACAATCGAAATTAGGGCTAAAGGGACATACCTTAGTGCTAGTAGAAGTCAATGGAGTAAATTTGACAAGAAACTGGTGAAAAACGGGCTGAAAACAGATGGGGGCGATTTGGGGCGTTTAGGGATTTGGGTGGTGGTTGTGGCGTCAGGTGGTCCACGGGCGCAGTGGGGTTGGGCGGGTGTTGTGCGCGACAGTCGGCGGGGTGCAGCGTGGTGGTGGCGGTCGTCGGGGGTGGTCGGTGGTGCAGGAGGGCGGTGGTGGAAGAGGTGGTTGCGCGAGAGAACGGAAGTACAGGAGCGGGGAAGAAATCACAGGGTTTGAATGCAGGAGCGATGGGTAAACGAATGAGGAAAGGGGGTGATGATAGAAATATCGAAACGCACCGTTTGACCCCTTTTTTTTTTTTTTTTCAAAATTTTGACCGACCAACCTTACAAGTCCGGTCGCAAGGTCGGTCCATTCCAGAATGTTTTGGATCTGAAAATTTTAGCCCGACCGACCTTGCAAGTCCGGTCACAAGGTCGGTCCATTCCAGTAGCTTGGCGAGTTGAAAATCTTGGACTCGACCGACCTTTCAAGTTCGGTCCTAAGGTCGGTCGAGACCAGAATTTCCCCAAAATATTTTTTTTCTAGCCCACAACACTTATCATCAATCAAAAACAGATTCAACATGCAAAAATACCCAAAGAAGCAATAAATGAAGCATAGAATAAGCAACTAACTAACATAACTTAAATGAGAAAATAATACAAAAAAAGTGCAAATAGTTCGGGTTGCCTCCCGGAAAGCTGCCCGTCTTTTTAGGTCTTTGGCTAGACCATAGTAAGGGTTAAGGGAACCTGGAAGGTCTCGTAAGTAGAAAGCCCGAGCTTCAACCTTTTGAATGTCTCCTCCTTGATAATGCTTTAGCCGGGAACCGTTGACCATGAAAGTTTCCCCCTTTACATTCTTCAGCTCAAAAGCTCCATAAGGGGTGACCCTTGTGACAGTGAAAGGGCCAGCCCAATGAGACTTTAACTTCCGGGGAATAACTTCAACCTTGAGTTGTAGAGGAGAACCCGGTCACCTTCATGAAACTCCCGCTTCATAATCATCTTATCATGCCATTTCTTGGCCTTTTCTTTGTAGATGGGGTTATTTTCGTAGGCTTCCTCCCGAATCTCTTCTAACTCAGTCAATTGAAACCGTCTCTTGTCACCGGCGCTCTTGAGGTCATAGTTAAGGGCCTTCACCGCCCAATATGACTTATGCGCTAATTCAACCGGCAAGTGACAAGTCTTCCCATAGACAAGCCGGAACGGGGACATATCGATTGGAGTTTTGTAGGCGGTCCGATATGCCCACAATGCATCATCGAGCTTCATGGATGAATCTTTCCTTGAGGAGTTGACTGTCTTTGGAGGATCCATTTAAGCTCTCTGTTGGTGACCTCAGCTTGGCCATTACATTGAGGGTGATACGGAAGGGCAACCTTGTGTCTCACTCCATATTTACTCATCAATGCTTCAAATTGTTTATTGCAAAAATGAGACCCGCCATCACTCAATATGGCTCTCGGTACCCCGAACCGGGTGAAAATATTTTTCTTCAGAAACTTGATCACAACTTTGGCGTCATTAGTCGGGGTTGCAATTGCTTCAACCCACTTGGTCACATAGTCGACCGCCACAAGAATAAATAAGTTGGAGCAAGAAGATGGGAAGGGGCCCATGAAGTCGATACCCCACAAATCAAACGGCTCGACCTCTATCATTATGTTGAGTGGCATCTCATGCTTGCGTGAGGTGTTGCCGAGCCTCTGCCATTGGTCACAAGAGGCAACGAATGAGTGGCAGTGCTTATGAAGGGTTTTCCAGAAAAACCCAGCTTGAAGAATCTTGGCTGTTGTTCGTGCCGGACCGTGGTGTCCTCCGGCTTTACCCGAGTGACAGTGAATCAAAATTGCTGCGCTTCACTCATGGGCACACATCTCCGGATCACCCCATCAGCACAAACTTTGAAAAGAAAAGGGTCCTCCCAGAAATACCTCTTGATGTCGGAGAAGAATTTCTTTCTTTGCTGATAGGTCATCTCCGGTGGGACCACTCCCCTTGCCAAGTAATTTGCAAAGTCCGTATACCAAGGGTCTCCGGTCTCTGCAATCATGAAGATGCTCTCGTCTGGGAAGAATTCATTGATTGGCACACCATCATCCGGGGCCTCCATTCGAGATAGATGATCAGCTACTACATTTTGCACACCCGGTTTGTCCCGGATCTCTATCTCAAATTCTTGCAGGAGCAAAATCCATCGGAGAAGTCTAGGTTTCGCATCACCCTTGTTGAACAAGTACTTCAGTGTTGAGTGGTATGTGTGCACCACAACCTTACTGCCCAAGAGGTAGGATCGGAACTTGTCGAGGGCGAAAACCACAGCTAACAGCTCCTTCTCGGTGGTGGCGTAATTCTTTTGGGCATCATTGAGAGTTCTACTAGCGTAGTAGATACTCCTCAATATCTTTTCCTTTTTCTGACAAAGGACCACCCCCACCGCATAGTCGCTGGCATCGTCCATGATCTCAAACGGTAAACTCCAATCGGGGGAAACCACGATAGGCGTAGATATAAGGCACTGTTTGAGAGTGTTGAAGGCATTAAGGCACTCCTTGGTGAATTCAAATTTTACATCCTTGGCCAAGAGGTCACAGAGAGGTTTTGAGATTTTGGAGAAGTCTTTTATGAACCTTCTGTAGAAACCGGCATGACCCAAGAAGCTTCGAATGTCTTTCACTGATGTTGGAGGAGGTAGCTTTTCAATTACTTCAACCCAAACTTTCGGTAATTACAATATAGCCCCACAAGTTTTATAAATGTTACATTTTAATACTTAAACTATATATTATAATCCTTAATTAATTAAATCAATAAGACTAACCCCAAAATTCTTTTAATATTCAAACAGACCCTAGGGTCCTAATATTCATGTTCCAACCCCTACAATTCTCGGTAATTACATAGTAACCCCCGTATCTTTTTATAATTATTATTTTTGACTTAATATTTCTTTAAACCACCAAAATACTTATTTTTACTATTTTAATTTGGTCAAACCCCACATATGGTCAAGGTTGACCACCCAAAATACTCTTTTGACCCATACTTTTATAATTTATGATTTGGCCCTAATTATTTTTCCTAGTTTTACATTTAACTCCTTTAATTTTATAAAACTCATATTTTATGTTCCTAAAACAACCCTTCTCGGTTTTTAATTAGGTTTGGTACCCTATACTTTTCTTAACTATATTTTGACCCCATTTATAAGTCTTTTATTTATTTAATTACTTGTAAGGTTTGTAATTTATTTAAATCACATATAATCTTATATATAATTTGTGTAACACCTAAAATCACCAATATTCATCTAAAATGTTCCTAAGTGATTATGTTCACTAAAATTACATTTTTGCACCAGAAGTTTATATAATTCCTTTTCCACCCCAAAAACTTAATAATTATTTTAAAGCTATAAATAAGTATAATAACATAGCCTAAACACATGGCCTTAAACATAATATAATATTAACTATAAAATGACATTAAAATGCTCCAAATAACATTATAACCCCACGGTTAGCTACAGATTTTTCACCTAACTTCCTTAAGTCATTTTTCTTTCTTTTTAACATATAACCTTGACTTTAATAAGTCATTCACACCTAAGTTCACTAACCTAACATGTAACCATGATTTGTTACACATTGTCAAAGTTTAAACAACACCTATACATGTATAACATTCTCGGCCCTATATAAATTTTCAAGCTAGTAAACTTTAAGGCATTAAAAGGTATTAAGCATAATTACCTTAGTATAACCACAAGGAAATTCACCCAGCTCTTGCTATCTCTCGACACTACATATATATATATATATATATGTATCATAGTTAGATTTGTGTTCATGAAATTTTTCTTAAACCATAAGTATAACTCTTAAGGCATAAATGAAGTAATTACCTCTTTAAGACTTGGTTTTCTCCTTGGAAATCAGCCCCACACCTCATGGTCCTTTAGGGTGAATAAATCCCATTCGGTGACCATTTAGACAAGGAAAAAGAGTTAAGTTAATGACCTCGCTAAGTAGCTAGTTTAAGGAGTTTTAAAGTATGATTTTTGAACCTTAAAAGAGGAGTCTTTACCTTCAGATTTAGATAGATTCAAGTGGTATTTTTTGCCATCTACAGAGGGGAGAATAACTTCAGTTTGTGTAGAAAAAATAAGGCCTTGAACAACCATGAGAGGTCACAGTTTTACCTTAGTTTGAAGCCCTTTAATGGGTGCTTTGGAGCAGATTCTAGTCTCAATGAAAGGAGCTGGAAACACCCTCCATATATGTACACAAAGAGGTCGAAGAAGGTGTAAGTTAAGGTCCATATTCGGACATGAACAAGAGTAGAAGAAAATAGGTGCTTTAAGGGTATTTCTTACCTTAACTTGTACTAACCTTGGTTCAGCTTCTTACCCTTGTTTCTTCTTATTTTTAATGGCCCATGCTCCTCTTATTTTCAGATATCATGAGAGGAAGAAGTGTGGTGGTGATTTTATGCAATAATAATGGTGTTTTGTGGTGAAAAGTGATGGTATGAACTTAAACTTCTATTAATGTTTTGGAGTTTGAAAGTGAGGATGATGATGGTGCTTTTTGGTATTACTGTTGTTGATTGGAAGGATGGAAATGCTGCCAAGAGAGAGAGCATGGGAAAGAGGAGAAATGACCGTAAGTGTGGGTATTAGAAGTGATGAAAAGTCTTAAGGCAGGTAGCTAGTTGTACTTGGCTAGTTTGTTTATGTCTAATCTTGCTGTTTCTTCTTATTTTTCTACATGTATAACCGAGAATGATGGGAGAGATGGGGAAGCTTCCAGCCGAATTGCGATGAAGGGATGAGAGGAATGATGGGTTTTGGTACTAGAATTTCCTTACTTTATGCTTTAAGTGGTACTTCTTTAGTTTAGTTTATGTCTAATCTCATTCTTTTTATTCTTCTTTCCTTACAAGAAGACGGCCACACTTATGCTAGAAGGGAGATTTTGAATTTTTCAAGGCTTAATGTTTGACATTTAAGTTGTACATTTGTGACTATATTTATGTGTCAAGTTGTAACTTATGGGGTTTCTTGTTTTTAATGTATATATGAGTGTCTATTGCACTTATAATTTTTTTAGACTATGTAAAATATTTTATATAGTTTAATGAGTGATATTTAATACATGTACTAATATGTTACATGTAGTATTAGTTTTTGAAGTTTATTTCTTCTTAATAATGTTCTCTCTTGATTAGAGATTTAATATATAGTTTAGTGTCTACTTTGGACTATATATCTATATAATAATGTTTATATTGAGTATTGCTCATAATTTAAATTAATTTCTTATTAATTAAGGTAATAAATGTTTGGGATATTTCAAACATAATTACTTCTACAGACATGCCTATGATGTACTAGGTTACTGTTACTGATAAGTAGCCCTCTATTATTGTCCTTCATAAAGCAGAGGCTGATAATGTCGTTGAACTAACCGTTGGGCATGTCAGTGACCGTTACCCTCGTAGTATAATAGGGAGTATGGGTGTCCCAACCAACTCGTCCCTCACTTCTTGCTCTCAAAATCTTTCTACTTACTTACTGAGTGAAATCTTCATATCTTACTCACCAAGATTGGATAGGAAGTATTCAAAGCCACAAAAAGGTTCCTTAATAAGTTATGCCACACTTTTGATTTCGGTCATCAACTACTGTCAAATCATCACTTAGAATGGCACCCAAGAAGGAACTCTCACTCAAAGCTCGAAAATCCAACAAATGAAAGCAAGTTCAAATGACACCAAAAGCCTCAATATCCAAAGGTTCATCCTCCAAAAGTAAATTCTCAAGGAGGAAGAAGATCCCAGCGATTATCATTCTAAGTAGTGATTCATCATCATATGACTGGTCGGAGGGCATAGATGTTCTCACCGACTTTGATGTAGACTTTGATGTATTCATACAGGAAGGGTCCAACGACGTCATCGACAATGCTGAAGCCCTATTCAATGGTTACTCAACGCCAACGTCTAGACAATATCCCCACACCACCAAAACCAGATCAGCTCTTTAATATCTGATGCAAAATCCTCAACGAGTAAGAAAATCCTTGAGATTATCATTCTAAGTAGTTATTCATAATCTTCTGACCGGTCGGAGAGCACAGTTGATGATCGACGGAAATGACACTAATTATCTTTGTTATGCTCTATCAGTTTAGTATTAGACTAGTATAAATCGTTTTTAGTTTTAGGATTAATCATACCGTGTAGTTTAGTCTTTGAGTCAGAGTTATGGTTGGTTTCTTCCCTACTACTCATGTGACAACCCATTTGTCCCTAGTTGCTTTTAGTAGTATTCTCATGGACTCAGGTTGTTGGACATATCTTTTTGGTTGGTTGTTCTTCTAATGTGCAAGCGTAATGACTGTTGGACTATGGTGTTTTGGGTATGTGGTTTTGAAAGAAAAAAATACATATATGACATATCGTGAACCAAGTAGTGTCGATGATTAATGAAGACATAGGAGCGAAGTGGACTTTTAAGTCAAGAGGTGGGTTGAATGATCCTCCTACACCCCAATTAATGGTTAAATCTTTGGAAAATTTTATCATATATCCCCAATGTTTGAGTAAAATTGACAAAACATCTCTAGGTTTACAAATTACGACAACATACCCCCAAATTTTCATTTCATTACGAGGTACTCTCTATTCAAATTAGTATATGTTATATTTTTCATATTAACCTCTAACACCATATGCTTCTGCAATAACCTCAAGAGTATATGATCAAAGTTTTTAAAATGTATAAAACTTAAATAAAATACACATAATAATCCAAGCTCATATAAAATTTAAAACAATTTAACAATTGACTAAAAATTAAAAAAAAAAGCAAAAATAACTCACAAAACTAATTACATCGTAATTTTTTTTGAATAAAAATGAAAAATAACTAAATAATCAAATATATATATATATATTTTTAAAAATACACATAAATTGTTAATATATTAAACAACTTACTAACTATTACAAAAATGACAAAAAAGTAAAATATATAAAAATGTATAACAACTGAATTAAAATAAATAATTAAATGATTCTATTAATTATAAAAATTATTAACAAACATACTATAAAATATCAATAATCACAAGAAAAATTAACATATTTTATGGTTTTTATACTTTATATCTATTATTTGAAAATATCAATAATGATTTTCATATTCTCATTTGACCCCTCGCACCATATACCTTGCAATAGCCTCAAAGTTATATGTTTAACAATTTTTAAGAAAAAGTTATATAACATGAAAAAATGGATAAAAGTAATTAAAATCATATGAATTAAAAAATAGAAAAAAAATAAATATAATTAAATCATAAATATTAAAAAAAATTGGTAATGACAAAATAATAGTCCCTCTGTTAATTAATATTTTTCATTTTAAGATGTGATTCTTGTTCAAAAATATATGTCATTCTAGTTTTTTAACACACTTTTTCCCACTTTTAACCCCACTATTCAATACAAAAGTAATTATTATCTACATAGAAAATTGAAAAGTAGGGGTACATACGTTATTTTTTTTACTTTCCTTAATAAGTGTGCAAGTTTCTAAAATGATAGTTATTGTTGAACGGATGGAGTAAAACATTAATATCTTTAAAAAATACATAAATTTTAAGATGTTATATAATTTAAAAATTATTGTAGTGGTGACTTAAAAGTGTAAAAATGTTATGATAGTTACATTTAATGGTAGCCATCGGTTCCAAATAGAACCGGAACCGACGAATAGAATCGAAACCGGTCCGGAATCGGTCAGAACCGGAACCGCGGCCGACCAAAGCAAATACGAATACAGGTTTTGGGATTCGGGACCAAACCGAAACCGCCTAGAACCGCCCTTGGATTCAGAACCGCAGAACCAGAACCGGAATCGGTGGAACCGGAACCGCCCAGGAACCAGTGAATTAGTCATTGGTCAATGGGCAAAACGATGTTGTTTTGGTCCAAACCGGCCGGATTCGGCAGGAACCGCTTCTGAATCGGCCGGAACCGCTCTGGAACAGGCCGGAACCGGAATCAGAACCATCCGGAGCCGGTTTTTTTAGCGAATCCGAAGTAAATACAACCTTCGGAACCGGAACCGCAACCGCCCTTGACTGATTCTGAACCCGAATACACATATCTTGGAATCGGAACCAGTGGAATCGGAAGCGGAACTGGTGGAATCGGAACCAGAACCGTGGCCACCATTAGTTACATTAAATATAATAAATTATAAAAAATTATAAAAAAAAATCATTAACAAATGTATTATAAATATCAATAATCACAAGAAAAATTATCATATCTTATGGATATTATACTTTATTTTATAATTTTGAATAACAATTTTTTATGAACTATATGAAATTGTTACTTTTGACATTTTTTATATTGTTTCTAAAATTTTTTTAATGTTTATTATATAAAATGTAATTTTTGTAACTTATTTTATTTTAAATCATTTGTTGTAATAGTTTTTAAATTTTGTGACATGTTAACAATTTATGTGTATTTTTTAAAATATATATTATTTAGTCATTAGTCGTATTTGATTTTAAAATTTTAATGATGTGAATTAGTTTTTGTGTGTTTTTATGTTTACAAAATTGTTTATAATTTTATATGACTTTTAATTGTTTTTTTGCGTATTTTGTTTAAGTTTTATACATTTTAAATAAAATTTGAGGTTATTGCAAAGACATATGTCCTTAGTAAAATGAAAATATGAAAAATATAATATATCAGAATTTTAACAGAGTTGTGAGCACCACATCCGGATGTAACAAGACCCGAAATGAAATGGTCAACCCTACAATTCCCATTATCCTTATGTTCTTCTTCTCTCTACATAATGATCGGGACAGGTTAGCCTGATGTTCCTTGGGTTTGAATTTTGGTCGACGTGGTTGGTCCCCAAAGAGTTTCGAGAGAGGAGAGTTTCGAGAGAAGTTCCGCATCCGCCTTTTTTCCTTATCTGAGTCTTCCTCCACCTTTGCACTTTCCGGTTCATTGTCCACCTTTTTCTTTTCAGGGGGTCTTTGCTTTATACGATAGGTTCCACTTTGCCTGGTCATTGCAAGCTTTCTGATTTTGGTATGACTTATCTACTCCTATTGAACTGTATTCTTGCTTTGACCTTTTATTTCCACATTCTTTTCTACAACTAAATACTCCTCAATCTTCCCCCTTGATGGTGTCTGGCTAAGGCTCGATTGGAAACACATGACCAAGGGCTCTCTTGTCACCCTCCCACTGCCATCTCGTTCCTCATCCTTCTTCCCCTCATCTCACATCATTTTTATTCTTTCTTTCCTTATTCCTTGTCTTCTCCTTAATTCTATCACTTTTAAAGTGGCGGGGGTAAGTAAACTATTTAAACATCAATTATTCATGCTACATTAATCATAGCACAATAGTTCATCGATACTTTCCCTTATAACTAGATAACTTTACACTTGAATAAGCTAAATCCAAAATTTATAGTTTATGAAGCTAAATCCAAATTTCAAACTTGACATTATATTGGTTAATTTGTTTCATCATAAAGATAATTCACCAAGTTATTTAATCCCAAATAGTTTGAACTCAAAACTCATGTGGGACCACCTATTGTCTATCGGCAGTGTTCTTTTCTCCCTTCGGCGGGAGCTCTTCCCTTCCTAAGCTTCTTATTCTTTACCATCTTGTCTCCAGCTCCATCCCGACCTTTTCCGTTGAAGCTTCGCGTCCTCCTCTCCCTTGCTCCTTGCTTCTAACTCGTGTTATCTCGTGTTGTCTTGTGTTGTGTAAGCTTTGCATTCCCAATGTTCTGAGCCTCACATGCTTGCATTGGAAATGGGTCTCCTATTGATTGTTTTTTGCATGTGGGAGTGGGGTTAGTCTTTGCTCTTACCGCTCTCTTCTTCCCTACCCCTGCACCCCTGCTTCCCCTCTTTTCTCGTTTCTCTCCTTTATACTCCCTTGTTTCTCTCTTCTAATGGCTGAATCCTCCATGCTTGCCCCACTGGATGATATTGCAGGCAAATGCGAAGAACTCTATTTATCCTTTGAGGAGGGTGAAATCATTTCGATGGACAATCTTGCAAGTGATGATCATGCCATCCATTTGATCGTTTCCTCCTCTGTAAGATCTTCTCCCCCCCCCCCCCCCCCCCCCCCAAGGTGTTGATGTTTGAGCCATGGAGGGAAACGTTTAAGATTCGCTACGCCGACAAGTGTCTTTAACTTTTCGAGTTTGTAATGGTGAAGCTTGTGCATGTTGTTCTCAATCGTAGACCCTGGTCCTTTGATGGCTACCTTCTCATTTTCCAGCACATTGACAAGTTCAAAGTCTCGGTTGATCATGAATTTTGCTGGATCTGTATGAGGGTGAGGGTTCATAATGTCCCTTTCCCCTTATAGAATATAATCTTTCCTCTGTTGTGTGTTGAGGGATGTGAATTTATGTTGAGGGTAACTTAAAAAAAGATGTCAGCTATCTGCTTTAGGTGTGGATTGTTTATTCATGCTACAAAGAATTGCCTGACTCAAACACCTACTGGTGTTTTTCCCTACGGCCCTTGGTTGAGGGCATCGGGCTTGTGCTTCGGTAAGAAAGCCCCGGCTGAGGATGATAGTGAGGCATGAAAGTTCATTTGTGGTCTGGGTCGTCCTCCTACCCCCACCTCGTTCGAGCCCTTGCATAGGGAACATGGGTTGTGAGATGCCTGGTATGCCTTTTGGAGCATCAGGAACTGCCCGTTCTAACCCCACCCCTGTTCACCCTCCTCCCCATGATGAGAGCTGATGCCTAGTCCTGCTTGGCGAGCAGTAAGAAACATAACTACAATTAGATTATTGTGAACAATGTTCCTAAGGTTGCTGGCTCTCTCTCCAAAGTAGATCATCATGTTAAAAAGGGTAAGGAGTCTCAATCGTGGAATGATCCTTGCCTTGTGGTTAAGTTGTTCCACAACTTGGAATCTTCACCTCCCTTCCCTGTCTCGAATGGGTTGGCTACAATTTCTAGGCTCACAGGAGACTAGTAGGAGGGATGATCCCCGGTGGTCGGAGCTATCAGAGTTGGTGGTGTCTTTATTTGTTTGGATCTTGTTTACAAAATTTTCCAATAATAAGTGTATCAGTTATTTTAATTTCACAAGTTTGTTATCTTAATCTTTTACCTTATTATGAAAAGACAGTTTCAATGTCTGTCTTATCATGTGTTAGTACTTGACTCTTAATGTCGAGTTTGTTGGGTCTTGAACCTTTTCGGTCTATTGGAATTATACCTTGGGCTTTCGACATCATTTAGGTATTCATGGGTTAGTTGTACATCCTGACAATACCAACTGGCTCACTTCAGCTATGTATTGTTTCACTAATATAATGCTATCGGTTTCTAAAAGAAAAGTATGAACTCAAAACATACCTAAAAGAAGTCAATCATGACCCACGCTTACAAATAGCCAGCTTAGCCACACCCAATCCTTCTCAAACCTAATAAACTGAGCCCAATCATACCAACGCTATCAAAACGCCAGCGAGACCCAGCTGCCGCCCTTGTTTCGATTGTATCATTCGCAAACCCTTTTTTTTTTCGAAGTCAACAAACCCCCTACACAAGTTGTTTCGATTATCGTTCGCAAACCCCAAAACTTGTTGGGCAAAATAGTAGTTAAACTATCTTGCTACTTATGAGCAATAAACCCACAAATAAACACGAACAGAACAAAACAGATTCTAGACGGTCGAAATGTGCTCAGTCGGAATTACCAATTTATATTTCCCAAGCAAAAGACTAACTTCATTATGAATCAATTTCGCCATATTTATTAAGCTTCAAAATCACCCAAAATTAACATAATCTAGTACCTGAATGTACTAGGAAATAAATGTACAAGTAGAACGATGTATACCAAAATTTGACCAATACTCTATATATAGACAGAATTCTCCGTTTCTTTACAATTCTCAATTAACCAAGCTACAACGAAAAACAATCACAATGGAGCATATCTCTATATATGAAACAGCCCCACACTGATGGCTGGTTAAACGATCCATCAACAACTCCTTCAAGGGCTTACAAAAATCTATATATTATACCTAGCCTACAAATGGAACTAATACTAGAATTTCCCTGTTGTCTAAAAGGTAAGAGGAAAGGACGAGTTTAACGGAATTTTTTTGTCGGGGGAACAAATTGCAACTCGTCCGTCCGATTAGCAAGACCTTCAGGCACAACTTATCAGAAGCGAATTGTATTCATATATACACACTAACTTAATATTAGCAACCGAAGCAAAGAACCCTTCTTCCTCGCATATCCCTTTTCACGGAGGGGCGAGTCCGTACTTGTGAGCATTTTTAACATCTGCGAAACCTAGTAGAGATTCACTATACAACCAGGACAAATAATTTTTTTAAAACAGTACAAATAACAGCTGGTAAAAAAAATAACTTACTCACGAGTATAAAACAGGCTGAGTGATAAATAAATGCACTAGCCAGGTTGGACCTCATCTTGGCGGCCAGTAACTAGGATCTGCTGGAAGAAAAAAAAAAGGGGGTACTACCCATGTCACATCAGGAACTAATAATCTGCTTGAAAAGAAATATACCATGCAAGCGATTTAATTAAAATCGAACCCACAAACCTCTGACTGGCACAGGAACTTGACCTTCTGAAAAATGTCTACTTGGACCGTGATTTCGATGATGCATTGCCCTGGGGCGATAATTCCAACTATGATTTTGCACTCTGGGCTGTGGTTCACATGGAGGATGATCCGAATATTGAGGTCTTCCTGTGTAACCTCTAGATTTATCTGCAGGTCGAGGCATTACCAATTTTAATCTTTAAGTCCAAACATCTCCCGTCTTAACTGTTAGCAGTATATCAATTCTACCTGGATAAGGCCTTGAGTGTCTCCAGCGATCAGAGTGCTCCTGCGTTCTGGACCGGCCTCTATCATGCTCACCATAATAATGCCCCCCACTTTCCATGGGATGTTGATATCGAGGGCGATCACAGTAAGGAGGAGGTGGACCATCCCGTTCAGAGTAAGGAGGAGGTGCGCCATCCCGATCACAATAAGGTGGAGGTGCGCCATCCCGATCACAATAAGGAGGTGCACCATCCCGATCATAATAAGGAGGTGGGCCATCCCTTGGTGGTGGCCTTGGTGGTCTATGTTCCCCTTGGAAGTATGAAAACTGACTGGATGGAGCTGCTTGGGGTGGCCTTACATGATAAGCATTATTTTGGTGATAGTTGGCATCCATTTGGGGGATCATTGGAAGATCTAGCAGGAGGATGCGCAACAGGGTAAGAGCTGTAGGAGCAGGAATTTGAGGAATTGTTCATCTGCATCTGAGTAGTCATTCTAGGCGGAGGCAACTGCAATGAAGCGGTTTCCTGCATGTTCTGCAGTTGTAGGTATTAACAAAACAAAACAAAACAGTTACGAGCTGTTAGGCTATCTTCTCTCTATGCCACATACATCAACTACAATATGTAGCTAGACACTTTTACTCACACAGCTTTTACTTCCTATAGCTTTCTAAATAAGCTATTAACTCAATCGAACTCTGAAAAATCAATGCAAAACAAAAATCAACTTACATGTCTAGGTAATGAATCCATCCCAGCAAGAGAAATTCCCGATGGAGGATGTGGATGAGCATGCGAAGGGAGAGGGGGAGGCGGAGGAGGTGGTGGTGGTGGAAGAACTTGCGGTGGTGGCAGAGGTGGAGGAGGTGGTGGTGATGTGGGAGGTGGAGGCACTACAGGAGGAATATCACAGGGAAGAGGAGGAGCAAATGAAGCAAAACTTTGGTCACAGGGATGAGAAGAATGAGAGAAACTAGTGGCTGCACTATTAGTCTCAGCTTCACAGGTCGGAGCCACATCCTCCATCTCAAGCTCACCATCAACCTCTTCCAGGATATGTCTATGTTTCGCCTGGGGTGTAGGTAACCTCGTCGCTACTTCCTTCGGAGAAACTGTAGTCCCACGTTCAGGAGTAACTGCTTCAAAACTTTCCCCATCTGAATCACTCCCATCATCCTCGATTTTTTACCATGCGTGGCATTGAAAAGGCCAGGAAGCTGGAAACTTGCGTTGCTAAATCAACAGAGAGATACAGAAAACAAAATCAGTATACGACTTTTCTATTAACACGCACATCACAATGGAAAGAAGGGGAGAGGAGAAACATACCTTCCATACTCGTCCACAAGCATACCCTCCATTTCACGAATGGGATCATCAAAAGACCTTTCTGTCCTAGACATACGACGTGAATATGCACCAGAAGATGAGCAATTGTAAGAATCAAGATCCCTGATATGCGGTTTAACAATGGACTCTGAGAGAATCCTTCTTTCTACCCAAAGCTTCAGCACCTAATACACCAAACTGCAATGATAAACTAGAACATGAAAATATTTTAGCAAAAAATTTTAGAACAAGAATAGATGGGGATTTCTAACCTTCAGACACTGGCGACGGTTTTCTCTAGCAGGATATCCTGTAGGAGCAGCAGCTGATATCAAACGTGGCAAGGTTGACTGAATAGCTGAAATGAAAGCGCCACCTATGCTCCCTAGAGACCAATAAATGCCTAATAAGATCTTCAAGAACTATGAAATATCAAATTCACACAGATAGTTTAGTACCCAGAAAACAAAAGGCAAGAGCAATGAAAATATACCTTTTATCCCCCGAGAACACTGCGCTATAGAATCCACAAGAAAGAACAAGTCAATCCTTCTGGACAAATTTGATTCTCGTTCCAGAGTATGAGCAAGAATTTCAACCACCTGAATTCAAATATTAGAATGACGTATATAACAATCAGTTGTACAGTAAGATAATAGATGGTTCCTCAAACAACCCTTCTCACACAGACTAGACAAATTGAAAAAATAAAAGCAAGTACACCAGCATTGCTTCAGGATTTGCTCCCAATGTATCGATAAGAAAACAAGAGAACGACATGTATATAAAAGACGGACGGAGTACTTTCAGTCAATCCTCCGATCACAATAAGAAAACATCCACGAGGATGCAGCCACTGATACACAAAAACAGGAGAGAATATATAATTTCATACCTCTGTAGCTGAGCCTAGCTTTGCACAGTCCATTGCTATTCGGGTTGCCCGACCAATGCTATCCTTTGTCCTCGTCAATGACTCAAGGGACACTTCCAAAGATACAAATGCAGCCTTAACTTCAGAGCAACTGCTCCTTTCCATTGAAGTTGAGACACAAGGAACCCCAACATGTTTTTTACTGTCAATATCCTTGGCATCAGAAACTGTTTGGCAGCCAGATTGTGGAAGTTTACACTTATCTGGTCTTAAGCTAAAGGTACTAATCCTTTTACAATTATTTACAGAAGCAGGAGAATTGAGACAGCAGCTTGAGTATGCAACTCCTCAGCTAAAACCAACACCTGGCCGGACTTCTGTGGAGAGCCAATCACATCTAACACAGACGCAGATGGAGTCTCATCTCTCGTAACATGGCTGACATCTGTCACAATTGCTTCCCTAAGAGTGTATAGATCCACAAGCATCAAATAACATATTGCTTTTATTAAGAGAACAAGATAATAAATATGGAACAACATCATAGCAAGAAGCTGGTCAACAAATCCACTACCAAAGACAGGAGGCTAACTTACAGGCAACCATCTCGTAACTTCGGATCCTCTATTGGTTCATGATTTTGGATGGCTTCAGTTAATATACAATCTTCAGCTGAAGGTTTTGAGATTTTGACGGACTTCGATATTTCATTACCCTCACTATTTTTAATTGATAATATATCATCCTTGTGTGAAACTAATGCGATGTTGTTCTCTAAGCTAATATTTTTCCCAGCAATGTCATCAACAGTACCCTCAACATTGTCCTCACACTTTGAAGAAAAAGTACCATCTGGGCATGCAGCCCCAATAACATCATCTCCATCATGATCCATGTCACAATGGTTGAGCAGCTCATAATTTTCTGCTTTCTTTCTGATCCTCCACTGAAGATTGATCAAAAACATGAACGTCAGGGCCTTCTGTAAAGTCCTCCTTTATTGTAGAAGTATTCAACAACTTTGGTGAAACAGAACAGCTAGCAAAATTTGAAGGTTCTGTAACATCGTTAGAAGCGCTACAACCCTTGTCACACATAGAACCTACCACCGTTTTAGTATTATCATCCTCAGCTTCATCCTTCTTATTATCTGTAACAATATCCATATTGGTAGGTATAATGGTATTAATTGCCCCTTCAGAGACGAGTAAATTTGTGCTGGCACAAACAGTAAGGTGATCCTCTTGAGAGACATTATTGCAACATGTAAAGCAATTTGGTTCTTCATAGTGGTCGTCTTTCTCTTCCACAGTTGTATGTGGATTGCATTTCGAAGCACTATCAAGAGATGTAGGAAGAACTTCCACACAAAATGGTGCAGGAACAGATTGTTCGCCTTCAGCAGCATTAGCTGACATAGCTTCCAAGGCCCTATTGAGTCGTTTAGATGGAGGCAAAGCAGCTTCACCATCAAATGAGCTACTAAATGACGGAGTTTTTCTAGCCTTCCAGACCTTTGGAGTTCCATCCGAAATTTGAGCAGAACTATCTGAAGGAGATGGGCTCAAAACAGGCTCCAAAAAGGTAGGTTTTTCATCATGATCTTTGTTGACACACTTCAAAGTTGTATCAACCTGAGTCGCCATATCACTGAAAACAGCCTCCATGGATTTTTCCTCAGTGCTAGCCTCTAGAAGTTCTTCTGAAGAACTCTTCCCCATTCTCACTCTGGCCCGTTTTACTAGTGGGAGATGCTCATCGCCCTCATCTTTAGCATGCTGATCAGCAACATCTTTGTTAGGAGGCATAAAACATTGTGCACTGTTTTGCACTTCTAGATCTGCCAGTGGAAGAGATCTCAAACCATCAGATGAAGCCCGTTTTCTTCCAGAGTTTCGCTTCTTCCTCAAAACGACAGCCACATTATTAAAGTCAAGCCTTTTGCTCAAAGGGATATCTCCTTCGCAACATGCTTTTGGAGATTGGGATGCTACACGTTTATAATTACACTCTGTGACATTAACTTCACTACTTCTGAGCATGTCTAAGTCATCCATGGCAACTTCAGAACCAACACCATCTACATTTCCATTAGACTTGCCAGCAATGGACTCATCAGCAATCTGAGGCAAACTATCAAAAGAATGCTCTTTTTTATTGTTTCTTCTGCGAGACACTTCCAAAGATCCATTCGCACACTCGTGATAAGCAAAAGCATTGGACCCAGTGTCATTGAGTATCCTTGATGATTCAGTTCTTGCTGAGCTTCGAGGCCTCCCAGACGCCTTCCCCAGTGACTGAGAGGTTCTAGTCCTCTTACCCCCATTTTTAGTCAAAGGCTGATCAAAAACCGATCTTTCATTAGAGAGCTCCTCAGAGTCCTCTGGAAAAAATTTGCCTTGACGGCCTCTACGTCAATCTCAACAGAAGTTATTGCTTCCACCTTCCCGTTTGAAAAGTTGGAGGCTCTCTTTCCAGAATGATCACTGGAGTTCACAGAGTCCTTGACATCAGAACTGCCTTCTGTAGCATTTTCAAACGGTGCATCAAGCTCATTGGCTGTAGTCCGTTCCTTTAACTTCTCAAGAGAAACAGAAATCTCCTGTACTGCTCGTACAAAGTCATTACTTCTTCCAGAACGTTTACTCAGCAAAGCTTCTTTTTTCTCCTCCGTAAACTCTTCAACATCTGCATGATTACAGAAGGCGCTGCACAGCATTATGAATATCAGTACAGATGCTACACTGAACTATTTACAAAACATAATTAAAGTTGCCACTTGTATAAGCATTAAGACACTCGCCTATAATCTATTTTGTGAGGCAAAAGAGACATCAAAAATAATGCCCTACTGAAATATGATGATTGGGATTAAAGGACAAGAAACAGGAAACAAATCTCAAGAAGGGTCTCCAATTGATCTCATGCAAACCATTGCAAGTGGCTACAGCCAGTTTTTGTCAGCATCCAGTTTCTAGAATATTATTGGGGTTAATTCAGAAACTTTTAACCTATCAAACTCTTCAATGTATACAAAGTTGAATTATTTCCTACATTCTGAAATATAATATCCTAAATTGTGAGATACCGGCACACACACACAGAGTTACACAACGAACCACATTTTGTCTCTTCAAGAGGGAGAATTTGTGAGCTCCCATAGTCTCTCACTTTGTGAGGACATCCATGGTGCCACCTAAATTACTCTATAAATGATAAATGATACAAACGGTACGAGTCTTTCTTTACAATTGCATACATATAGCAACACTAATGCAAAAATATCATGTCAAGCAATATCCCAAGATCTGTATACGTGGTTGCATTAACCCAACAATAAGGATGATTTACCAATAAGCTCAGCTGTGGGTTGAGTGAGGACTAGAAACCTTAATGATTCAGTAATTTCTTTGCACCAACTAGGTCTCAAGGACATATCAACAACAAATATCATATGTTTTTCTATTTTTCCCATTCTGCCCACAATAACACTTTGCCTCTTCGATAACACATGTGGCTTCAGCTTTTATTTAGTATTAGATGGCATCAAAGCATTTAGAAGAAAAGTTTCCACCTTTGGAGACTGTCAAAAAGAGCTTTGGTGGAAGTGGTTTGGCTAACAGTGGTAATGAACATGGGCAGGTTGGTCCTTAGTGGCTGTTTGTTGTGCTACAATGGTCGGATTGCATTTGGTTAGTCCTCAGTGTTGAGGTCCCCTTTGTTGTGTTCTTAGTTGGCGTTTTTACCGTTCTGGCATTATTTTTATGGTTTTACGTGTAATGTGAGGGTATTGTTACTTTTGGTGTTCGTCTTGTTGGTGGGGAGCCATGTAGAGTCTTGATTCTGGGATTGTTTGTGTTTCCTGGCCACCAACTAGTACTCTTTTTCCTAATCAGGGTTTCACACACGAGATTTACTAATAAAGTTACAACAAGGAAGGGAGGCTTCTAGAGTTTGCAACCATTGTTCCTTTGTGCCATATATTATTAAAAATCTTCTGGCAAAGAGAATAATACTACCTTTGCATTGAGTAGGTGTATATATGTTTATCTGCCTTCTAAACATGAGAGAAATATCAAGTAACAGGAATGTTAATAATGTAAGAAAAATTATTATTTTACTTGGTTCCTAACGGGTTGTGCCATGAACTAAAATGACTAATATTTAGAAAGGATGGGGTATGTAGCTAACTTTTTCTTCAAAGATTCTTACAAATCATCTTCACCACTGCAAATCTATAAATGTAGTCCACCAGCATACTCATAATCAAACAGAGGTGAGAAACCAATGCCTTGGCAATATTGTACAAGATGATTGAATGCATCATCCAACAAAATGATATTACAACTTGGTTTGTTGCCAATTCAATCTTTAATCAAACTTAATCTACACTACAGCTCATCATTAACAGTTAATGAATTGTGAAACCAGAGACACGACCACCCATTGTAACAAAACTACAAGTTAGTTGTACAAGCAGACAAAAGATCATATGAAAAAATAGATAACAATACCATTTGATGCTGATTGTTCAAATAAAACACTTTCACTAAGGGGCAGCTGAAAATAGCTTCTCATGAATATTGAGCAGAGTAATAAATAAAGTAACCACCCGCTTACTCTCTCTTCTCTAGAGATTTTGCGGGCGACCTTCCTTGCGATGGGGAAATCCTCCTCCAAGAAAAAAAAAGGCAAAGCCTCCCCTCCCACAAGCTTCCCCTAGTCTAGGCGATGGGGAGGGAAAGGAAAATTTGGAAGTCGCAGCAGCAAACTAGAGTCCAGGCCAATCCAGAACTGCCACTGAGTCAAAAATCGCTTGAGGAGAACTCCTGATTTGGAAGGACTGAAAGCTCAAATCAACCTGGCAAATCAACCTAAGCTTCCTGGAGCAGATGCGCAAGTTAGGGGGAAAAATCTAGCCCAATCGACAAACCCTAAAAAAAGCCCCAATTCCTCAAATCCCTCAATTTCATGGGCCAGCCTGTTCGCTGACAACAGGCTGAAACATTCTGGAGCAGAACTTGAGTACATCAAGCCTATTGAAGAAGATGGAGAGCTATCCATAACAGTGGAAGAAGAGGAAATCCAAGGAGAAATTGAGTTTTGGAAAAACTCAGCAGTGAGTTTCATCCTTGGGATAGATCTTCCATTTTCTGCCATGGATAGATTTCTAAAGAACATTTGGGCAGGGCTGGGTATTGAAGCCATTTACAAGCTACAACAAGGAGTCTATCTTACCAGATTCTCCAATGAACAAAGCAAATCCAGCGCCATCGAAGGAAGCTGGACTTTCAGTGGAAGACCATTATTCGTAAAACCTTGGTCAGAGGACTTTGAACTAAAGAAAGAAGTGGGGAACTCCTTTCCAATCTGGATCAAGTTTCCTCTTCTCAAGCTCCAGTACTGGAATAAGAAAACCCTTAGTAAGCTTGCAAGCCTTATTGGCCAGCCCCTCTTTATGGACAGATGCACCATTAACAGAGAGCGTCTTGGCTTTGCTAGGGTTTTAGTTGAGGTTGTCAAAGGGCAGAAGCTGCCTGAACAGGTCAAAATCAATGACAAAGGAGGTCCCATCCTCCAAGATGTGGAATATGAATGGAAACCGACTTGGTGTAACTTGTGTAGCAAATTGGGACATACAGAAAATAAATGCAGAGCTGCTACAAAAAAAATCTGGGTTGAGAAGAGCAGAACTGAAGGTGCTGATCACACTGTACCTCCTCAAGGAAAAGAGAAGGCAACCAGCAAGGCTTCTGATCAGCAGGACCTTACTGCAGTTGGTGAGATTTCCAAAGCTCAGCAGAACTTAGATGATGGTTTCAGGACTTACATCGCTTCAAAAAAAGCTAGAAGGAAAGTCTTTGGACAGCGCAGCTCTTCTAAAAGTCCAAAGCTCTCAGAGAAAATAATCTCCACCATTGTGGAACAAACTGAGGTTTTATCCAGCAGCTCAGATGAAGATCATAAGAGTGATGGTGATTGCGAATCAAACCAAGGTAGTCAATATGATGATGATCCAAATAGCGAGTTGGAATACTAGGGGCCTAAACCACCCAAATAAGCATGATGCGGTCAGGAGATGGATAAAGGAGAATGGTCTGACTTTTGGAGCTGTTTTGGAGACCAAAGTTGCTAGGAATAACCTACAAAACATTGGGAGACTTTGTTTTGGAAGATGGAAAACTCTCTCAAACATAGACCATGTTGAGAAGGCTCGTATTATTGTTTTGGGATGACTTATAATGGGAAGTACAACCTATCTTTTTGACAGATCAATTGATCCACTGTGAAGCTGTCTCCAAATCTAATGGCAGCACTCTGGCTGCCACTTTTGTTTATGCAGCAAATGACCACTTACAGAGAAGGAGATTATGGCATGATCTTGAGCTTATTAGCACCACCATGTCTAAACCGTGGACCCTCCTTGGAGATTTCAACGTTATCAAAGGTAGAGTAGAACGGGAGGGAGGCAGTGGTGCTCTAGGTAATGATATCTTCGAGTTCAGAAACTTCCTGCACAATACCAGCTTGGAAGATTTGAAGTTATGGAATATTTCTTTACTTGGTGGAACAAAAACGTGGGAGGAAAGACAATCTGGTCTAAGCTGGATAGAGTCCTGGTCAATGGAGTGTGGAAAGCCACGTTTGGTAACTCTTTTGTGCAATTCTTACATCCAAATATCTCCGACCATTGCCCTTCCATTGTTAAAGTGCAGGAGAGTATCATTTTGGCCCAAAACCATTTAAATACTGCAAGATGTGGAGTACTCATGCAGAATTTAAACAGTTGGTTAGGGCAGTTTGGGATAAATCTCACCAAGGGTCCCTATGAGCCAAGTTTGTGGCAAGTTGAAGGAGTTGAAGAACATCTTCAGCTGAAAAAGCTCAGGTTGAAGGCTTGGATTTGCCTCAAGTGTGCAATTCTGACTTGACTCTGAGGCTGAAGAGCGAGTGAGGCTCGCTTATGCGCTGAAGAAATCAGGAATAAGATGCAGCGATTCAGTCGGCAAGAGAAGAAGATTCAAGAGAGAAGATGAAGCGTAAGGCCACTATCAAACGACAACGTTCTGATTAGTAAAGTTAATATCCCTAACAAATATCACCTCTGAATCTGATAATTTCTATTCTAATCTTCTATCCACTGGCTTGCTAAAGCATGATACCAGTCAACACACTCCATAGCAGGTAGGTCTTCTGATTCTGAAGCGTACAAGTCTTCACTCCTGTTTCCTAGACAGTTTTTTATCGATTACTGCAGTATGTGTGCAAAAAACGTGGAATAGACCACCAATATAGTATTTAGAATATTCTAACCAGTTTTATTATTGCAAGCTTCTAGTTAGTGACATGTGTGTCTTGAATTACTGTTCACATAATATACATGAGGTGATTCTACATAAACAGTCGCCTCAACGTGATGGTTCGTTGAGCCTCAATCTCGTATGACCCTATCGCCTGAGTATTTTAAAACCAAGATCTTCAGACAGTTGAATCTGAAGCAATTCTCTGACATTAGCGGAAGAGTAGAGGAGGCTCAGAAAGATCTGGACGACATTCAAGAGAACTACAATCTAACCTCTTCAATGATAACCTAATCAGAAGTGAGAAGATCGCTGCTTGTAAGCTCAAGCAACTCTACTGTGCTGAGGACAGTTTCCTCAAACAGAAAAGTCATTGCAGCTGGCTCAATCAGCGGATAGAAATAATAAGTATTTCCATGTTGTCATCATCAAAAACATCCAGAGGATATCTCCACTGAACTTGTTTCTTATTTACAAAACCTATTGGGCACTTCTTCTGACTGCCTGAAGCTAGACCATGATGTGGTGAATCGTGGGGCTCTTATTTCTGATGAAGATATATCTAGCCTTTGTAGTGAGGTAGGGAATGAGGAAATAAAGAAGACTCTCTTCTCTATTCCTGATTTCAAGGCTCCTGGTCCTGATGGATACAGCAGCTTTAAAGACACTTGGGATATTTCTGGTCCACTTATCTCTAAAGCGATCAAAGAGTTCTTTAACACGGGTTATCCGAGGAAAAGCATTAACTGCACAGCTATCACTCTCGTTCCCAAGAAGGACAATCCCAGCAGACCTAATGACTATAGACCTATCTCGTATTGTAATGTGGTCTATAAGATTATCAGCAAGATTTTAGCCAATAGGCTTCAGCAGGTTTTGGAAACAATCATAAGCCCAAACCAAGCTGCTTTTGTCAAAGGAAGGTCCATCTCCCACAATGTTTTGCTGTGTCACGAGCTTATCAAGGGTTACAAAAGAAATAAAGTATCCCCCAGGTGTATGCTTAAAATTGACCTCCAAAAGGCTTTTGATAGTGTGAGTTGGGATTTCATCCAAGATCTCCTCTTAGCTCTCAAGTTCCCACCTATCTTTGTTGGATGGCTCATGGAATGTATCACCACTCCTAGTTTCTCAGTAGTTGTCAATGGCAGCCTAAAGGGGTTCTTCCAGGGGAAAAGTGGGCTTCGGCAAGGGGATCCTATCTCTCCCTATATTTTTGTACTTTGAATGGAGTACCTCAGCAGACTTTTTATCAGCCTGGAGACTGAAAAGGACTTCTATTACCATCCGTTGTGCAGAAATATGAAACTTACCCACCTTTGCTTTGCAGATGATCTTATGCTTTTCTGTAAAGCTAAAGTTGGACCATTTAACAAAATGATGAGGCTTTTTAGCACCTTCTCCAAAATCTCGGGGTTGGAAGCAAATCTTAGCAAGACCAAGGTATTCATGGCTAGAGTTGATGAGGAGTTCAAAGCATACCTCATGTCTAACTTCAGCCTGGAGGAAGGCCAGCTACCCATCAAATACCCCATCAAATACCTTGGGGTCCCCCTTAGCCCAACCAAGCTCTCTACTGTAGATTGCCAAGATTTGATAGACAAGCTGGTTGGAAAGATCAAGAGCTGGCCCTCTAGATTCCTCAGCTATGCAGGAAGACTCCAACTCATCAAATCAGTGTTTTTATCCATGCAAATCTATTGGATGAGTATCTTTGCTCTTCCAAAGAAAGTTATCAAGAATATCATTGCTATTTGTAGAGCTTTCTTATGGGCGGGTAATACTGACTCCAAGAAGGCAAGTGTGGCTTGGAAGACAGTGTGCCAACCAGTGGGGAGAGGTGGTCTTGGTATTAACTGCCTTGACACCTGGAACAAAGCCGCCATATTCAAACAGATGTGGCAGGTTGAGAATAAACAAGACACCTTATGGGTGAAATGGGTTAATGGTTACTACCTAAAAGGACAATCTATTTGGGATGTAAATATCCCTAGTGACAGTTCTTGGTGTTGGAGGAATCTTTTGAACCTAAGACAGCATGCCATTAGACATCTCTCAGATGGCAATGGAGTTGTCTGGCCCATGCTGGGTAACAGGTTCCCTATAATGAAGTGTTATGAAAAGCTGCATGTGACTACCCCAAAAGTTCAATGGAGCAAAGTGATCTGGAGCAAAGGGAACTTTCCCAGGTACTCTTTTATCACCTGGCTAGCTGTTAAAGGGAGGTTGGCCACTCGAGATCGAATGAGAAAATGGGGAATAACCACGGATGAAGTGTGTGTCTTATGCCATAGAGAAAAGGAAACACTGAAGCACTTGCTATTTAGATGCAACTTTACTTGTGATATCTGGAATGCTGTTTGGAATCATTTTGGAGGTATTAGAACACCTAGAGAGTGGCCCAGACTAATTAGATGGGTTAGCAATAGATGGAGGAGAAAATGTAATGCTCACAGAACCTTCTCTTTTGTCTTCACTTCTCTTATTATCTACTTTGTTTGGAGAGAAAGGAACAACAGAATATTTAGGAATACCTTTTGTACAGCACAATCTTGTGCAAACCTTGTAATTAGAGAGGTTGCACTTAGCAACCTATAGTTTGTAAAGTTTGGAGTTTCTCCATTAGATTAATATACTACTAATTATCAAAAAAAATATTGAGCAGATAACTTATTCTCACAACAAGCAAGCTGATAGTTAAGTGAACAATTTTCACACCCACAAAATAGATAAGAGCAGCTGACAGCTAATATCAAACACCCCTATATATTTTCGTGCCACAAAAGATCTCCCATTGCATAGCCAACAAGGAGTGGAAATAAGAGCAATAAGAATTTAGTGACCTCATTACGGAGACATCAAATTTAAGTTCAATGGTATAGCACACCTGCACACTCAAGGATTCATAGTTCTGGAAGAACACTGGAGCCAATCATTGAAATGTCTACCAGTGTCACATAAAACAATGAAAGAATTATAGATCACGGTTATGTTAGCTCTAGCTCAGAAGCAAATACATTAGACCAGTTGAAGGAAATATATAACTCACCCACTACAGTAAACATTAAAAAAAACTATCAGGTGATCTACTAGGTGATCAACTTTGCTTTGACGTGGAACCATGGTGGGATGTCTTCTGCCCATTTCATCCACCCAAATTTAAATGTCTATTAATAGCATCCAGAGGTTAAGGTGGAAGTAATAATAGAAATTATTGATGTGTCATGGTGAGAGGATAACAGATCATGCTTTAAGAAGCTTCAGATAACCAATTGGGAGCAACCACGAGACAGGAATTCTTCAAACTGGTAGGTGGACAAGCAGGAACAAAATCATGAAGATATTCCACTTAGGTCAAAGAAATATCTCGTCTAATTTCCTTCAATGGTATCACGGTAGAAGCTCCGATATTCGATTGATTACTCTAGATGTCCTAAGAAGTCAAAATGCAAGAATCCAACAATTTCAATAAATGAATGTACAGTGAGCAGCAAGGAATCAAGGGGAATAAAAAGACGTGAGAGAGCTGCCGACATAGATGAGAACTTAAGAGTTAGCAAGCTATCTTCCCTTCATGTTACTGGTGAAATTCAGTGAGTTAAGTTCTTCAGAGAGTTTTCGGGATACGAATCTTACTTCCGAAAGGGTAATAGGATACAAAGTGCATGTCTGTATAATAGAAAAGGACAAAAAACTGACAGCAGGCTGGCAATTTGAAGCATAAGGACACTGTAAACAAGCAGCACAAGGAATGACCATAAACAAAAATGAGAAAAGAGAAAGGACAGACGGTCATAAGATCCAGGCAGACTGCAGTTAGTAAGTACAAGTTATAACACTACTGATTTTCTTATGAACCATGTGAATACCGCCAATCACCCTACCACATTCAATTTCTAGTAACTGATCAAAAGGTAACACTTATGGAAACAACAGAAACTTTACTTTCAATACAAATTAGTGGACCATAGAGATGCTAAGTATGATTCAGCAGTAATATGACACCACTATGTTGTCCAGGGCATCAATAACATTCACGAATCATAAGACTGAGGTATATAATGTAAACATATTTGCTGCACATTCAAATCAGTATTGAGAACTAGTGTCGCACCAAAAGCACACCACACTAGAAGATACCTTAAAAACAGTAAAAGGGAGGCCGATTATAATTCAGATCTTCCTTTCAAAAGTTCTTGTGAGTAACTGGTTTCAAAATGAACTTGAGAACACCACTTATAAATAAAGAATACTTACATCTGCTTGGTTCCAAAGAAAAAGACAAGAACTTTCTTCCAATCAGACTTATACCCCCAAGCCTCGGGCTCGCTTACCTAGAATAATAAAACATGAAGAAACATCAGAAAATACAAACAGATGATAAACACAGGCCCTAATTATGAGCAAAAGCTGCTTCCGCATGAGACAAGGAAGAAACAGCATTGGAAACAACATGAAAGTCGCTACTAGACAACACCATTTACAAATAGCACTCATTTTAACCAGTAACACAATGCTCTAAAGCTCAAATCGGCAATAATCTTTTCCAATTTTCCATTTACTGACAACTTTTTTTAATCCACAATCTTTAAATTAAAAGATACATAGGCAGCACCAAATTAAAAGCTCAAAAATGACTTTTGGCTCTCAAATAAGAATGGGTACAGGCATGGCTTTGTCAAAATACATGCAACCTACCCCATCATCCTCATATAGCAAGATCCAACTATATCAATATGTAGCATACTAAACAAAAGAGCATAGTACAGTAACTGAACCCCTAGCGAGGCAATATGCAACATTCCAACTGTACACAGCTTCATACCAAAATACTTCTGCATAATCAAAGAAGTGGTGGAAATTAGAAACAGTAATATATATAGAAAGAGAGTGTGTATACACCACCAATACATCTCAATAAAAAAGAGATTTGTCACCACAATGGACCATCCAAGGTATGATGTCTACTTCAATGGTTCAAAAACTAGCAAAAAGGGATTTCAGAGCTTGACGGGCCCTATTACAAATTCAATTGCAAGAAAGCGTAATGTTGCATGGTTTCAGATGTTGAAATACAAAAATAATAGTGAAGTACAAAATTCACACAATGGCTTTTTCATTGAAGGATCATATTACACAAGAGAGATAAAAAGTTATAGATGCCACGTTTCTGGAGCAACCATACTCTATTGCTTGTCCAAATCACATTATTGCTCTTGTTTCTGAAGACTTTATTGCCAATTTCATAATTCACTCTTACGAACTATCATTGTACATGCCCCAAGAAAAAAGATCATAAATTTTAATTTTAAACCCCCTTTCTTTCCCACCAAAATCGTAACTGAAGAACGTTAGGTTTTTCCACTATGCCAAAAAGGTGCCTATGAATCAAGATTTGTCCTTCATCAGATACGACCACCTAATACATACTTGCAGCATCTGTATGCTTAAAGCAAGGTATACTGGGTAGCTTCTAATGGCAGCAACAATTTCACATAGAATCTCAAAAAAGCATAATGATTCAATTTAAATGTTTGGATACTGCATCCTTAAGTCCATACAAACAGCTCATTACAGATATTCACTAAAATGCAACAGCCAGCAGGTACAATGAATAACCCCTGAACTTTTGTTCAATGAATATTCTGAAGTTATAAAGCATAAACAAATACAAATTTTGCAGTCAAATATCCCCTCTACAAAAAGCAAGCAATATACAAATAGGCATCTTTAACGACAGCACATGTGCAAATTGCAAAGTATTCAGATTAACCAGTCACAAGGTTGCCTGTCCTTCTGGTACTAAGATAAAAGTTAGAAGATCTATAAAAACACCCTGGCCAACAAATGAAGGAAGCAACAAGCAGTGCTAGCCAGTTTCTAGCAATCAATTTTGAATTTTGAACCGGGGTTGTAACTTAGCTACCATTACCCCAACAAAAGCCAAAAACTCACCACTGTAAGCAATATAACAAATTAGAGAAACAGACACCTGGCTACGGGCAACTAATTACAAGCTGGCCACATCTGACCAAACAGCGATTCAGTGATGTACCAGAGCCAAAAAGAGCTATTAACTTTAAAGTCAATGTCAGAGTTCGTACTTTACATCTGTACTAAACAGAGTATGAGCCCAAACACAACAAAATCGTCAGGTACTACAATGCAACCAAAAGCTGGATCTTTCATCCATCTTTTATACATAAATTTGCTGACTCTTCAGACAGTTATCATAGCTTTACCGTCAGCCAAACACTTGAATTACGAATATGCAAGTGACAGATTGTACAGATGAAAATGATTACATGTCCTGACAAGCCAGAGCCAAGCATAATTGCCACAAGAAAACCCCAAAATATTAGAAGCGCTGTGGTTCCAGATCCACCATTACATTGCCCATAACATACTCCGAGAGACACTCCCATAGAAAAGCAAAATAAAGATAACTCAAAAGGGACGCGGAGAAAAAACCAAACAATACTGCTTATTCTTAAACAGGGTAAGAGGGACAAAAACAAAAAAGTGAGGAACTTTCAAGCAACAAGCTCGGAGAACATACCGTTGCCGGCCAAGCAGGATGGCCTTTGACCTTCGCAAGTACAAGATCACCCACTTTCCACTCCCGGCGAGCAGCCGCCTTGGCCGCAGCCTTGCTCCCGCCTTTCCGTCTACTTGGGGCCATGGAAAGGGGAGGAGAGGAAGTTCGATCCCACCTCCACGGAAGCCCCAAAACCCAACAAAGAAAGAAGTAGGAAACCGTGGATGGAGAAAGGATTCCCTAATTCATGCGCTTTACCAGATACAATCTAAACAGCAGAGAGATTTCAATACTAGGGGGATTGCCCACCCGCTCCTGGAAGGAAACGGGAACAATTTGGAACTCTATAGGGTTTGCAGCATCCGACTCGAATGAACTCGGGGAAGTCACAGGCATTGAACAAAAAGCACAATCGTCACAAAATAACCCCGGGAAGTCGACAGAGGAACTCGAAATTGCAAGAGGTGAAAGGGAATGTAGAGGAAATGATAAGGGCGGAGAGAGAAAGAGGCGGCCGCAGTTGCAGATAACCCTAACTCAGGGGACAGAGATGGGTGGGTGAGGAAACGAGGGATATGGGGCGGAAGAGAGAGAAAGAGTGCTGTGTGAAAGAGGGGAAAGAGGTGGTGGAGGCTGGGGAAGGAGGGTTTGGGAACGGAAGGAGATATTGTTGAGGGCTAGTGAGAGGACAGGGGAGGGGAGAGATGCCCAGACCCAAGCCAAGGCAGATAGGAGGTTGGTCGACGATGCCAGCGCGCACACTAACGCTAATGTGCGCCGTGCTAGACAAACTTCAAAGTTCAAACTAGACATGTTTTTTTTTTGGAAATTCACGATATATCCATGTTTTTCTTTCGTAATTCACAATATACCCCCCTGTGATTTTCGTAATTCAACTTAAACATGCGATATACCCCTGTTTTCTTTCGTAATTCACAATATACCCCTGTGATTTTCGTAATTCAACTTTAAACATGCTTAAATGTCGTCCAAAATTGATGAAACTTTACATGGACGATGCTAAAGTGTTATATTTTGGTCCAATATCAAATTTGAAGCTTTTTAAGCTCACATGTGACCTGTGGGACCTAATGAATATGTGACTGTTCATTGGGTCCCACAGGTCACATGTGAGCTTAAAACTTCAAATTTGATATTGAACCAAAATATAACAATTTAGCATCATCCATGTAAAGTTTCATCAATTTTGGACAACATGTAGCAAGTTTAAAGTTAAATTACTAAAATCACAGGGGTATATTATGAATTACAAAAGAAAACAGGGGTATCTCGTGAATTTTCCCTTTTTTTTAAAACGTTGGATTTCACATTTTACCAAAATATAACACTTTAATATCGTCCATGTAAAGTTTCATCAAATTTGGATATCATTTAACCATCTTTTAAGTTGATCAAATATTAGAAAAGTTGTTGGATGTAAAATTGTGGAAACCACATGGGTGGGCAAAGTATTTTTGAAACCTCGTGGGTGGGCTGTGTAATTTCGCCAAACGTCATGGGTGGGCGATGTAATTTTCCCTTTTTAAATTACATCTCCACCCATAACGTTTGGTGAAATTACACATCTCATCCATGAGGTTTCAAAAATACTTTGTCCACCCATGTGGTTTCCTTTATTTTACATCCATCAACTTTTCAAATATTTGATCAACTTAAAAGATGCTTAAATGTTGTCCAAATTGATGAAACTTTATATGGATGATGCTAAGGTGTTATATTTTGGTCTAGCGTGAAATCTAAAGTTTTTTAAGCTCATATGTGATCTGTGGGACCCAATGAAACATGTGACATGTCAACGTGTTTTCAATGGGTCCCACAGGTCATATATGAGCTTTAAAACCTTTGGATTTGGTATTGGACAAAATATAACACCTTAGCATCATCCATGTAAAGTTTTATCAATTTTGGACAACATTTAACATCTTTTAAGTTGATCAAATATTAGAAAAGTTGTTGGATGTAAAATAAAGGAAACCACATGGGTGGGCAAAATAATTTTTGAAACCTCGTGGGTGGGGTTGGTAATTTTCACCCCACGTCATGGGTGGGAATGTAATGTTTCCCTCTTTTTTTTTTGAAAGAGAAGAGTTCTCATTAAGAAACAAGTTTAAGTACAATTTTCGAAATGGTCTCCGGAGTCCATGAACCCATGATTTGCATACACCGGGCATGGTTAGCTAAATTATGCGCTGAAAAATTTTCATCCCTAGATATATAGAACCATGAAACATCATTGAACCTTCCTAAATCTGCCAATATTCTATCCAATATTGCTCTAGTGGTTTGTAGCAGAGAAGAAGTTACACCCGTTTGCAAGTATTGTATTACCGATTTACAATCAGACAGTACTCTGAGAGTTGTAATTCCTGTAGCACACGCCTCATGCAATGCTGATTCGATTGCCATAGCCTCTGCATCTGCAATGATAGCATCTCCTTGAAATGAAACACTTCCAGCTGAAATTAATTGACTCTGTGAGTGCGCCACCCAAGCCATGCCCACCCTTTTGTTAGAGTCTAAGCTAGCATCAGTGGAAAAACTCTGGCCACAAAGGATATTGGGTACGACGTTGTTACAGTGCTTGTGCACCAATGTGATCAGTGGATATAGAGTGCTGGGAGAAAACTATCAGCTTGACACCACCCTTGATCGAAATGATGCACATGACCATGCGAAGCTTGGCAACGCGTGAACCATAATTTCCATAGAAAGCAAAGATACATTACCACCTTTGTTTTCGGCTGCATTATGAACTGAAAAAGCCAATGTTGTAAACCATGATCAGTGAAAACGTCAAGAGGCAAATGAAATCCAAACTCAGACTAGAGAGGCTTCACACTCGGACAGCTGTAGAATGCATGCAACATTGTTTCGTTAGATCTGTAGAAAAAAAACCCTATTGTCATACATATCAATTATAATATTGTCTTTAATAACAGTTTTGCAAGCAATCTTAGTGGTAATAGACTTCCATGCAAACAACTTAATGCGCGCTGGGATGTCGAGGCCCATATTGTTTTGTAAACTTTGGCATTGGACACATAATGTGAAGTTGAAGGAATTGGGGCATTCTTCATTGTCAGTGCAGCGAAGTAGGCTGATGAAACTGTATACTCTCCAGATTGTGTGAGCCCCCAATACCAGTAATCAGAGGAAGGCGACATAAACGACGTTGGTTCAACTAAAGGGATGTCAAGAACATACTTAATATCTGACTCATCACACCACGGTTGCAGTAAAGCTGTATTCCATCTATATGTAATGTGATAAGAGTCGCAGCTGAATATTGGTAAACAAGAGGTGGAAGCCGCCAGGGGAAGAGTTTCCCTCCTTGCTTAGACTTGAGCCACCGATCTGTAATCTTGGTGTCTATACCATTGACAATTTCCCGTCTACCTCCATACTGTACCAAGTCACGCACACTAAAAAGAGCTCTCCGAATCGGACTCGATGCATAGTCTGGCGTGTACTATTAAACAACTAGACCCCCGCACATATTTTGCATGATAAAATCTAGAGAGTAAAGTGGTAGGTTCCGTTAGAATTTGCCATAACTGCTTAGCTAAGAGTGCTCAATTAAAACTATGCAGGTCTCGAAAGCCCATGCCCCCATAACCACGATCTTGGCACAATGTTGACCATTTTGTCCAATGAATAGTTGTTGATTGTGTCGTACCACCCCACCACAACTTATTAATCAGCTGTTGTATCTTCTTAAGGAGTGAGCGTGGAAGGAGTATAATTAGGGGTGAGCATTTGGATTGGATAATTTGGGTTTATCCAAAATTCAAATTAACCGATTTTTTTTTTGGATTTTTAACCGAATTAAAATTTCGGTTATTCGAATATCCAAATTATAATTCGGTTTGGATTTCGGTTTTAACCCTGTAAAATTCGGTTAACCGAATTATCCAAACTTTTTTTTAAAGAAAATTTCTAAATTCTTCCTTAATAGTTAATACTCTTTAAACATGACAAACAAAACGTTTAAATTCAAAACCCTATCTTGCATTGCTCCAATCCTTCAATTATATAATGTCATACTATTCTTTTTTCGTCAAATTAATTATATATAATTGGTTGTTTTGGGACATCGATCATCACTGCTCATCCCTAGTTTGATGTAACTAGTCTAATGTTTGAGTGAGTTCTTTCTGTTTCTGTTGTGATGAATTGATAACTAGGGAATTCACAATTTTCTAGTAGCTTATGGTTGTTACTGTTGCTGATGATGAACATGAAACAAAAAAATTTGTTTGTTTTTTTTTAAATTTGGTTAACTGAAATCCGATTTATAAAATTGGTTTTCGGGTTTTTTTTTTAATTTTGGTTAATTGAAATCCGACCTGAAGAAATTTTGGATTTCAGTTCGGTTTTCGGTTTTCAACTTAAATTTTTTTTGGATTTTGGATAATTTGGATTTCGGTTAATTCGGTTTTGATCAAAATTTGGATAATTCGGTTAAAACTGAATTAACCGAAATCCATTTTTTTTACAATTTGGATTTCGGTTAACCGAATTATCCAAATGCTCACCCCTAAGTATAATGGACATAGCATACGAGGGAATGCTTGTAAAACTACCTTAACCAACAACATTCTACCAGCTTGGGAAACCTGTTTGGACCAGCTTTGTATATGCTTTGCAACTCTATCCTTTATATAGTTGAAAATTGATCACTTTTTCTTATCAATAGTACTTGGGAAGCCAAGATATAACCCCATATCTGTTGTGTGATGCACTTGAAGAGTTGCAGCAACTGTCTCTTTCATAGGGCGTTGTAAACTACAGGAAAACATAACTGCTGACTTGTTTTGATTGATACATTGACCTGAGGCTGTTTTGAAATCCTCTAGAATGGAAGCTAGAGCTTTTGCATTAGAGGCAGTTGCCTCCCCAAATATTACAATATCATCAGCAAATAGCAAATTGGATATTGGAGTGTCCAGACCAGGGATGCAGAAAGGGCGATAAATACCAACATTAGTAGCCAGTTTGAAAGCTGATGATAAGGCCTCCATACATATAATAAACAAGATGGGTGACAGTGGATCTCCTTGACAAAGGCCACGCTTAGGCTCAAAATAGTGGCCTGGGTAACCATTTATGAGGATAGCAGTGCAGACTGTAGTTATGCATTGTCGAACTAGTGATATCCAGGAAGAATGAAAACCCATGCTTGTGAGAACATCCAAAATAAAACTCCATTCTAGTCGGTCAAATGCCTTGGACATATCAACTTTGTAAGCAAAATGACCCTTGGTCTTAGCTCATGATCTACGCATTGAGTGTAAAATCTCATGGGACAACATAATTTGATCAGAGATTAATCTGTTATGAACAAATGCTGCTTGGTGTGTGTGAAATAACACAAGGGAGCGCATCAGAAATCCAAATGACAAGGACCTTGGATATAACCCGATATATAGTGTTGCACAAGGAGACTAGTCTGAAGTTGTAATCGATTCAGCCCTTGGTGACTTGGGTATTACCACAATATGTGGTCATTCAAAGTTGGTGGTACCAAGTTTGCATTCAGAAAAGATAAACAGGTTTGCAGAAAATCCTCACTGATAAGGGGCCAAAAGGTACGAAGGAATGTGCCATTAATTCCATCAGGCCCCGGAGCCTTTCCTGGATTCATCTGATTGTATGCCTTAATTACCTCCTCCCTAGTGTAAGGTTGCCCCATAGCTTGGTGATGATCTGGTGGGACTCTGTTAGATATGCATGCTAGTAGATGAAGATCCAGCTGCGGTTGTGTGGAAGCAAACAAAGCTTAGAAATGTTGGCACGCAACCTGCTCAATTCCTGCCCAAGATGATTGTGGTGCATGCGTATCTGACGATAAAGTGATAATATTATTCTGCCTGGTGCACATTCTATATCTGGCATAAAAGAAAGCCAAATTACGATCCCCCGAAAGCAACCATTGTTGTCTGGAACGCTGTTGTAGTCTTATTTCGTCCTTCAATAATAGAGAATCATAAATAGAGTTTAGATCATTCCATTGAGCAATATTGCTTGTGCATGATGCATCAGAGGCGATGCAATCAATTTCCTGACGAGTTTGATGAAGTAATTTTCTCTACCTAGACTTATCTCCTTCCCCATAGTCTAAGCTGTTGTCCACACTTTCTTACCTTATGACAGAAATCAAGAGTTGAAGAGTTCCAAACTGTTTAAACCAGAAGCTTACACTGGGGATGATGTGCCCAACAATTTTCGAACCTAAATGGTTTTGGGCCACGACGACGAGTGTGGGATGTAGCACTAGCTTAATTGGTTTATGATCAGAGTGGCCCCAAGATAAATGGAAGTTTGTTGCCATTGGGAACTGAGATAACCATGAGTTGTTACAAATGAATCGATCCAAACGACTTCATGTATTGCGATTATCTCGGATTTTATTTGTGAAAGTGAATTTGGAACCCCTGAAACCCAAATCTTGGAGGTCACAATCTAGTAAGAAAGTCCGAAAGGCATTGATATTAGCTGAAGAGCGTTTTCCCTTGCCCTGATGTTCATGTAAATATAGTACTTCATTAAAATCACCCCCCAACACCCACGGCCCTTGCCACTGCACATTAAGATACTGAATCTGTAACGACCCCAAAACCGGCCTAGGAGTTAGGGCCGTTACACGCCGCGAGTCTACTACTAACGTCGCAAGGCTCCAGAGCAAAACAGACCCCAAAACCAAATAACAAACTTGTATAAATACCGGAAGAGTTTACAAGATCCAAATACTTATAAACCAAATACACGAAAGGCCCGAAGGCTATGCAAAAGCATTAAAGCGTCCAACGCGCAAAGCAAAAAAGTCTAAGGAAACATAAAGTAAACGAAGCTCTAGAAGGGAACGAGAAGAGAAGATCCCACGAGCTCAATCTGCAAGAAAGTAAAGGGGTGAGCTAAACAGCCCAGCAAGTAGAAGACTTCCTCAAGGAAGCCCACTCAAAACAGAAGCAGTTTTATAAACAAAGGGAAACTATATCATTAGCAACCAGACAGAACAGAGTCATAAATCAGAAGGCAGAGCGGAACACCATGTCAAATCATAGCCGGACTTTCAGAATCAGATACAAAAAGGTGGGACACTAGAAACAAGCTAACACAACAGAAGGACCCACATAACGTCCTATGGATCCGAAGATCCCACAACAGAAGCCGTAGAGACAGCTGACAGACCCGTCGGTCAAATAACGTCCTAAGGGAGACCCTAAGGAGTGTAATCAAAAGGAATTCCTGCGCAGCATGCTACGGGACAGCCCGACTCGACTATCCAAGGCTCAGAAAACAAAGTAACTAGGTCCTAAAACAAAGGCATACCAAACAGATCTTAAGCGCATTAAAATGCATATAAACCGCATAAGAAGCTTGTACACAAGTAGGGGAATCCAACCCCGCAAACGGTACTCAAAACGGAGCCAAAACAGAGGGGTTATGCCCAAAACAGTGGCATGTCCAAACTTGCGTCCGACCTTGCAAGTTCGGACGAGGAGCCGAGAAACAGAGGCCGTGAAAACGTCGAAGTCCGAACTTACGTCCGACCTTCAAAGTTCGGACGTAAGTCGAAAGTCAGAAACCAAAACTCTCATCGTGTCCGAACTTGCGTCCGACCTTGCAAGTTCAGACAGATGTCGAAACTCACACGAAAAATTCGTCCTCGCGTCGGGTCCGAACTTACAAGTTCAGACCGATGTTCGGACACTTCAAAATCTCGAAAATGAAAACGCGCCCGATGAACTGTCCGAAAAGAACAGACGCGCAAAAGAGAACCAAAATCATCACAAACTCACCCAAAACTCACAGAATTGTAAACCAGCACCCTCAGGGGTTTAGCCAATCGATTAACAACGCAAAACCGAAGTAAAAACACTCAGTCACAACACAAATCCAATTTAGAAACTAGAATAAAAACAGTCCCCGAGGGTGAGTAAAACAACCCCGATTCCATCCCCCACTTACATCGAATTCGAAGTGCAGATTCAGTCCAGACAATGCCCACACGCAACCAGACGACCAGTAGTAGAGGGGGTGCACAGATCAACGCTGAATTCACAACCGAGCAGTCCAACAATCAGAAAACTGTCCCGCTCAAAACAGAAGCGACAACTACCGAAACCGAAAGAGAACCCAAGCCTGAATCACAGCAGAGGAAGGGCAACCACACAGAACAGGAATCCAATCCCAAAACGCCGCAACAATCGCACCAGAGATTAGCACCCAAGGAAGAAGAAGAGAAGAGAAGGAGAGCGCTGAAAACCGTCGAGAGGATGAGCGGATTTGTAGATTGATCATGAATTGGGAATTAAGAAACTGCCAGGCTATTAATTAAAAGGCTTACCATAATTACAGAGAGGGAATTGTCCTCCTTGCCCTCGTCTTTTAATTCAATGACTCCGACATCCCATCAACTAAACAAAGCACCACATAACATAATTAATAACATAAACTGGAATGTTATGTTATGAAATCTGAAAAATGAAAATACGGAGTATTACATCCCTCCCCCTTAAAAGGAATTTCGTCCTCGAAATTCAACATACCTCGCTGCTCAAAAAGGAAAGGGAACTTGGCACGCAGCTCTTCCTCAAGTTCCCACGTCGCCTCACACTCAGACTGCTCCGACCACTGCACCTTGACCATAGGCAGTGTCTTGCTACGCAGTCGGCGAACGTCACGAGCTAAAATACGAACCGGAACTGCCTCATATGTGAAGTCATCTCGGAGTCGAAGCTGACCATAATCAATCACATGCGAAGGATCGTGCAGATACTTCCTGAGCATCGACACATGAAACACGTCATGAACTCCTGCTAGAGCTGGTGGTAATGCCAATCTGTAAGCCACCGGCCCAACCTTCTCAAGCACCTCAAAAGGGCCTACGAACCGAGGACTCAGCTTGGCTCGCTTCCCAAAACGAACAACACCACGAACTGGAGAAATTTTCAGATACACGTGGTCCCCAACCTGAAACTCAAGCGGACGGCGCCTCCGATCTGCATAACTCTTCTGCCGGCTCTAAGTAACCAACAGACGCTCCCTGATAGTCCTGACCTTGTCCACAGCTCCCTGCACCAACTCTGGACCCACAATCGCCCTCTCTCGCAGGTCATCCCAACAAATGGGAGATCTACAACGCCTACCATACAGCGCCTCAAATGGGGCCATCCCAATACTCGATTGGAAGCTATTGTTGTAGGCGAATTCAATCAAAGTCACATGCTGATCCTAGCTCCTCCGAAGTCAAGCACACAAGCCCTCAACATGTCCTCCAAAATCTGATTCGTCCTCTCCGTCTGACCATCGGTCTGAGGATGATATGCTGAACTGAAAGCCAAATTCGTCCCTAAAGCCTTATACAGGCTACGCCAGAAGTGAGATACAAATCTCGGATCCCTGTCCGAAACGATCGTCGCCGGCACACCATGCAGCCTCACAATCTCATCTACATACAGCCGAGCCAGGCGCTCAAGGCTGAAAGTCTTCCTCACAGGCAAGAAATGGGCTGACTTCGTCAACCGATCCACAATCACCCACAGCGCATCGTACCCAGAAGATGTCCTAGGAAGCCCCACAAAAAGTCCATACCAACGCTCTCCCACTTCCACTCAGGAACGGGAAGAGGCTGCAGAAGACCCGTAGGCCGCTGATGCTCAGCCTTCACCTGCTGACAGGTTTGGTAACAAGTCACAAAATCAGAGATCTCCCTCTTCATATTCGCCCACCAAAAGGACTCTCTGAGGTCCCGGTACATCTTCACCCCTCCTGGGTGCACAGAATAAGGAGCTCCATGAGCCTCCTGCATAACTTCCCGCCTAAGATCGCCTCCACTAGGCACACAGACTCTGCCTCTAAAGCGTAGACAGTCGTCGCTGGACACAGAAAACTCTGACTCCTGATCATCTGACAACTTCTCCCGGATCTTACGCAACTCAGCATCAGCCTTCTGACCATCTCTGATCCGCTCAATTAAGGTAGACTGGACCTGAATCGAAGAAATCATTCCAGCACTGTCGGACCTGACAACCCAAATCCCCATGCGCTGAAGCTCAAAAGCAGACCTCTGAACCCCTGACAAAGAAAAAACAAGCCCAGAAGCACCTCTACGACTCAACACGTCAGCTACAACATTCGCTCTACCTGGATGGTAGAGGATCTCCAGGTCATAATCGTGCAGAAGCTTCAACCAACACCGTTGTCTCAAATTCAATTCCTTCTGCGTGAACAGATATTTGAGACTCTTGTGATCCATGTAGACCTTACACGTCACCCATACAAATAGTGCCGCCAGATCTTCAAGGCGAAGACCACAACAGCTAACTCCAAATCATGGGTAGGATAATTCTTCTCGTACGACTTCAGCTGACGTGACCCATATGCTACCACCTTCCCCTGCTGCATCAGAAACACAACCCAGCCCTCTGTGGGAAGCGTCACAGAACACCTCAAAGCCATCTGTCCCAGAAGGCAACGTCAAAATCGGGGTCGAAGTCAACCTCTTCTTCAGCTCCTGGAAACTCTTCTGACACACCTCCTCCAATCAAACTTGATATCCTTACTAGAAGGCGAGTCAAGGGGGATACGATCTTAGAAAAGCCCTCCACGAACTTCCTATAATACCCAGCCAATCCTAGGAAGCTGCGCACCTCAGAAACATTAGTGGGCTTCGCCCACCACTCCCTAACGCTTAATCTCTCTTGGTCCACTGAAATGCCATCCTTCGAAACCACGTGGCCAAGGAACACAACTCTGTCCAACCATAACTCGCACTTCTTCAACTTGGCATACAATTCCTTCCCCTTCAGCGTCTGTAGAACCATCCTCAGATGCTCCTCATGCTCCTCAGCACTCTTCGAGTACACTAAGATATCGTCGATATAAAAACAACTACAAAAGAATCCAAGAAAGGTTTGAAAACTCTGTTCATCATATCCATGAAGAACGATGGGGCATGGTCAAACCAAAAGGCATGACCAGGAACTCATAATGCCCATATCGGGTCCTAAAAGCAGACTTAGGCACATCCTCGGCCTTAATCTTCAGCTGATGATATCCAGAACGCAAGTCGATCTTCGAGAAGACTGTCGCTCCCGCTAACTAGTCGAAGAGGTCATCAATGGGGAAGAGGGTACCGGTTCTTAATGGTAACCTTATTCAATTCCCGATAGTCAATACACAATCTGAAGGAGCCGTCCTTCTTCTTCACAAACAACACTAGTGCTCCCCATGGAGACACACTAGGGCGAATGAAGCCCTTATCCAGAGATCCTACAGCTGCACCTTCAGCTCCTTAAGCTCTGCCGGACTCATGCGATAGGGAGCCTTAGAGATAGGCTGAGTCCCTGGCGCTAACTCAATAGAAAACTCCACCTCACGATCAGGTGGTAGCCCTGACACATCGTCCTGGAACACCTCAGAAACTCACGCACAACGGGGATATCCTCCACCGGGATCCCTCCTTAACCTCAGGTACAAAGCAGAGAAAACCCTGGCAGCCCTTCCTCAAGGAACGAACTACCTGCATAGCAGACACAACACAGGAGCACAAGGAATGGAGTTCCCCACAAAAGCAAAACGGGTCTCCCCGGTCTATCAACACAACCCTCCTAGCTGCACCTCTTGGGCATGGTGCTCTGCTGGCTGACTGCCAGTCCATGCCCAAAATCCAAGAAACAAGACATACACATAGGGATCAATCAGTAGGCAAGTCCTTCCATGACCACTACCGAAAACAGACTTACACATAGAGCTAAGCACATAAGCAGGTACGCCACTCAGCGGGCTAGAGATGCAGACACACAACACAAACATGGCACAGCAGACAACTCGAGACTACCCACTAAATCAGCAGACACAAAGGAGTGGGTAGCTCCTGAATCAAACAAACAGAATACTGGCTGAGAAGAGATCTGGAGAATACCTGACACTACTCTGTCTGAGCCATGGTCTCGCTCACCAGCTAGCGCATACACACGTGCCTGGGTCTGGGGCTTCTTCTGATCAGCCTTCTGCCCGGACCCTGAACCAGCACCTCGGCCCTCAGAGCTGCCACTGCCACCTCCACCTCTAGCATGTGGACACTGGGCAATGCAGTGATCCAGTGAACCACACTTGAAGCATGCTCCAAACTCTGTAGCACTCACGCCCAGGATGGAAGACGATCACACTCAGCACATTTCGCCACAGCAGGCGAGGCAGATGACGAAGATCCCCGGTCTCCTCTGAACTTCTTTTGGGAAGAAGTCTGGTCTCGCCTCACAGGCTCCTCCACATGGAGCCTTCCTCTTCTGCTCATTGCCCTTATCGGGCCTCTGGTCCTTCTTCTCGTAGCGCTGCCTAGCCTGCAGCTCAGACTCCACCACCAAGGCCACATCCGCACGTCTCTGAATGTCTTGTGGCGAAAGGGCGCCACCGCCGCTCGAATGTCACCCCTCAGACCAGCCTCAAACTTCCTCGCCTTCCAGTTATCATCCGGCTCAGGCACAAACTTCGAGAGAGAAATGAACTTCCGCACATAATCGTCCACAGACATCTCCTTCGTCTGACGAAGCCTCCCATACTCAACTATCTTCTGATCCCTGAAGACATCGGGGTAGAACTGCTGTTGAAGCAGCCCCTAAACTGCTCCCAAGTCCATGGGTGGGGGTACTTCCCTTCGACCGACTTCCACCACTCCTTCGCCTCAGACTGGAACATGAAGGTGGCGAATCCAACCTTCTGGTCCTCCTCGCATCCCATGACCCTCAGCAAATCCTCTATGGCAGAAATCTAGTGGCTTGCCTCCTGTGGGTCACCACTAGCATCAAACGAAGGCGGCTTCAGCTTCAGGAAACCTGAAGCGCCTTCACATTGCTGCCCCCCGCGTTACCGACTCTTGTCGACTGGCCAGCAGTGGCCCCTACGGTCTGCAACACCTGGGTCACCACCTGCTGCACAATCTCTGCGATGTCCCCCTGGGGTGCATCGCCTGCAACCGCACCTCGTCCTGCACGTCGGGGAGGCATACTGAAGATACAAACACCAAGATTAATCAGAAACCATCAAGCATCAAACAACAGACCTTTCAGACACCCACACATGCAGACAAACCCCACAAACACCAAAGAACGAGCAACCTGGCTCTGATACCACTAAATGTAACGACCCCAAAACCGGCCTAGGAGTTAGGGCCGTTACACGCCGCGAGTCTACTACCTAACGTCGCAAGGCTCCAGAGCAAAACAGACCCCAAAACCAAATAACGAACTTGTATAAATACCGGAAGAGTTTACAAGATCCAAATACTTTAAACCAAATACACGAAAGGCCCGAAGGCTATACAAAGCACTAAAGCGTCCAACGCGTAAAGCAAACAAAGTCTAAGGAAACATAAAGTAAACGAAGCTCCAGAAGGGAACGAGAAGAGAAGATCCCACGAGCTCAAGCTGCAAGAAAGTAAAGGGATGAGCTAAACAGCCCAGCAAGCAGAAGACTTCCTCAAGGAAGCCCACTCAAAACAGAAGCAGAAGTTTATATAAACAGAAGGAAACTATATCATTAGCAACCAGACAGAACGGAGTCATAAATCAAGAAGGCAGAGCGGAACACCATGTCAAATCATAGCCGGACTTTCAGAATCAGATACAAAAAGGTGGGACACTATAAAACAAGCTAACACAATAGAAGGACCCACATAACGTCCTATGGATCCGAAGATCCCACAACAGAAGCCGTAGAGACAGCTGACAGACCCGTCGGTCAAATAACGTCCTAAGGGAGACCCTAAGGAGTGTAATCAGAAGGAATTCCTGCGCAGCATGCTACGGGACAACCCGACCCGACTATCCAAGGCTCAGAAGCAAAGTAACTAGGTCCCAAAACAAAAGGCATACCAAAACAGATCTTAAGTGCATTAAAATGCATATAAACCGCATAAGAAGCTTGTACACAAGTAGGGGAATCCAACCCCGCAAACGGAACTCAAAACGGAGCTAAAACAGAGGGGTTATGCCCAAAACAGTGGCATGTCCGAACTTGCGTCCGACCTTGCAAGTTCGGACAGAGGCCGAGAAACAGAGGCCGCGAAAACGTCGAAGTCCGAACTTACGTCCAACATTTGAAGTTCGGACGTAAGTCGAAAGTCAGAAACCAAAACTCTCATCGTGTTCGAACTTGCGTCCGACCTTGCAAGTTCGGACAGATGTCGAAACTCACACGAAAAATTCGTCCTCGCGTCGGGTCCGGACCGATGTTCGGACACTTCAAAATCTCGAAAATCAAAACGCGCCGATGAACTGTCCCAACTTGCATGTTTGGACAAAAGTCCGGACAGCGCAAAACTGTCGAATTCTAGAAAGAACAGACGCGCAAAAGAGAACCAAAATCATCACAAACTCACCCAAAACTCACAGAATTGTAAACCAGTACCCTCGGGGTTTAGCCAATCGATTAACAACGCAAAACCGAAGTAAAAACACTCAGTCACAACACAAATCCAATTCAGAAACTAGAATAAAAACAGTCCCCGAGGGTGAGTAAACAACCCCGATTCCATCCCCCACTTACATCGAATTCGAAGTGCAGATTCAGTCCAGACAATGTCCACACGCAACCAGACGACCAGTAGTAGAGGGGGTGCACAGATCAACGCTGAATTCACAACCGAGCAGCCCAACAATCAGAAAACTGTCCCGCTCAAAACAGAAGCGACAACTACCAAAACCGAAAGAGAACCCAAACCTGAATCACTGTAGAGGAAGGGCAACCACACAAAACAGGAATCCAATCCCAAAACACCACAGCAATCGCACCAGAGATTAGCACCCAACAAGAAGAAGAAGAAGAGAGAAGGAGAGCGCTGAAAACCGTCGAGAGGATGAGCGGAATTCGTAGACTGATCGTGAATTAGTAATTAAGAAACTGCCAGGCTATTAATTAAAAGGCTTACCATAATTACAGAGAGGGAATTGTCCTCCTTGCCCTCGTCTTTTAATTCAATGACTCCGACGTCCCATCAACTAAACAAAGCACCACATAACATAATTAATAACATAAACTGGAATGTTATGTTATGAAATCTGAAAAATGAAAATACGGAGTATTATAGAATCAAGTCCCAAGTTTTCCATTTATGTTGATGATCAGACCATCCATACAAACCAGAGAAAAACGCCACTGATTCCCTCACTGACCACCTATTACAACATCAACATGATGACTAGATACACTAAGCACTGAAACATCAAGATTGACTGGCCAAAAGAACGCTACCCCAGCCTTTCTACCAATATTATCCCCGACCACCCAGTAGTAATTTCGATAATTGCTTGCAAAGGAATGCAGCTCAAAAGAAGACAACTTGGTCTCTGTCAAAAACACAAAAGTAGGTGCTTGTTGATGCAAAACATCCCTGATCCAGCGAACCGCAACAGGTGCACCCAAACCCCTACAGTTCGTAACCAAAATGGACATTATAATGGGCGATACTGGGTTCCACCCAGCATCGCCGATGAAGTAGAAATCACAGCTTTGCCCTTGCCTCTCTTGGCAACCTCCTCCATAGAGTGGACTCCCCTAAGCTCTCATTCAAAATAAGAGCATTGGACTGTATTGAGCTTGCGCTTACGACCATATGAAACCGAAGGCGACTAGGGAAGCTCGCATTTCTCCATGACAGGGTCGGCATTGATATCCACCATGAGTTGTACTCCACCTTCACCAGCATCAACATCAGGAATAACCCGGACGCGGAGGGTGGTGGTGTAGAACGTCGGACACTTACAGAACCTTCACCATGAGAGTCATAAGACGATCAAGAAGCTCCAGCGGTTCCAGCCTTGAGCCACATGCCGTAGTTGAGCTCCTCTTGAGTAGCTTATGTACGATAAGGACAGTCATGAAGAAGGTGAGTAAAAAACCCGCACAGGAAGCACATGTTACGCAACCGCTCATACGTCAACGACAAGATTGTTGTCTTTCCCTCAAGAGTGATAAAGGTGAAGCGGAGAAGTGGCCGAATGACATCTAGGTTAGCCTTCAGACACATATAAGATCCCGCCCTGCAGCGGTCAAATTCTACATACTCCATAAAAATGCCAATCCTATTCCCGAGATGCTTGGCAAACATATGCTTCATAAACTGAAGCGGCACATCATGAACATGTACCCAAAACGACACCCACCTGAAATCATGGTCTCTAGGAGTTGTGGCCTTGACAATAGCAGAAAGAACTAGCAGACTTCCATCATGAGTCCAAGGACCACGAGAGAGAATGGACGCAACAAACGCCTCATCTGGCAGGCGAAAAAGAAGAATCCCACCTTCCAAGTTGCGAACACGGAGTGTATACTCGCATTTCCAAGCCTTGGCAAGAGTCCGCTCCAGGATTTTGAGGTCGACATGACGGGGCATAAACAGCTTTCCCAGAAAATAGCACTGAGTCAATGCCTCTGAAGATGCGTCCAGAAGGTCATCGACTTGCACAAACTCCTCCTCAACAGCGGTGAGAGTAAGTAAGTGGGCGCAGTGTGTTGCTAAATCTTCAACCGGTGGTGTTGGTGGAACAGCCGCCATGAGGATGGTTTGGGGTGGTGAGGTTGTGGAAAGTTTTGAGAAGCTAAGCAAGAATCGATGCAGCCAAGAGAAAGTAAAGCAAGAAGATTGGTGAAGACCAAGAGTCAGTGAGGAAAGTGTTGTGTGTTGATTGAAATCCCAACCAAGGTATATGTAGGAATTGAAATGCCAGCCGAGGATGCCATGCAAAGCTAGGGCTAGATTTAATGATGAGATGCAAGTGTTATGTCGATACTTGTTACTTAAAGGGATTTGAAACGTGTATTTGATGGCATAATCCATTGACAGATCAGTGAGAAAGTGAACATGAAAACTGAAACTTGACATGCAGGGAGGAAGACGAGTGGTGTTGGGCAAAAAATCCTTGGGAGAAAACCTCTTAGGCAGGAAACCTTCTTTTTGGAAGTGTGCATCTATGTTCAAACTAGACATGTTGCACAGGCAGTAATTGGTTCCATCTGATGACCAATTTTTTCCTCTTTAATTAGGCACCGTTAAGCAAAAGCAGAATCACTACGCTCAGTCGTGTTTTCATTTTTTAAGTCGGAAAATGACCATTTTATCCCTAGTTTAATATCTTTCAAAAATTATTATATTTACCCACAATTTGTGACATATTACGAGGTGCACCCAAATTTCATTATATAAAAAAAGTGAATATGTTATGAAATCATATTCAAATTCAGAAAATCTTATAGTTAGAGAGATAGAGTTAGAGGGATAAAGAGAGGAAATTGTTTTCAAAGGTTTGGAAAAAATCTTCGTAAGAAGAGTAAAAAAGATGGAGGAAATAATAAAGGTGGCATTCCGGAAATGCATGACGAGTATGCAGATGATGTTAACACCGAGAAGTACTCACGAGGGGCCCATTCTGAGGTATTTTCCTTGTTATTTTAGCAATTTATGTACAAATGTAGTCAACATTTGTTAAAAAAAATGTCTGAGAAAAGCAACAAATGCATTCCCAAGTAGCAGATGAGGGCCAGCGCCGGAGCTGTCTCTTATCCATCGGTGTCGGCACGCCCCCAGACATACCTGCGCCGTGCGCCCCCTTACTTCCTGGCGTCGGCGCGCCCCTCTCCTACCTAGCGCTGGCACGCCACCCTTGTCACAGGCGCCAACACCATCCCTTCTATGTCGGTGCCTACGCCGAGGTCCATTCTTAAAATATTTATATCTTCATGATTGCCCTGTTTATCGTTCCATTTACGTCGTTGTGTTTGTCATTTTGTGTACTTTGTAATGATCCACTTTGTTGATAATTTGTAGGATATATGTGTAATTTCCTCTAAAGTACGTAGTATTCTCATTTACGAGTAGTATCACATGACTAAACGATGTATTAATTATTTATGCTTAAGGTGAGACTGAATTCAATGACGAATCAGTGAACATAGACACAGGTCATCTGTTTAGTACGTGCCAATTATTACTGATAGAGAGGAAGCTGCTAGCCATGCGATTCGCACCGCCTAGAATAATAACATTTACTTAATTAGATAGACTACGAGAGACGACATGAATTAGTAATGACGTGTGAGAGGTATGGCAAGAATAGGCCGCGGGTTAGCAAAGGCAAATCGTCACCATCTAGTCAAAGGCCGCGGGGTGCCACAAAGAAATGCAACTAGCCGTTCCGCCTAAGCGTCAGGGGTGGGGAGCATACGGGCTGTTTTATCCTGGTAATGCAGTCGCTGCACAACCACGAGTTGGCTAGTAATCCGCAATCACACTTCGTGTGTCCTCGCTTTAGCATGGACGAAAGAGCTAGCATGAGAAGTCTACACAGGAGCGGTGTTGCGCCTAGGCAGCTATGGGCCTATTTGTATGACAAGAACCCTGAAAGCACGACCGTCAAGACATCAATTCATAATCTGGTTACAAAATTCAAAAGAGAGGACCGTGGTGGACGTACTGATGTAGCATCCTTCATGCATTTACTGGATGAACGTAATTACAGTTGGTGGTTCGAGAAAGACGTGAGTAAGTGTTCGCATGTTTATTCATTGGTTGTTTATTTGGATGTTAATCACTTTGATTTTTTGTATTCATTAAATGTAATTGTTGTAGGGAATACATCTAGGTTGGGCCTTGTCTTCTTTGCACACCCTTTTTCGCTGGCGCTCATTAAGATGTTCCCTCATGTGGTGCTCATTGATAGCACTTACAAGATGAACATGTACAAGATGCCGCTAGTGGAGTTTGTTGGAGTGACATCATGCGGCAAGAACTTCTGTATAACATTTTGTTAGCAGTCAGAGAGGACGAGTCTGCATACACTTGGATGCTTAATCAGCTGATGAAGGTGTTGACCTGTCTCCCTTATGTTTTTGTAACTAACAACGAGAAGGCGCTAGTGAAATCCCTTTCAATGGTATGTCCTTCTGTCCCACATCTTCTATGCCGATGGCACATCTCCAGGAACGTGGCTACCTAAGCGATCAAGATGTTAGATGTTGACACTGCAAAAGCCAAAGCAATAGTGTATCAGTGGCAGTAATTAGGTTACGCCCCCACTATCGTGAAGTATGATGAACTATACAGAAAATTGGTACAGTCGTACGGAGCCAAACATCCCTTCGTGGTGTACTTGTGTACCACATGGTTATGTCAGCGCGAGAAATTTTGTCATCCATGGGTTAAGAAATACATGCATTTCGACAACACATCTATCAACAAGTTTGCTTAAGTTCAATTACTAATACGTTATTTCATTTAACTTTTGTAGTTGTCTCATTTATCTGTAGCTAATGACCTATTCATGTACAGGGTGGAAAGCACGCACTCTTCGATAAAGTGATGGCTGCACACATCCACTAGATCTTTGGACACGTGCTTCGACAGTATACACAGGTTCATAGAAGGTCAACACTTTCACATTAAACAAGACTTCGATTTTTCTCTTGATAGAAGAGTTTTGAAAGACCAACAAGTACCATTTATGTTCTGATCGGTCAAGTTAGCCTTAAATGCATGCAAATACTTCAGAAAGAGCCACAAAACAGCTGTTGTGATATTGATCATACAACTACGCGTGAAGATGTTTGTGCATTTACTTTAACGATGGGATTACCATGTGTGTATCATATGTATCAGTACATTCAGGTTGGTATGAATCTACCTGTTGTAGAAGTGCACGTCTTCTGACGGACACTCAGACATGACCATCAGCAAGAGTTCGAAGCACCACAACAAACATGTGACAAGTCGTACACCACTGAGGAGCAACTCTCGTGTGCAGGTCTGTGGTATGAGTATGTCTGATAGGTTTGATGCTATAGTAATCAAACAAGCGTTCAACGCGTGGAAGCCACTATGGGAGCCCACAGATGATCACACTGGTTTACAGTTGATGAGTGTCCAAATGAGCATGTGTTTAGAGGAGTATTTCACATGTTTTATCAACACTTTTCATGCTAATTTCTCCACTCTTGCTAGTTTTCCTCTAGGGTTGTGTTTTATACAATTACTTTTTAACCGGGAGGAATAATATAGTTAGTAATAAAGTAGATGAAGAGACGAACTTGTGGCCGTAAATAGATCCAAAATCGGAGCTATGACGAATAAGATAGAGCAGTTTTCCTCTCTATCTCGGACCTCCCCAAGCCGCCCGTCGGAAGTTCCAGAGGTCGAAAACGCTCGTTTCAGGGTCTAAAATTGCCTCTGGTCTAGACCGCCCCAGACTGACCGCCCTAGAGGGGTTGTTGGAACGGAATTTTGCCCAGATCTACATTTTTAAAAGCAGAAAAAGAAAGAGAGAGAGAGAGATGGGATATCGAGAGCACGACCCAGAACGGAGAAAAGAGAAGAAAAAGAGAGGAAAAGAAGGAAAATAAGAGGAAGAAGAAGGGAAAGAAGGGGAAGGACCCCCCTCCATTGAAGCTCTTTTTCAACCTCCTATGACTATTTCTTCTCCATTCTCTCATTTATGCTCTAATGGAGGCTTAACCTCCCTTGTAGTTGGGATGGGGATTTTGCCCCAAAATCCTTAAAAATTCATTGTTAAATTTGAACTTGTTTTAAATGCTTAATTTTAGTCCTTGTGCTTAATGAAGATAAGTATTGAGTGTTTATGGCTTCTAAACTTGTTACTCATGATTTGGGGATTTGTTTAGGGTGGTGCTCAATTTGTCATCTATGTGTTAAATTAGTTGGTTGGGCCTACCGATTAGTTTAGCATTATTGTGGAATTCTATCAAAATGTAATTCTGAGATATAAAACATAAACCATTGGGGGCTAGAACGATGTACTCTAGTTTTAATGATTTTGTGATTTGACTACATTGCAAACTTAGGGAACCTAAGCTTAGTGAAATACCCCAAACCTTTAAGTGTGAGTTAATTATGTAATTGTTATGTTCTAAGGCTAATTAAGTTCTTAAGAAACATTGGTAGACAATTTAAACCAAAAGAAAACACCATAAAGTCAATTTAAGCAAATACTTGCTCTAGACTTGGTGTAACCTTGTTTAAGACCTAAAGGTCATCCCTAGACCTTATTAAAATGATAATTAACATGTTAAATCAATTACCAAAGAAAACTAAGCTCAAAAACAAGTTTAAACACAAATTGTGCTTTAAGGAGTCTTAAAGCACGTTTTTGAAAAATTGTCTTGGAAATGGGTTTGAGTGGCTAAATGCCCATGATTACACCTTAATCAACATGTGTACTACTTATTATCACATGAGGAAGCCTAAATCAATGGGACACCAAAAATTTCACAAATTTGTGCACTAATTATGAATAGTGCCCAAATAGTGCTCAATTAAGGCTTAAGTCAACTTTGATTAGTTAAATGGTCAAACTAGCCCATAATTATGTTATTAAGTGAATGGGGGCCGGTTTTTGGACATGGTGAGTCATCACCATTGCCAGCCAACTAAAGTAATAAGGGGGAGGGGGGAAACTAAAGTAAATTCACTATTTACTTTATAAGTGAAATATCTCACAATTTCACCCTCTCACCTCACTTTCTTTCATTCCCTTCCTCCTTCACCGTATTATTATGCCTTCTCCCAGCTCCAAACCGTTCATGCTACAGCAACTTTACTTCTCCACCTTGTTTTGCTTGCCAAATCCAACTCCATGCTCCAAATCAAATTCTAAGACCATATTTGTGCTAGTTAGACCAAGCTCTTCATTTTCATTTCCCTCTTTTCAAATCTTCAAGAACTCAAGTTTGAATCCATGGTGAATCTCCATTGAAGGAGGAAAAGCTCACTTTCTTACACCTTGTTATTCTTCTTAGCTTCAAGGTAAGAAAAGTCAAAGAAAATTCACATTTCCTTTCATTGTATACATGGCCGAAAATCACTCTTTGTGATGCCTTGTCTGGCTCTTTTACTAGCTTGATTCATCCTTCAAGGATTAGAAGAAGTCCTACCTTGCTCCTTTATCAAGTTCTCTTTCAAATTTCAAGGTAAACACCAATTCTAGTGTATTAAAACACTTCTTGTGAATCTAGGGTTTGTTCATGAGTTTAGGAATAATGCTTAGTACTCATTACCCTCATTTGTATATTGATTAGAGGATTGAAAAGTAAACAAAAGTTCTTGCCGGTTTTCAATCAAGAAAGACAAGTGAAGGAGATGAAATCTTGAAGAGGAAAAGGTAAATGACCTATCCTAATGTAGTTTAGCACCTTAGGAAATTGAGCTTGCAGAGTTTATAAACAATCTAAAGAGCCAAAGGAAAATGAGTTAGTAAAATAACCACAAGGTGGTTTATAAGGGCATATGAGATTGATGTGTGTATTTGCAGGTTGAAGGCATTATATATGTAGAAATTCAATGGTTAAGATTATTGTTATTTAAGGGTCTACATGCCAAGCAATTTAGTTATTGCACTATATTATGATTTGGTATAGTTTAAGTGTAGTTTGTGTGGTAAAGAACATTCATAGTGGATTTGAATTTTTCTTGTTGTTTAAGGATGGAAAAACTAAGTGTTTGCGTGTAAGAATGTGCTAGAGAAGCCATGTCAAAATTGGGTTGAGAAACTAAGAGTTTTAAGTGTTTTGATGAAGTATTGTGACCTAGGTTGTACTAGGAATCCTTAAGGGTTAAATTGGTGGAAGTTTATAAGTTAAGGTGTTCTTGAGTGTTAAAATGACTTAGGAATTATCTTGAAGGATTTAGAGATCAAATGGGTGATTTAGACACACCAAAGTAACAGAATGAGTGTTTGTTAAGACTTGTGCAAAATTTGGTAATAAATGAGGTATAATGCCTTGTGAAGAATCAAGTATGAACTTTTAGGAAAAACCTTAAGGAGTTTGTGTAAAGGAGAGGTAGGTGAGAAATAATGCTTTGGGAGCAGTTGGATGTTTGTGAGGCAACACTTTGGTTAGTTGATATTGTAGGCATGATTCACCACTTAGAATCCTAAGGAAAAATGTTATAAGTGTTAGGAATGTAGGTAAGCATTGAGTAACAAGTTTAGATATTGATTAAAGGAGGTTCAAAGGTGTTTATTTGGTATTAGAATATGGCTAAGTGCATGTGTAAAGTTTGGGTAAACAATGATGAAGAGAGCAAGTGTAATAAGGCATGAAAGTGCAAAATGTTAAAATCTATAGCATGGTCCGGGACTTAAGTCCAAGGAGAAGTACCCGATCACACACAAAAACTGGCCGAGAGTTACTTCCATAGCTTGGTCCGGGACTAGAGTCATGTATGAACTCCCGGACCACCCCGTTGAACACCCCCGATAGTTATGCAATGACATGGTCCGGGACTTATGGTCTGTACAAAGACCCGGACCAATGTCCAAATTCACCCGAGAGTCTTGTTATGAGTTGGTCCGGGACCTAAGGTGAGGGCAAAGTCCCGGACCACTCTAAAAATAATGTTTAAGGTTAGAAAATGACATGTGATGATGGGGATTATTGGTATTAATGATATTAAGTTGTTTAAGACATGTTTGGTGAGTTATAATGACATTAGGAGGGTGTACAAGTATAAATTTAAGTGTGAAAGTAACAACATAATTTTGTGAAGTAATTAGTTAACCGGATAGTAAGAACGGTAATTAACCATTCGATCGAATGAATTATAGGAACGAGAACTAGTCAGAATGGCAGCCCGGACTAAGAGGGTGTCACGTTAGGCTAGCCAACCTCAGGGTGACAGGTATGGTTTTCTTGCAACCTGTGTTCTACCAGATTACACCGGCTTGTATGCCAACCTGTTTTTCTGTGTGTTTGCCACCTTGCAAGATTAAGCATGAAATATTGAAATGAGCTTACAGTAATTCATTTATGTAGCATATTTAGTTCTGATACCGTTAACCTCGAATATATGTTAAACCTTAGCTAACCGATTCTAGGATCACATAAGAGATCGGTATTCGGATTTAACGACCCAACCTATGGGAACGTTCTAACTACGGCTATCCGTGTGTTAGGTGGTTTTGTTATGTGTAAGTGGTTTACCCCTTTTGTGTATGTCGGGTGTAATGACTGTTGTTTTCATGTATGTCAGATAGTACCTTACCTCCCTTTTGTGTTTAACCAACTTGTAACACCATATGGTGTCGTGATGTGATCGGTTCCATAAGGGAACTTCTAACTAATATATATATATTATGGGGGGGGGGGTGGGTGAGGAATCCAGGTGTCCGGTCGCGCGCGTTTGTTTGGGAGTTGATATCTATATTTGATTTAACTCCCTCTTTTTCGTTGTTTGTTCCTTATTGGATTAAAATCACCCACAAGTCTATTAAAAGGCTTTCCTACCTGACTTTAGTTCGGGCTAGAGGGGATTTGTGTATGGTGTGATCGGATCTATATTAAGACCAACACATCTAAGTAAAGTTATTGTGTATTGGTGTGCTCGGTTCTATATTATGACCAACACATCTAAGTAAAGTAATTGTGTACGGTGTGTTCGGAACTATGTTATATCCGACACATCTTAAGTAAGTATACGTTCTCTTAGAAGAACAACAAGATATTGTGTAACGAGCTAACATGGGAGTAGAAAGATTCTCTAGGCTCCAATGAGAGGACTAACTCTCATTTTGGGTACGAGTCCTCACGTGACTCTCCCCGAGTTATGTTGTATGTATGTTAAAGTATGATGTGTGTTGTTATATTTGTGTACGTTGATTACCAAATCAACTCCATGTCAATATAAGAGGTAATTAAGTATAACCCGATAAAATGGGTAAGTGTCGTCTAATAAGGAATAGCTCCATTAAGGTGAAACCCTCAAGGGTCAAGGAACACGATAATGTGACCTAACAAGTGTTGATGTGATAACGTGATTGTTGAATCCTATTGATTGTGGGTGTGTTAAATACACGTATGTTATGTGTTTATAGTTCTTCATGCGTGATTTAAATATAATCAACTGCATGCTTAGATGACAATTAGTGTGTGTGGCCGTGGTACGGGTAGTATGCGGGTTGCACGATTATCATACCAGCAAAGGTGTTGAGCCCTTTGAGGCCACCCTTTTCCTTTAAGGTACAATGGAGCTGGCAGCCTCTTGAGAGTAGGACGGGGTGGCTGTTTGTGCATGGGTAGTTATTTAATTACTTATGTATTGTAGGTGTAGTAAGACCGAAACTGTTATTTGCATTAGTTTGTAAATACTCGGTACATTTGGAATATAAATGTATTTGATTGTTTAGAAATAGAACGGGATTGTAATGTGTAAGTGTTCGGGAATCTGGTCCATCAGACAGATACAATGTGTAAGTATTAGCCTTTTAGCCACGTGGGTTGCTAGCGGGTTGTAACACCAATGGATTAAGTAATTGTAGAGTTTTGTTTTCCGCTGCAAATTGTTGTTAAGTACAATGTTGTAGCTGAGGTGTTACAAAAAGTGGTATCAGAGCAAAGTATCGCTCTGATGACTGGAATTACCAAGCTTAGAAAGTACCGAGTTAGGAGTTTAATACTTTGGGTTAAGGGTTGAGTGATAGCATGGGAGATACGCTAAACAGGAATTACCAGTGTATACGGGATACCTACAATATCCTTCCCGCCCTCCACAACCCTTGTTTTATATCTCAGGAAAGAACGCCAGAGAAATAAAGGTCCTCTCTTACTCGGGAAAACCTGATCTGGCCATTATTAAGTATCTCTGTAAGTACGAAGAACCTGTCATACGGTAGATTCCGAAAACTGGGAATCCCGGAGACGGTTTCCTTCTGAACGATATTAACCGCACTTAATAGTGGGGAATTGAAGAATCCTACGCATAGGAGAATGGAATTTTCGGCAACCTAGGTCGACATGCCTAGCAGTCGAGTGAGTCCAGCCCGACCAGCGAGAAGGAAAGTACTAATCGTACAAAGAAGCGGGAAGAAGTGAAGTAACAAAACCCGAGACACGTGTCTACGGGACCACAATTGTTAGAGGATGTCACCAACGGTATACTAACCGACTAAGGAACTACAAGGTAGTGCCCAAACAAGAGACAAGTCTCGGTAAACACGACAAATGTGTGAGAACGAGCAATAAGAATGACGCTGAACCAAGTGGATAAGGGTCTCCAAGAGCGGAGAAGCACCCTGATTAATGACCATAAGTCAAGACCAATGAGAAGTTATGCAGAAGATTGATTATCAATTAGTGCATCAGAGTAAGAGCCAACAAGGCCACTGAATACGGTGCGGGTAAAAACAATACCGCAACCGGTGTGTGTTGAACCGATAACTAGTCAGCATGGCGCACTTGCCATGGAAAGTGCCATTATAACGGGGTGATTCGGGAGGATTTTAATGACTATGAAGTACTTAGTAAAGTACTATGATGTTGAATGAAGTAATCATAAGACCACCAACCCTAAGAACTGAAGGGTGAAATCTTGGAAAGGCTTAACAGCATAACCTTGGTATTTGGGAATATACTAGTCAGCAAGAAGCTAGACTCGGTTAAGGCAACAAGACATTTTAATACCATGAGAAATTTTCTTTCAACTCAGATTTATTTCAAGTCCTCTTTCAAAACCAAATTTTCTTTCAAACCCATATTATTTTGTAACCTTCTTTTAAGCGAAACCAGAGGACCTACACCGGCCTTAGCGCCACACAGTAGGTAAGTTACACCAAGTTCACTTTTGAACAACCGGACGGAAATCGGATAACCCGAGGGTATTAACCCGAAGGAGAAGACCGAACCTATGTTAAATATAACAAGAAAGTAGGACATACCTAAGAGCACAGTAGTTGGATTTCCCTTGATTAAGTTTGGGAAGCACTGAAGGCATGTTACCATAGGATAATATAAGGGAGTTGACAACAGAATACTTCACCTAGGCGTGTGACGGACACTACGAGTGTGCGAAAATGAAATGTGGGACGACTGCACTCTGATAGGAGCTTGCGGGCCTGACAGACCTACTCATAGGTTAGTCAGGTAAGTAGCAATGTATCAGTAGGGTACCCCACACATGTATACTAGTAGGGTATGGAACACAGGAAGTAGTCGACTCCGTACTACGGTCAGCAGTACAAATTCAAACCATCGAAGATTGAAGTGAAAGGACTCAGTTAAGTTAACGAGACTAAAGGAATTAGTGAATTAGTTTCAAGGAAATGTTCAGGAGTCAGGAAATGCGAAGCGCACTGACTAGTAAGTAATGACATCACATATGTCTCAAGAATCCCGAGGGATAAACATGATAGCTGGAGTGAATACCCAGCCTATACATGGTAAGACAGATGCCTAATATGGACATGTTAATGTGCAACAAACGGGATGAAATTCCAAGAATAATCACCTAGGCTACCAGGAGATAACGATCTTCAATGAAGAGGATATTAAACATACCCATAAGTACAAGCCAAATGGAATGGCATAATTTAGAAACACCCAGGAGCAATCCTGAAGGGTGTTTGGGTCAACAATTGTTGAACAAAATATCGTGACAAAAACAAAAGAGTTGAAATGAATACTCGGTTTAAATACTGAAGGGAACCAACTTAACAGTTGAACCCTAAGTGGCCAAAGAGGCAAACTGACATTCCTAAGGGGCATCCCATGAAAGGAAGCGTGATGCAACGACCTTGTCATGGAGCCCAATACAACCTCCAAACCAGGTGATGGTGTACGGAGAAGTAAAATTTGTGTGAACAGCCTATAATGAGCAGAGCTCGAGGCAATGAGGCATATAAGCCACAGACCAAATGTGTTACGTAAAATTTAATTGATTATAAAGTTATGTTATACAAGTTAAAAGAGCGAAGAACGAACCACTGCTTTAAGAGTGGGGATACCTCTCAATATTGTGACACCGCAGGAGCAGTAATTATGTAAACAAAGTTCAAGGAATATGTTAAAGATTGACCATGTTGTTTTTACCAAAGAATATAAGAATAAAACAAAAAAAGAGGCTTTTGTACCAATTGTGGAAAACCAGAAGAGTAGTCAGTTTAATAGCAACCACCATGGGTGTGTGATGCGAAGTGTAGAGTGAACAACGCTCAAGGAGCATAAAGACTCAAAGAATAGTGTATTCAGTAGTCATCCAAATGAATGACGAACCATAATACAAATGGTGAAAGTACATGAGCGGAAGCTAATATGAGAGTGGAAGCCATGTAAGTAAGTGTTGTACAATGAGTAAGAACATGGTGCGCAGTAAGCGACCGTTGTATGAATATTGCTAAACAATGATATGGTGAATAAGCAGAGTTATGAGTTAGACTCAGTGGAGATGCAAGGTAAGTGATAGTAAATAGACTGGGCAGTAAGCCAGTAGCCGGTACTATGCGATAAAGATCTCATTGCAACACGGTGTGAATTCCTATTGCAGTTGCATAAGGAATGGAAGTGTACTTTTAGTAAATTGACACGATAAGTGAAGTAAAAAGCCTCGGGACAGAATACCCGATTGCTATGTAACCAACCCGTACTAGATACGGAAATTGTGCAAATGCACCAATGACTATGACGCAAGTCAGTTAAGCGTAGACCTACAAATAAAACCGTTGGAAATACCAACCGTTACAATAGTCGAACCTCACCGCAATAAAGACAGAAAAAGACTTATAACACTATAAGGACCGATGCATAGGTAATGCAAGGTCATATAATGAAAGAATAAAAATGCTATAGAACCAAATGAGGAGGCATGATTAGGAATAAGTGACTACCGTAACATTGTATACCAAATATAGGTATAGAATATACCTCAAGTGTTGGAAACAACAGAGGGAGCACTACATATTAGGTAGTAGCTCGACCTCAACCGACAGTAAGTCAAAAGAAACCAAGTGAATAATCGTGAAATAAATAGCAGTATACACAGTAAATTATCAGAGAAGTGGATAGAAAATTTGTAACTCACCGAATTCGCGCACGGTAAGAGATACCACGCGTCAGTTGAGAAACCGTTATTCACAAGATAAAGGTGATAAATGGGAGATGTACAATACATTACGAATAACGAATGGGGCAAACTAAGCTCTAAAGTTATCAGGGTTGCACAGCAGAAGCTAGTGAGCCCATGATTCAGATGTTGAATATGCATAGTGAATACGAGTAAATGGCTAATTATCAATGCCTAGAAGCCTAACAGGCTAGAACCGAAACCGGTTATGAGTAAACAAACTCCAATGAGAATTCTTGGTTCAGGGACTAAACCGCCAATATGGTTAAGATCCTCTAACCAGAACACATTGTATAATAGACCGCATGGAAGTTAAAATACTTCACGACGGCAGAACATTTTAAACCAATGTTAAGTGATTGATTACGTGGGAGCAATCCCTTTTAAGGTGGGTAGAGCGCAAAGTCACTTAGTGTATGTTTACGTACAAGTGTATGTGAACTGTGGTGTGTATAGCACAAAATAATTTGTTTTGATGATTGGTGCGTATGTTACATGAACATACGCATTCATTCATGGTTTAATTGTGGTAATTGCACACAGAAGATGCGAATACCTTTGTGATAAGTGTACCTAACCTACTTTGTTAACCTATGTGTGAGAGTTAAAGTGTAAGGGAGTAGAGAAACTCCCGGGGAACTAAAACCCCGACAGTATGTGTTCATATAATACTAAATATAATATTGTGTATTGTATTTTGATATATATATATATATACAATATTGTGATGTATGAAGTGGTATGAAACCGATATAGAACCTAGTGAGAATTAAATTCCCTAGGTAACTTGGTTGAAGGTGAATTGGAAAATGGTTGATGGACAGAGTTCCACCCTTGGAGATGTGTTGCTTTGTGATTATGACCAGAAGGATTAAAAGATAGAAAATGGTAAATGTTTAAATCAGTTGCTGGTGTGAAATTGAAGTGGGAGGTAGAACTTGGTTTGCATGCGATCAAGGGAAGCCGAACACAAATTGGGGTGGAAGGATAGTTCAACACTGATGCTGATCACACCAGGGTTGGGTGACTCTTGAAACTCCCTATAAGTGGTCACAAATAATCACGTTAAGAAAGGATGCAATGAGCATAAATTGTACTTGGAGTTGTACTGAGTTTTCAAAAAGGATTTTCAATTGATACTTTTAAATAAAAGATTTTCTTCTACTTAACCTCGTAAAGAGTATTTTTGTATTACTTGCTCACGAGCTGAGGACGTATCAGCCTTTGTCTTCGGACCGGTGACATGAGAAGTATATGTTTAAAAAGTAAGTGATTGTTTTGATCTTCCAAAGGACCGGGGACCAGAAGGTGTCCACCGCGACCGGAATCTGCGGGATCACAGTGTATATGTACTCGACATGAGACTCGAGGACTATGATGTCCTGTAGTCTTTGGACCGAGCCCATGAAGAGATATAAAAGGTATTTTCAATTGCTATACATACTAAGACATGTTGCGTGGTATGTGTAATAAACGTTATCCAGATCTATGAGTCTGAAGGTTGTTATGTTATCCAGACCTATGAGTCTGAAGGTTATTATGTTATCCAAACCTATGAGTCTGAAGGTTGTTATGTTATCCATACCTATGAGTCTGAAGGTTTGTTTAAGTGTATTTCGAGATGTGAAATTATGTTGAAAAAGTAAATCCCCGTGTTCTAGTTAAATGACACGTGGAAACTGTGGAACTTTGGGGATAAAGTTCATTTAAGGGGGGTAGATTGAAATATCCAAAACCTTTAAGTGTTAGTAAATTATGTAATTATGATGTTATAAGGCTAATTAAGTCCTTAAGAAACATTGGTTGACAATTTAAACCAAAGAAAACTCAAGAAAACACTATAAAGTCAATTTAAGCAAATACTTGCTCTAGTCTTGGTGTAACCTTGTTTAAGACCTAAAGGTCATCCCTAGACCTTATTAAAATTATAATTAACATGTTGAATCAATTACCAAAGAAAACCAAGCTCTAAAACAAGTTTAAACACAAATTGTGCTTTAAGGAGTCTTAAAGCACGTTTTTGAAAAATTGTCTTGGAAATGGGTTTTGAGTGGCTAAATGCCCATTATTATACCTTAATCAACATGTGTACTACTTAGTATCACATGAGGAAGCCTAAATCAATGGGAAACCAAAAATTTCACAAATTTGTGCACTAATTATGAATAGTGCCCAAATAGTGCTCAATTAACGCTTTAGTCAACTTTGATTAGTTAAATGGTCAAACTAGCCCATAATTATGTTATTAAGTGAATGGGGGCCGGTTTTTAGACATGGTGAGTCATCACCATTGCCAGCCAACTAAAGTAATAAGGGGGGAACTAAAGTAAATTCACTATTTGCTTTATAAGTGAAATATCTCACAATTTCACCCTCTCACCTCACTTTCTTTCATTCCCTTCCTACTCCACCGTATTCTTCTGCCTTCTCCCAGCTCCAAACCGTTCATGCTACAACAACCTTACTTCTCCACCTTGTTTTGCTTGCCAAATCCAACTCCATGCTCCAAATCAAATTCTAAGACCATATTTGTGCTAGTTAGACCAAGCTCTTCATTTCCCTCTTTTAAAATATTCAATAACTCAAGTTTGAATCCATGGAGAATCTCCATTTAAGGAGGAAAAGCTCACTTTCTTGCACCTTGTTATTCTCCTCAGCTTCAAGGTAAGAAAAGTCAAAGAAAATTCACATTTCCTTTCATTTGTATACATGGCTGAAAATCACTCTTTTGTGATGCCTTGTCTTACTCTTTTACTAGCTTGATCCATCCTTCAAAGGATTAGAAGAAGTCCTACCTTGCTCCTTTATCAAGCTCTCTTTCAAATTTCAAGGTAAACACTAATTCTAGTGTATTAAAACACTTCTTGTGAATCTAGGGTTTGTTCATGAGTTTAGGCATAATGATTAGTACTCATTACCCTCATTTGTATATTGATTAGAGGATTGACAAGTGAACAAAAGTTCTTGCCGGTTTTCAATCAAGAAAGACAAGTGAAGGAGATGAAATCTTGAAGAGGAAAAGGTAAATGACCTATCCTAATGTAGTTTAGCACCTTAGGAAATTGAGCTTGCAGAATTTATAAACAATCTAAAGCGCCAAAGGAAAATGAGTTAGTAAAAGAACCACAAGGTGGTTTATAAAGGCATATGAGATTGATGTGTGTATTTGCAGGTTGAAGGCATTATATATGTGGAAATTTAGTGTTTAAGATTATTGTTATTTAAGGGCCTAAGAGCCATGTCATTTAAGGGCCTAAGTGCCAAGCAATTTAGTTATTGCACTATATTATGATTTGGTATAGTTTAAGTGTAGTTTGTGTGTAAAGAACATTCATAGTGGATTTGAATGTCTCTCGTTGTTTAAGGATGAAAAAACTAAGTGTTTGAGTGTAAGAATGTGCTAGAGAAGCCATGTCAAAATTAGGTTGAGAAACTAAGAGTTTTAAGTGTTTTGATGAAGTATTGTGACCTAGGTTGTACTAGGAATCCTCAAGGGTTAAATTGGTGAAAGTTGATAAGTTAAGGTGTTCTTGAGTGTTAAAATGACTTAGGAATTGTCTTGGAGGATTTAGAGATCAAATGGGTGATTTAGACACACCAAAGTCATGGAATGAGTGTTGTTTAGACTTGTGCAAAATTTGGTAATAAATGAGGTATAATGCCTTGTAAAGAATCAAGTATGAACTTTTGGGAAAAACCTTAAGGAGTTTGTGTAAAGGAGAGGTAGGTGAGAAATAATTCTTTGGGAGCAGTTGGGATATTTGTGAGGCAACACTTTGGTTAGTTGATATTGTAGGCATGATTCACCACTTAGATATCCTAAGGAAAATGTTATAAGTATTATGAATGTTGGTAAGCATTGAGTAACAAGTTTAGGTAATGATTAAAGGAGGTGCAAAGGTGTTATTTTGGTATTAGAATATGCCTAAGTACATGTGTAAATTTTGGGTAAACAATGGATGAAGAGAGCAAGTGTAATAAGGCATGAAAAGTGCAAAATGTTAAAATCTGTAGCATGGTCCGGGACTTAAGTCCAGGGAGAAGTACCCGACCACACACAAAAACTGGCCGAGAGTTACTTCCATAGCTTGGTCCGGGACTAGAGTCATGTATGAACTCCCGGACCACCCCGTTGATCACCCCCGAGAGTTATGCAATGACATGGTCCGGGAATTATGGTCTGTACAAAGACCCGGACCAATGTCCAAATTCACCCGAGAGTCTTGTTATGAGTTGGTCCGGGACCTAAGGTGAGGGCAAACTCCCGGACCACTCTAAAAATAATGTTTAAGGTTAGAAAATGACATGTGATGATGGGGATTGTTTGGTATTAATGTTATTAAGTTGTTTAAGACATGTTTGGTGAGTTATAAAGACATTAGAAGGGTGAACAAGTATACATTTAAGTGTGAAAGTATACAACATAATTATGTGATGTAATTAGTTAACCGGAAAGTAAGAACGATAATTAACCCTTCGACTGAATGAATTATAGGAACGAGAACTAGTCATAATGGCAGCCGGGACTAAGAGGGTGTCACGTTAGGCTAGCCAATCTCAGGGGGACAGGTATGGTTTTCTTGCAACCTGTGTTCTACCGGATTACACCGGCTTGTATGCCAACCTGTTATTCTGTGTGTTTGCCACCTTGCAAGATTAAGCATGAAATGAGCTTACAATAATTCATTTATGTGGCGTATTTAGTTTCGATAACGTTTAACCTCGAATATGTGTTAAACCTTAGCTAACCGACTCTAGGATCACATAAGAGATCGGAATTCAGATTTAACGACCCAATCTATGGGAACGTTCTAACTACGGCTATCCGTGTGTTAGGTGTGTGTTGTTATGTGTAAGTGTGTTTACCCCTTTTGTGTATGTCGTGGTGTAACGGCTGTTGTTTTGTTCATGTATGTAGAATGGTACCTTACCTCCCTTGTGTGTTTAACCAAGTTGTAACACCATATGGTGTCGTCATGTGATGGGTTCCATAAGGGAACTTTTAACTAATATATATATTATGGGGGGGAGGAATCCGGGTGTCTGGTCGCGCGCGTTTATTAGGGAGTTGATATCTATATCTGATTTAACTCCCTCTCTGTTCGGTTGTCTTTCCTTCTTGGATTACAATCACCCACAAGTCTATTAAAAGGCTTTCCTACCTGACTTTAGTTCGGGCTAGGGGGATTTGTGTATGGTGTGATCGGATCTATATTAAGACCGACACTGTAACACCCCTCTCAATAATCACGATATAATCTCTCACGTAGCAATAAATAAAACGTCTCGCAGCGGAAAAACAAATAACCATTACAAAACTCACTCGGGTGTCACCGGCCGTTACTCGCCCATGCGAGCAACGCAGCCAAACTACATCCAACTTCCAATACAAATAAACTGCTAACCGCAGTGATAACGAGAAACTCCTATACATCACACTAAGTCCATAAACCATAAACATCGACAAGTGAGCATCTACCCAATCCTGAATACACAACCTTACCATAATACAATTCACCATCTTCATTGCTATACAACATCTCCAAGTGTGGTGACAAAAGTAACACTCCAATTACCCTGTTCCTGCTCTTCAGCTCCTACAATGATCAACAACCTGTAATGGTGTAGTATCAGCGATAGACGCTGAGTATGCCGGGCCTGGACCCTAATGGTCACTTGTCATTTTAACCATCTTATTATGATTGGTTTCATGCTTTTCCTTTTTACAGTTATAATCAAAACTGAAGCATAAATGTATAATATATTATCCACCATCCAAATATCCATAATCATTTAACCGTCCATCCAATCCAAACATTCATTTAATATTTCATACAACATTTATATATCGAACGTATCGAGAAATAACAATATAATGTACAATGTACATTCGCCGTAGCGTACAGTTTTCATATTTAATTTACCTTAGCCTTGTAGGCTCCATCCAACCATCAACACACAATAAAATAACCACAAGTATAACCAATGAACAACAAAGCGAAACAACGAGAATAATAAACAAGTATCTCGTCCATAGTATTGTTCGCCACTGTATAAGTCTCAATTGTTTTAGTTGTTCAGTTATACCTAGTGACAATGTCTCGTTAAAACGACATGTCTCTAGTTACCCATATATGGCGGGTCACCCACGACAGTAGCCACTCCAACGGTAGAGTCTCCGACCAACGAGCCATTCTAGCTCACGGGAAATTTTCTTGATACTTACGGACCCGTACGCGGACATCTTGGTCGTTTTTTGATCACAGCGCGCACCAAGAGCCACATCCTCTTGGCTTTACTTCCATTCCATTAATTAATTAATTATACCATCGCATCGCATTACCAAATTTTCTAACACAGCAGACTAAGGTCATTAGTCCAATCCGGAGTCTGTAAACTCGGGATCCAGTGCTAGATACAAGAGCGGCGTATAGAAAGGCTAATGCTCCGTATAAAAGTCTCAGATAATATGTATATGTTATTATCATAGTGCTACAACGTTTTACTTACGTTCCTTATATTTCATATAAGATAGCACCATAGCCGCTAGTTCGTTTTATATATATAGGTCCATATATACGAACCAATACTGTTAACTCAACAACAGAAAATCATAAGCAGCTATAAATATACAATTCAGACAAACAATCTTATCACAGATCGCACAGAAGTCTGAACTGAGGAAGCCCTCAGAGACAACCAGAGACACATAACAACATACAAGTTATATCAACCAAATCCGAGCCCAAGGAGCAACCTTAGGTCAACTCGGCAAACCCCTTTACATACCGTTCACCCTGACTGTATTACGGTGGAGTATGAATCAGCAAGATCCTACGCTCTGTGTAGTCCGTTAGCTCGTCAAGCGTCCTTGTCAGAAGTATACTCTAAACGGTAATAAAACTATAAGTCAGTCTCCATGACTAACTACATCCGGTATTTCCGAATAATAAGTAACCCCGACAGTTCACCCCTGTTTTCTACAGTTGTTGTTACGGGTTTCTCTAAAACAGACGGTTTTGTTACGTAAAACTCATACGTCATACTTTTCAACTGTTAAGTTTAATTCGTCGTATTTCTTTTAAATCTTATCCACCATCTAGTTTAGGTATATAACCTATAGTTGCATGTATGCATGCATGATTATTTTATATTGTATTATTTTTTTTCCATATTGTATTATTTTCCCACCATTCCTTATCATACCATGTATTATATAATTCATTATCTTTAGCAATTAGTATTTGCATCCCAAAAACTCATAACATATAGTTTGTAACTATATTTTTTTTAAATAACCACCACCATTAAATCATATGGTTTCCAAAATATATGTCCACCTTATATACATTATCCTTGTGTATGTATATATTTACCACGTAGGTAAGTTTCATGTTACTTTTTATCATCTTTTGTTAGATGATTATTCCCATTAGTTGTATCATATTGTACAACTTATATTAAGATTATTATCCTAATATCATGTAACATCTTATGTTGTATAATTACAACTCCTAAGGTTTATCCCATAAACACCTTAGTTTATAAATCTCATTTATTTATAGTTTGTCACATTATTTTATGTGAGTACCCTTCCTTATATTAATTCCATCTAAACCATATCATTGTCATAACATTTATAACATTATAGACCTTAGTCTAAAATTCATCTCTCAACTCTTATTAACTCAGTATAGCCCTTAACTTAATTTAAATTCCGTTTTGACCACATAACATTATGTAATGTTATACCATATACTAATACCATACTATGTGATATTTTTTATTCCCTTTAACTTATAACCTATAGTCTTTATACAAAACTATTTATTATTGCCTCTTAGGCACTATAAGAAAATCTTATTCTTTTCCATAAACCATAGTTTCCTTTATTTATGAAATCACCCCTTTCTTTTTACCATGTTATATATACCATTTAATATAACATTTCTAACTTATAAAAGAGTATAACCTATGGTTATTTTTTGTAAATTCCGAACAGCCCTTGTGCTATTCTATAATTGCCATTTGGCCCTATTTATAACATATAGTTCTTCCATATCATTAAAACCATACTTCATACACATATCTTAATAAATTCTCTTAATAATTCTAAAAATCACCAAATTCCACCAAAGGGTTATAAATATCCTTATTAACCCATATACTTTTGGTATTTACCATTCCACCATCTATTTTTCTCCAAAGTGTCATAATGACATAATAACTATATATTATACATATATTTCATTTTAATTCCAAAATCCACCAAATAAATTCCTAAAAATTCCTAATAGCCCATGGGTGTTTAAAATACCATTTTACACCCTTAACTTTCGGTAATAACATATTCACCACATATGTTATAAAAATATTACCATAAGATTCTTATCTTATTATACAACCTTAAATAAGTTATTTAACTTATCTAATTTGGTCAAAACGTAGCATATGGTCACGGTTGACCACCTTAATTTTCCTTGACCACCAATTCCTTATAATTACGGTTTTACCCAAACTTTCTAAAATTCACCATTTAACCCCAAAACTTTATAAAATCTTACAAGCTTTATTTTAACTCCTTTTTAACTCTAATTTTCGGCTTTATTTTTCTAAAGTCCCTAAATTTAATTTAATTACACCTAATACCCCATTTATTTTCGGTAATGCATTTATACTACTTAAACTTAATTAAAAGCTTGTAACATAAATAAATGGCCTAAAATACATGGCCTTATTACAAACATTGGCTTGCAAAATAAATTACACATAAATGTCCCAAAATACATATAAAATTTCGGCCTCACCATATAATTTTCATTTATTTACCAAACTTCCACATAATGTCTTAAATTTGACATTTATGCTTGTTTAATTAGTTATAAAATTTATTAAGCCATTCCTTAATCATTTTAAGGTCAAACAAGACCTTATTTCACCTCTTCACTCATGGCAATTAATTAGGAATAGCTTAAACTTGTATTAATGTAACAAGTTAAGGTTTTAAGTAATTTATACCTTGATTTAACCTAGATAGAACCTTGTTTGGTTCGGCCACCTTAAGTAGAAATTCTCCACAGCTTGTTTTACATGTTTTCAAACAGAGAACAGGCCTAGTTAGTCTCCAAGCAAGATCTAACCATAAGGAGTAATTTAATGTAAGATTTAAGGCAAAAATCACCTTAAGAATGCAAGGAGAGTTCAAGATGGTTTCGGCCTGAATCAAACACACCACAAGGTGTTAGATCCACCATATTGACATAGGAAATAGCTAGATCTCAACAAACTACCTTGTTATTAGGTTTTACCTTGGAAAAATGCCTTAAAAGAGGGTATTTCCTTTGGATATCGGCCACCTTTGCTCCAAATGGCTAACCAACAGATTCCACATGAAAAGGAGAAGAATGAGGCTATGACCAAAGTTTCACAGCCGAACTTGAAGGGAATCAAAAGTTATGAGCTTAACGCACATTTTTACCTTAAATGGTCAAGACTTGAACTTTCCTCCTTAGATCTGGTATGTACGAAACCAACACTTCCTATAACCTCCAAATAACTCTACATAGATGTATATAAAAGGTTGGAGTGTAGATCAATCGAAAAGGAAGGAAAGATGAAGAAAATGGGCATTTTTATGCCTTAAGAGCTTACCTAGAGCTTGAACTCTCTCCAATGGAGTTAGCACACTTACCTAAGGTTGAAGGGGAGCCAAAGAGAGCTCTTGGACAGAGCAAACTCGGCTGAAGAGGAGAAATGAGGAGGATGACCTAAATTAAGCTTAAAGCACCTTTTTTGCATTTGTTTATGATTTTATTGCTTTGATGACTCATCAAGTCTGATTGGGGTTGGATAATTGAAGGGGAATTCGGTGGAGACAAGGAGGAGACAATGACAAGGTCAGCCGTCCTTGATTGAGAAGGTAGGGTAGTGTTTGATTCAAATTTTGATTGAAAATGGAGTTATAATGTTACTTTAGTTCATTTAATGAATATGTGACCCACCTCCCTTGACTTATCTTGCTTGGAGCCTTGTATCAGCCGTGTGACAAGGGGAAGGAGGGGCTCTCCAATGGCTGGCTTCACATGGGAAGGCAAGAGGTAGGTTCACTTTTTTTTGTTTTATTAGGTAAAGTGTACTTTTTTCCTTATTTTATGCAAAAGCAAAGGAATCTCTTTATTTGTCACATGGGTTTTGTCTCTTGGTCCATTAAGAGACTTGCTTATCTGATTTTATGTAGTCCATTTGTTCGTGGTCAATGGTCAACATTGACCAACTTAGTCAATGTTGACCCAAAGGGCCCCACATTAGGGTTTTATTAATATTTTAATATTAAATTTGTAAAAATTCGTAAATTTCTGGAATTAAATTCTAATATAATATATATATTTATTATATTTAAAGGTAATTATAACCTTTTAGCCCATTTAAAACCAATTTAAAAGGCGATTACACAAAAACGTGCTTTAAGGAGTTTTGGTGCACATTTTGTGTCGCAAGGTGTTTCTGAGCTTGGTTTTCTTTCACAACGGTTTTTTTGTGTTCCTTACATGATATTTGATCATGGTATCCAATTTTATATCATCTAGAGGTCATTAGACCTTTAAGGTATTCTTAAGCACCTTTTTGCCCTTTCTGACCTTGAAGCATGTAAATGCTTTTTCTTTGTGTTGGAGTGTTGTCCAACGGTTATAATATGTTTAATATTATGTTAATAGACTTAGGACAAATTTTTAGGTCCTAAGAAGTTCATTTGGGTATTTATTTACTCTTAACAGTCAAAGGGTGCAACATCTTGTTTTGTGTTGACCACTGTTGTTCTCAGTTGACTTTTAAGGCATGTTTAGGCCTTAATTAGTGTGATTAAATATTTAATCCATGTTTTATTAATTTGGGGTATTTCAATCTACCCCCCTTAAAAAGACTTCGTCCCGAAGTCTCTTAATCAAATAGGTAAGTATATAAATGTATAACTACCCATTATTCCCATAACTTATATCTATGTGATATATCATTTACACACATTGTATTGCGCTTATACAGCACATAGCCATCACGTTGTGGCGTTAGTTCAATCATATATGGATATAGGTGATCCATCAGCACCATTATTTCCTATCAGTTCTACAAGCCCTGACAACTTCCCTGAGGTGTCCATAACATTCCATTGTTCCACATTCCATATCTAATGATTCATTTCGTATCTAGGCGATACCATATGTAATCATTCTATAAAGCAATATGAATACATATCACAAATAGCATAAGAAAAAGTGTTACACACCTGGTGTAAACACAACATTCATACAGGTATCTCGTAAGATACATACATACAAGTGTACATCACACACAAACAAACCAAACAACGCACGCCCCGCGTACCAAACATAACCAAAACCAATTCACAATTCACTGTATGCCATGCATACTAAACAAACAAACCTTGTATGCCCCGCACACCACCAATTCTTTGTATGCAATGCATACTAAACAACCAAAACTTAGTGCACACATGTGCACAGCCAAGAGGCTCTACCCCCCTTAAAAAGGGTTACGCCCCCGTACCCCACAAGTATACAACAGCCGCTCAACAAGGAGCGCTGGATACTTGGCTCTCAAAGAGTTCTCCAACTCGTGGATTATCCTCATATCAGAGAGACGGGTATGACTCTATCCCTTCAGGGCTCCACAATGCATAAAGGGTGAGGCACTGATCTATTTGTGCTTTCTCCCAAGTTGATTCTTATGGGCCCACTCGCTCCGTATGAGGTGCAGACCCATGAACATAGGCTCAATTTGCCTCTCTTTTTTTTTTGCTGTGAATCCACTTGTTTGGATCACTAGCATACATGCGTGTGTCTTTTCTCACTGATATTCAGCTTGAGGTGTAATATGACATTGGCTACTGTTAGTACTTAGTGCTCTTTGCACTTGTCTTTGTAATACTAAGACTTACTAGCCTATATGTCCACAAAGATGATGTTTGTCATCCATGTCTCCTGGTATTTTGTTCCGGAGTAACACACTGTTATAGTTCTTTTTCTTTTCTTTCTTTTTTTTTACACACTCGTGCTGATATCCACTTTATCTTTCTGCATCCCCACTAGACTAATAACTGCACGAGTGCAATACCAAAACACTCAGTCATACAGAGTGCAGAGGCGTAAACGCTCAACAGCTAATATCCAATGAGTTAAGTAGAAAATGTGCGAATTATCCCGTGAGTGGTACATTCCAAATCCACTTTTCCTTGCTTAAGGTAGCTGCAATCATATAGCTTTATCTTTTCTCCTTGCGTAATCACGCGTTTATGTCCATATCATCTGGTAGATTTCCTCTGGATTGCAAGCATTTGCTTGATCCTTATGAGGCTTCTACATATTATTCGTCCATAATGAGTTTTCCTGTTTTTTTTTTCGGTTTCCTGTCCTTAAACGGTTCCTTTGTCTTCTCTGTATACTGTCCATTGTTCTCTGTTGAAGGTTCTCTCTTTTTGTTTAGCCCGTTGGTTTAACTGCGGCTCTTCTCGTCCATCTTCGAGGTAATATGTCTTACTGTCCGTAGAATGGAGTTGAATACTTCTCGTGTTCCTAACACTACTTGTCTACTTGCATGGGGTACCATACTGATACATTACTACTTACCCGACTAACTTATAAATAAGTCTGTCAGGCCCACATGCTCCTATCGGAGTGCGGTCGTCCCATGTCTCATTTAGTAACTGGTAATGTCTGTCACACGGTTTATTTGTGAAGTATCTGTTGTCAATCTCCCCTTGATGGATATCCTCTTCTCTTTTTTTTTTCCTTTTCTCTCTTCCTCTTCTTCTTCTTCTTCTCTTTTTTTGTCTTCTTTTTGCTTGCCTTTTTTTGTGTAATAGTTCATGTTATCAGTTATCCTGTAATAAGTGCTATTGCCCTAGTGGCATCCGTGGTAATTTGTGCCATAGACTGGTATTATTCAACTCGATGTAAGTAAATCCGTGCTATATTAGCAAACTTGTTTCTCCCCTTTTTTTTTGATCTCGTTGAGTACAACACATTTTCCTTTTTCTCCTGTTTTTTTTATCATATCTCATCTATAGTTCATATTCGTCCCCTCATCCATGTAATTGGATGTATTGCAGATTGCATAATAGCTTGAGCAACTTGGCTCTTCACTTCCCAACCATCCTCACTGATGGTGGTGCATCTACAAAGGGTATGCTTGTCCATGAGGACTAAACATTCATCACTAGTAGTGACTAGCATCAAATGCGGGTATACACTGATGGTATTTGGCTAATAAGCCCTGTCTGAAAATTCCCAACAATTTAAACTGGTGTGGTTTACAGTCATAGTGGCTGTATAGTTTCCCCAGTTGCAGTGGTTGGACTAACGGTCCTTCCAACGTTGCATGGGTTTCTAATCTCAAGGTTTGTATGAAAAAGTTTGAAAAACTGTTTTTTTTTATAAAAGGTTGAAAAGTAGTAGTTGTTGCAGTTGCATTTGCAGTAGCTGTTACTGTTGCTGTCGCTGCACTTGCTGTAGCAAGTGCGCAAGGCAGATGGAAATTTCAGTAGTTTATTGTCATAGCGCTTGCAATAGCAAGTGCGCCATGCAGGTGGAAATTCTGGTTCAGTAATTCCCGGTCTCATTGACTCTTCGTCATTTGAGTATTGCTACATGATAATGTAAGCATTAACATTCTCTTCATATATATATTTTCCGTCAAGGTTTAAAGCTTACTGGTATTGAGTACACATAATCTCAGAAGTCATACACAAATGGCGAGTGGTCCCCGACACACTCCCATATACTAATAACATAAGTCTGTTTAACATTCAAGGTAAGTACATAACAAAGTAAGTAAACAAAGTCTTCCACCAGCGGTCTCATGGAGTTAGGGTACTCATGCCCTATCTACTCCCTTGCCTTTATAGGCTCCAGCATCAGTAGATGTCTGGCCATCGTGACCGCCTCGTGGTACTCCAGATCCTCCAGCTGAGGTCTTCTGAGTATTCTTGGGTGGCCTGTAATTACGGCTCTCTGGATTCATCCAGCACTCGAATTCCCTATGGCCCTCTTTGTGGAAGCACCGACACTCGACTTTGCGGCCTTCGCAGTCGACCCCAGGATGGTCTTTCCCACAACTCTTACAGTAAAAGTGGCGCTGGGGCTGTCCGGTGCCTGATGGTAGTATTTAAGTTTAAGTTAAAATCTGTTGATATAGAGGTTAAGATTATATTTGAATTTAAGAGGTAGGTGTTCTCACCTTTAGGAGGTGCAGATCTCAAGGGCTTAGCATCAATAGCTGGGCCGGTCAACTGAAGGACGGGCTCTTTCCCTTTCTTTCCCTTGTGACCCTGCTGCCCTTTCTTTTTAAAGAATTTCCTGTTCAAGATTTCGGGTCAACATTCTTAAGGTATTTAATATGATAAATAATCTGAAATGGGATAAGTCCTTACTTTCCCTTCTTTTGGCTTTCGCCTGGAGATGCTCCTCCACCCTCAGACTCTCCCTCAGGGTTCTTCCTTTTCTTGGCCCCGAGAGTCTCTTCCCGAGTCTGGAGCATTAGCTCCATCCTCGAGGCAGCCTCATAACACTCCTGGAATCTCCTTGGTAAGTTCTCACAAAGTTAATTGGTAATGTAGTAAGTAAAGAATTTTATGGCTTTCATGTTAGTACTGGGATGGTAGTGTAGAGGGTAGCACCCATCGCCATCTGAATGCGAAATAATAATCCTCCCCGGAACTTCTCGACCTTCACGGTCTCTGAGTAATCCACACCGGGAATGAAGTCCAGCTGACCAATGAATCGAGCGTAATACTCATCCACGGTCAGACCTCCTTGGGTCAGTGTCTCGGACCCCAGGCGCTTCTTCTGTTCGAGATGTGCTGGGTAGTACTTCCCTCTCAGCAACTCGACAAAGGCAGCCCATGAAAAGTCGGGCGTAGCCAGGTGATGGTCCTTGACCAACCTCCACCAAGTGCTGGCTGCATCCTTCAGATGGAAAGCAGCAATAACGACCTTCTTGTCGTCCGGTACCTGTAAAGCTTCATATGCTTTCTCGTGTTCAACAATGTAACGCTCCAAAGCTACGGGGTTTGGTTCCCCAGAATATGTAGGTGGTCGGGTCTCTGTAACTGACTTCAGCCAGTTCGTTTCCCTGGGCTGTGGCGGGTGGGCTGGTGCTCCTCCTATCTGAGTACCCAGCTGTGCAAGAACGGCTGCAACCGTCTCAGCAACTCCTGCAATGCCGGGGTCACCGCCTCCACCTCTACCAGTACCACACCCTCTAGTTCCACCAGACATCTGTAGCACAGTATGTCACATAAATATTCGGTAAGTTACCGTACACAACCAATAGATATTAAGTCGCCTTAAAGGCTAACCTGTCACGCAATTTTGCGTTTCTAGACACAATATCTTTTAAGACGAATTGTCTCGTACCTCCCAAACGTTTCCCAATATTTCCCCAGTCCTAAGCTCACTGTCTTAACCTATTTTCTCGTCATCAGAGCGGTACTCCGCTCTGATACCACTTTTGTAACACCCCTCTCAATAATCACGATATAATCTCTCACGTAGCAATAAATAAAACGTCTCGCAGCGGAAAAACAAATAACCATTACAAAACTCACTCGGGTGTCACCGGCCGTTACTCGCCCATGCGAGCAACGCAGCCAAACTACATCCAACTTCCAATACAAATAAACTGCTAACCGCAGTGATAACGAGAAACTCCTATACATCACACTAAGTCCATAAACCATAAACATCGACAAGTGAGCATCTACCCAATCCTGAATACACAACCTTACCATAATACAATTCACCATCTTCATTGCTATACAACATCTCCAAGTGTGGTGACAAAAGTAACACTCCAATTACCCTGTTCCTGCTCTTCAGCTCCGACAATGATCAACAACCTGTAATATTGTAGTATCAGCGATAGACGCTGAGTATGCCGGGCCTGGACCCCAATGGTCACTTGTCATTTTAACCATCTTATTATTAGATTGGTTTCATGCTTTTCCTTTTTACAATTATAATCAAAACTGAAGCATAAACGTATAATATATATTATCCACCATCCAAATATCCATAATCATTTAACCGTCCATCCAATCCAAACATTCATTTAATATTCCATACAACATTTATATATCGAACGTATCGAGAAATAACAATATAATGTACAATGTACATTCACCGTAGCGTACAGTTTTCATATTTAATTTACCTTAGCCTTGTAGGCTCCATCCAACCATCAACACACAATAAAATAACCACAAGTATAACCAATGAACAACAAAGCGAAACAACGAGAATAATAATCAAGTATTAAGTCTCGTCCATAGTATTGTTCGCCACTGTATAAGTCTCAATTGTTTTAGTTGTTCAGTTATACCTAGTGACAATGTCTCGTTAAAACGACATGTCTCTAGTTACCCATATATATGGCGGGTCACCCACGGCAGTAGCCACTCCAACGGTAGAGTCTCCGACCAACGAGCCATTCTAGCTCACGGGAAATTTTCTTGATACTTACGGACCGTACGCGGACATCCTGGTCGTTTTTGTGATCACAGCGCGCACCAAGAGCCACATCCTCTTGGCTTTACTTCCATTCCATTAATTAATTAATTATACCATCGCATCGCATTACCAAATTTTCTAACACAGCAGACTAAGGTCATTAGTCCAATCCGGAGTCTGTAAACTCGGGATCCAGTGCTAGATACAAGAGCGGCGTATAGAAAGGCCAATGCTCCGTATAAAAGTCTCAGATAATATGTATATGTTTATCATAGTGCTACAACGTTTTACTTACGTTCCTTATATTTCATATAAGATAGCACCATAGCCGCTAGTTCGTTTTATATATAGGTCCATATATACGAACCAATACTGTTAACTCAACAACAGAAAATCATAAGCAGCTATAAATATACAATTCAGACAAACAATCTTATCACAGATCGCACAAGTCTGAACTGAGGAAGCCCTCAGAGACAACCAGAGACACATAACAACATACAAGTTATATCAACCAAATCCGAGCCCAAGGAGCAACCTTAGGTCAACTCGGCAAACCCCTTTACATACCGTTCACCCTGACTGTATTACGGTGGAGTATGAATCAGCAAGATCCTACGCTCCGTGTAGTCCGTTAGCTCGTCAAGCGTCCTTGTTAGAAGTATACTCTAAACGGTAATAAAACTATAAGTCAGTCTCCATGACTAACTACATCCGGTATTTCCGAATAATAAGTAACCCCGACAGTTCACCCCTGTTTTCTACAGTTGTTGTTACGGGTTTCTCTAAAATAGACGGTTTTGTTACGTAAAACTCATACGTCATACTTTTCAACTGTTAAGTTTAATTCGTCGTATTTCTTTTAAATCTTATCCACCATCTAGTTTAGGTATATAACCTATAGTTGCATGTATGCATGCATGATTATTTTATATTGTATTATTTTTTTCCATATTGTATTATTTTCCCACCATTCCTTATCATACCATGTATTATATAATTCATTATCTTTAGCAATTAGTATTTGCATCCCAAAAACTCATAACATATAGTTTGTAACTATATTTTTTTTAAAAACCACCACCATTAAATCATATGGTTTCCAAAATATATGTCCACCTTATATACATTATCCTTGTGTATGTATATATTTACCACGTAGGTAAGTTTCATGAGTTTTAAACTCTTTTATCATCATTTTTGTTAGATGATTATTCCCATTAGTTGTATCATATGTACAACTTATATTAAGATTATTATCCTAATATCATGTAACATCTTATGTTGTATAATTACAACTCCTAAGGTTATCCCATAAACACCTTAGTTTATAAATCTCATTTATTTATAGTTTGTCACATTATTTTATGTGAGTACCCTTCCTTATTAATTCCATCTAAACCATATCATTGTCATAACATTTATAACATTATAGACCTTAGTCTAAAATTCATCTCTCAACTCTTATTAACTCAGTATAGCCTTAACTTAATTTAAATTCCGTTTTGACCACATAACATTATGTAATGTTATACCATATACTAATACCATACTATGTGATATTTTTTATTCCCTTTAACTTATAACCTATAGTTTTATACAAAACTATTTATTATTGCCTCTTAGGCACTATAAAAATCTTATTCTTTTCCATAAACCATAGTTTCCTTTATTTACAAAATCACCCCTTTCTTTTTACCATGTTATATATACCATTTAATATAACATTTCTAACTTATAAAAGAGTATAACCTATGGTTATTTTTTGTAAATTCCGAACAGCCCTTGTGCTATTCTATAATTGCCATTTGGCCCTATTTATAACATATAGTTCTTCCATATCATTAAAACCATACTTCATACACATATCTTAATAAATTCTCTTAATAATTCTAAAAATCACCAAATTCCACCAAAGGGTTATAAATATCCTTATTAACCCATATACTTTTGGTATTTACCATTCCACCATCTATTTTTCTCCAAAGTGTCATAATGACATAATAACTATATATTATACATATATAGTTCATTTTAATTCCAAAATCCACCAAATAAATTCCTAAAAATTCCTAATAGCCCATGGGTGTTTAAAATACCATTTACACCCTTATTTTCGGTAATAACATATTCACCACATATGTTATAAAAATATTACCATAAGATTCTTATCTTATTATACAACCTTAAATAAGTTATTTAACTTATCTAATTTGGTCAAAACCTAGCATATGGTCACGGTTGACCACCTTAATATTTCCTTGACCACCAATTCCTTATAATTACGGTTTAGTACCCAAACTTTCTAAAATTCACCATTTAACCCCAAAACTTTATAAAATCTTACAAGCTTTATTTTAACTCCTTTTTAACTCTAATTTTCGGCTTTATTTTTCTAAAGTCCCTAAATTTAATTTAATTACACCTAATACCCCATTTATTTTCGGTAATGCATTTATACTACTTAAACTTAATTAAAAGCTTGTAAATGCATAAATAAAATGGCCTAAAATACATGGCCTTATTACAAACATTGGCTTGCAAAATAAATTACACATAAATGTCCCAAAATACATATAAAATTTCGGCCTCACCATATAATTTCATTTATTTACCAAACTTCCACATAATGTCTTAAATTTGACATTTATGCTTGTTTAATTAGTTATAAAATTTATTAAGCCATTCCTTAATCATTTTAAGGTCAAACAAGACCTTATTTCACCTCTTCACTCACGGCAATTAATTAGGAAAGCTTAAACTTGTATTAATGTAACAAGTTAAGGTTTTAAGTAATTTATACCTTGATTTAACCTAGATAGAACCTTGTTTGGTTTGGCCACCTTAAGTAGAAATTCTCCACAGCTTGTTTTACATGTTTTCAAACAGAGAACAAGGCCTAGTTAGTCTCCAAGCAAGATCTAACCATAAGGAGTAATTTAATGTAAGATTTAAGGCAAAAATCACCTTAAGAATGCAAGGAGAGTTCAAGATGGTTTCGGCCTGAATCAAACACACCACAAGGTGTTAGATCCACCATATTGACATAGGAAATAGCTAGATCTCAACAAAATACCTTGTTATTAGGTTTTACCTTGGAAAAATGCCTTAAAAGAGGGTATTTCCTTTGGATCTCGGCCACCTTTGCTCCAAATGGCTAACCAACAGATTCCACATGAAAAGGAGAAGAAGATGAGGCTATGACCAAAGTTTCACAGCCGAACTTGAAGGGAATCAAAAGTTATGAGCTTAACGCACATTTTTACCTTAAATGGTCAAGACTTGAACTTTCCTCCTTAGATCTGGTTATGTACGAAACCAACACTTCCTATAACCTCCAAATCACTCTACATAGATGTATAGAAAAGGTTGGAGTGTAGATCAATCGAAAAAGGAAGGAAAGATGAAGAAAATGGGCATTTTTATGCCTTAAGAGCTTACCTAGAGCTTGAACTCTCTCCAATGGAGTTAGCACACTTACCTAAGGTTGAAGGGGAGCCAAAGAGAGCTCTTGGACAGAGCAAACTCGGCTGAAGAGGAGAAATGAAGGAGGATGACCTAAATTAAGCTTAAAGCACATTTTTTGCATTTTTATGATTTTATTGCTTTGATGACTCATCAAGTCTGATTGGGGTTGGATAATTGAAGGGGAATTCGGTGGAGACAAGGAGACAATGACAAGGTCAGCCGTCCTTGATTGAGAAGGTAGGGTAGTGTTTGATTCAAATTTTGATTGAAAATGGAGTTATAATGTTACTTTAGTTCATTTAATGAATATGTGACCCACCTCCCTTGACTTATCTTGCTTGGAGCCTTGTATCAGCCGTGTGACAAGGGGAAGGAGGGGCTCTCCAATGGCTGGCTTCACATGGGAAGGCAAGAGGTAGGTTCACTTTTTTTTGTTTTATTAGGTAAAGTTTACTTTTTTGTTATTTTATGCAAAAGCAAAGGAATCTCTTTATTTGTCACATGGGTTTTGTCTCTTGGTCCATTAAGAGACTTGCTTATCTGATTTTATGTAGTCCATTTCGTGGTCAATGGTCAACATTGACCAACTTAGTCAATGTTGACCCAAACGGGCCCCACATTAGGGTTTTATTAATATTTTAATATTAAATTTGTAAAAATTCGTAAATTTCTGGAATTAAATTCCTAATATCATATAATATGATATTTTATTATATTTAAAGGTAATTATAACCTTTTAGCCCATTTAAAACCAATTTAAAAGGCGATTACACAAAAACGCGCTTTAAGGAGTTTTGGTGCACATTTTGTGTTGCAAGGTGTTTCTGAGCTTGGTTTTCTTTCACAACGGTTTTTTTGTGTTCCTTACATGATATTTGATCATGGTATCCAATTTTATATCATCTAGAGGTCATTAGACCTTTAAGGTATTCTTAGAGCACTTTTTTGCCCTTTCTGACCTTGAAGCATGTAAATGCTTTTTCTTTGTGTTGGAGTATTGTCCAACGGTTATAATATGTTTAATATTATGTTAATAGACTTAGGACAAATTTTTAGGTCCTAAGAAGTTCATTTGGGTATTTATTTACTCTTAACAGTCAAAGGGTGCAACATCTTGTTTTGTGTTGACCACTGTTGTTCTCAGTTGACTTTTAAGGCATGTTTAGGCCTTAATTAGTGTGATTAAATATTTAATCCATGTTTTATTAATTTGGGGTATTTCAATCTACCCCCATTAAAAAGACTTCGTCCCGAAGTCTCTTAATCAAATAGGTAAGTATATAAATGTATAACTACCCATTATTCCCATAACTTATATCTATGTGATATATCATTTACACACATTGTATTGCGCTTATACAGCACATAGCCATCACGTTGTGGCGTTAGTTCAATCATATATGGATATAGGTGATCCATCAGCACCACTATTTCCTATCAGTTCTACAAGCCCTGACAACTTCCCTGAGGTGTCCATAACATTCCATTGTTCCACATTCCATATCTAATGATTCATTTCGTATCTAGGCGATACCATATGTAATCATTCTATAAAGCAATATGAATACATATCACAAATAGCATAAGAAAAAGTGTTACACACCTGGTGTAAACACAACATTCATACAGGTATCTCGTAAGATACATACATACAAGTGCACATCACACACAAACAAACCAAACAACGCACGCCCCGCGTACCAAACATAACCAAAACCAATTCACAATTCACTGTATGCCATGCATACTAAACAAACAAACCTTGTATGCCCCGCACACCACCAATTCTTTGTATGCAATGCATACTAAACAACCAAAACTTAGTGCACACATGTGCACAGCCAAGAGGCTCTACCCCCCTTAAAAAGGGTTACGCCCCCGTACCCCACAAGTATACAACAGCCGCTCAACAAGGAGCGCTGGATACTTGGCTCTCAAAGAGTTCTCCAACTCGTGGATTATCCTCATATCAGAGAGACGGGTATGACTCTATCCCTTCAGGGCTCCACAATGCATAAAGGGTGAGGCACTGATCTATTTGTGCTTTCTCCCAAGTTGATTCTTATGGGCCCACTCGCTCCGTATGAGGTGCAGACCCATGAACATAGGCTCAATTTGCCTCTCTTTTTTTTTTGCTGTGAATCCACTTGTTTGGATCACTAGCATACATGCGTGTGTCTTTTCTCACTGATATTCAGCTTGAGGTGTAATATGACATTGGCTACTGTTAGTACTTAGTGCTCTTTGCACTTGTCTTTGTAATACTAAGACGTACTAGCCTATATGTCCACAAAGATGATGTTTGTCATCCATGTCTCCTGGTATTTTGTTCCGGAGTAACACACTGTTATAGTTCTTTTTCTTTTCTTTCTTTTTTTTACACACTCGTGTTGATATCCACTTTATCTTTCTGCATCCCCACTAGACTAATAACTGCACGAGTGCAATACCAAAACACTCAGTCATACAGAGTGCAGAGGCGTAAACGCTCAACAGCTAATATCCAATGAGTTAAGCAGAAAAGATGTGCGAATTATCCCGTGAGTGGTACATTCCAAATCCACTTTTCCTTGCTTAAGGTAGCTGCTATCATATAGCTTTATCTTTTCTCCTTGCGTAATCACGCGTTTATGTCCATATCATCTGGTAGATTTCCTCTGGATTGCAAGCATTTGCTTGATCCTTATGAGGCTTCTACATATTATTCGTCCATAATGGGTTTTCCTGTTTTTTTTTTTTCGGTTTCCTGTCCTTAAACGGTTCCTTTGTCTTCTCTGTATACTGTCCACTGTTCTCTGTTGAAGGTTCTCTCTTTTTGTTTAGCCCGTTGGTTTAACTGCGGCTCTTCTCGTCCATCTTCGAGGTAATGTCTTACTGTCCGTAGAATGGAGTTGACTACTTCTCGTGTTCCTAACACTACTTGTCTACTTGCATGGGGTACCGTACTGATACATTACTACTTACCCGACTAACTTATAAATAAGTATGTCAGGCCCACATGCTCCTATCGGAGTGCGGTCGTCCCATGTCTGTTTAGTAAACTGGTAATGTCTGTCACACGGTTATTGTGAAGTATTCTTTGTCAATCTCCCTTGATGGATATCCTCTTCTCTTTTTTTTCCTTTTCTCTCTTCCTCTTCTTCTCTCTCTTTTTTTGTCTTTTTTGCTTGCCTTTTTTTTGTGTAATAGTTCATGTTATCAGTTATCCTGTAATAAGTGCTATTGCCCTAGTGGCATCCGTGGTAATTTGTGCCATAGACTGGTATTATTCAACTCGATGTAAGTAAAATCCGTGCTATATTAGCAAACTTGTTTCTCCCCTTTTTTTTTGATCTCGTTGAGTACAACACATTTTCCTTTTTCTCCCTGTTTTTTTTATCATATCTCATCTATAGTTCATATTCGTCCCCTCATCCATGTAATTGGATGTATTGCAGATTGCATAATAGCTTGAGCAACTTGGCTCTTCACTTCCCAACCATCCTCACTGATGGTGGTGCATCTACAAAGGGTATGCTTGTCCATGAGGACTAAACATTCATCACTAGTAGTGACTAGCATCAAATGCGGGTATACACTGATGGTATTTGGCTAATAAGCCCTGTCTGAAAATTCCCAACAATTTAAACTGGTGTGGTTTACAGTCATAGTGGCTGTATAGTTTCCCCAGTTGCAGTGGTTGGACTAACGGTCCTTCCAACGTTGCATGGGTTTCTAATCTCAAGGTTTGTATGAAAAAGTTTGAAAAACTGTTTTTTTTTATAAAAGGTTGAAAAGTAGTAGTTGTTGCAGTTGCATTTGCAGTAGCTGTTACTGTTGCTGTCGCTGCACTTGCTGTAGCAAGTGCGCAAGGCAGATGGAAATTTCAGTAGTTTATTGTCATAGCGCTTGCAATAGCAAGTGCGCCATGCAGGTGGAAATTCTGGTTCAGTAATTCCCGGTCTCATTGACTCTTCGTCATTTGAGTATTGCTACATGATAATGTAAACATTAACATTCTGTTCATATATACATTTCCGTCAAGGTTTAAAGCTTACTGGTACTGAGTACACATAATCTCAGAAGTCATACACAAATGGCGAGTGGTCCCCGACACACTCCCATATACTAATAACATAAGTCTGTTTAACATTCAAGGTAAGTACATAACAAAGTAAGTAAACAAAGTCTTCCACCAGCGGTCTCATGGAGTTAGGGTACTCATGCCCTATCTACTCCCTTGCCTTTATAGGCTCCAGCATCAGTAGATGTCTGGCCATCGTGACCGCCTCGTGGTACTCCAGATCCTCCAGCTGAGGTCTTCTGAGTATTCTTGGGTGGCCTGTAATTACGGCTCTCTGGATTCATCCAGCACTCGAATTCCCTATGGCCCTCTTTGTGGCAGCACCGACACTCGACTTTGCGGCCTTCACAGTCGACCCCAGGATGGTCTTTCCCACAACTCTTACAGTAAAAGTGGCGCTGGGGCTGTCCGGTGCCTGATGGTAGTATTTAAGTTTAAGTTAAAATCTGTTGATATAGAGGTTAAGATTATATTTGAATTTAAGAGGTAGGTGTTCTCACCTTTAGGAGGTGCAGATCTCAAGGGCTTAGCATCAATAGCTGGGCCGGTCAACTGAAGGACAGGCTCTTTCCCTTTCTTTCCCTTGTGACCCTGCTGCCCTTTCTTTTTAAAGAATTTCCTGTTCAAGATTTCGGGTCAGCATTCTTAAGGTATTTAATATGATAAATAATCTGAAATGGGATAAGTCCTTACTTTCCCTTCTTTTGGCTTTGCCTGGAGATGCTCCTCCACCCTCAGACTCTCCCTCAGGGTTCTTCCTTTTCTTGGCCCCGAGAGTCTCTTCCCGAGTCTGGAGCATTAGCTCCATCCTCGAGGCAGCCTCATAACACTCCTGGAATCTCCTTGGTAAGTTCTCACAAAGTTAATTGGTAATGTAGTAAGTAAAGAATTTTATGGCTTTCATGTTAGTACTGGGATGGTAGTGTAGAGGGTAGCACCCATCGCCATCTGAATGCGAAATAATAATCCTCCCGGAACTTCTCGACCTTCACGGTCTCTGAGTAATCCACACCGGGAATGAAGTCCAGCTGACCAATGAATCGAGCGTAATACTCATCCACGGTCAGACCTCCTTGGGTCAGTGTCTCGGACCCCAGGCGCTTCTTCTGTTCGAGATGTGCTGGGTAGTACTTCCCTCTCAGCAACTCGACAAAGGCAGCCCACGAAAAGTCGGGCGTAGCCAGGTGATGGTCCTTGACCAACCTCCACCAAGTGCTGGCTGCATCCTTCAGATGGAAAGCAGCAATAACGACCTTCTTGTCGTCGGTACCTGTAAAGCTTCATATGCTTTCTCGTGTTCAACAATGTAACGCTCCAAAGCTACGGGGTCTGGTTCCCCAGAATATGTAGGTGGTCGGGTCTGTAACTGACTTCAGCCAGTTCGTTTCCCTGGGCTGTGGCGGGTGGGCTGGTGCTCCTCTATCTGAGTACCCAGCTGTGCAAGAACGGCTGCAACCGTCTCAGCAACTCCTGGAATGGGGTCACCGCCTCCACCTCTACCAGTACCACGCCCTCTAGTTCCACCAGACATCTGTAGCACAGTATGTCACATAAATATTCGGTAATTACCGTACACAACCAATAGATATTAAGTCGCCTTAAAGGCTAACCTGTCACGCAATTTGCGTTCTAGACACAATATCTTTTAAGACGAATCGTCTCGTACTCCCAAACGTTTCCCAATATTTCCCAGTCCTAAGCTCACTGTCTTAACCTATTTTCTCGTCATCAGAGCGGTACTCCGCTCTGATACCACTTTTGTAACACCCCTCTCAATAATCACGATATAATCTCTCACGTAGCAATAAATAAAACGTCTCGCAGCGGAAAAACAAATAACCATTACAAAACTCACTCGGGTGTCACCGGCCGTTACTCGCCCATGCGAGCAACGCAGCCAAACTACATCCAACTTCCAATACAATAAACTGCTAACCGCAGTGATAACGAGGAACTCCTATACATCACACTAAGTCCATAAACCATAAACATCGACAAGTGAGCATCTACCCAATCCTGAATACACAACCTTACCATAATACAATTCACCATCTTCATTGCTATACAACATCTCCAAGTGTGGTGACAAAAGTAACACTCCAATTACCCTGTTCCTGCTCTTCAGCTCCGACAATGATCAACAACCTGTAATGGTGTAGTATCAGCGATAGACGCTGAGTATGCCGGGCCTGGACCCTAATGGTCACTTGTCATTTTAACCATCTTATTATTAGATTGGTTTCATGCTTTTCCTTTTTACAGTTATAATCAAAACTGAAGCATAAATGTATAATATATATTATCCACCATCCAAATATCCATAATCATTTAACCGTCCATCCAATCCAAACATTCATTTAATATTCCATACAACATTTATATATCGAACGTATCGAGAAATAACAATATAATGTACAATGTACATTCGCCGTAGCGTACAGTTTTCATATTTAATTTACCTTAGCCTTGTAGGCTCCATCCAACCATCAACACACAATAAAATAACCACAAGTATAACCAATGAACAACAAAGCGAAACAACGAGATAATAAACAAGTATTAAGTCTCGTCCATAGTATTGTTCGCCACTGTATAAGTCTCAATTGTTTTAGTTGTTCAGTTATACCTAGTGACAATGTCTCGTTAAAACGACATGTCTCTAGTTACCCATATATTATGGCGGGTCACCCACGGCAGTAGCCACTCCAACGGTAGAGTCTCCGACCAACGAGCCATTCTAGCTCACGGGAAATTTTCTTGATACTTACGGACCGTACGCGGACATCCTGGTATCGTTTTTGTGATCACAGCGCGCACCAAGAGCCACATCCTCTTGGCTTTACTTCCATTCCATTAATTAATTAATTATACCATCGCATCGCATTACCAAATTTTCTAACACAGCAGACTAAGGTCATTAGTCCAATCCGGAGTCTGTAAACTCGGGATCCAGTGCTAGATACAAGAGCGGCGTATAGAAAGGCCAATGCTCCGTATAAAAGTCTCAGATAATATGTATATGTTATTATCATAGTGCTACAACGTTTTACTTACGTTCCTTATATTTCATATAAGATAGCACCATAGCCGCTAGTTCGTTTTATATATATGGTCCATATATACGAACCAATACTGTTAACTCAACAACAGAAAATCATAAGCAGCTATAAATATACAATTCAGACAAACAATCTTATCACAGATCGCACAGAAGTCTGAACTGAGGAAGCCCTCAGAGACAACCAGAGACACATAACAACATACAAGTTATATCAACCAAATCCGAGCCCAAGGAGCAACCTTAGGTCAACTCGGCAAACCCCTTTACATACCGTTCACCCTGACTGTATTACGGTGGAGTATGAATCAGCAAGATCCTACGCTCCGTGTAGTCCGTTAGCTCGTCAAGCGTCCTTGTCAGAAGTATACTCTAAACGGTAATAAAACTATAAGTCAGTCTCCATGACTAACTACATCCGGTATTTCCGAATAATAAGTAACCCCGACAGTTCACCCCTGTTTTCTACAGTTGTTGTTACGGGTTTCTCTAAAATAGACGGTTTTGTTACGTAAAACTCATACGTCATACTTTTCAACTGTTAAGTTTAATTCGTCGTATTTCTTTTAAATCTTATCCACCATCTAGTTTAGGTATATAACCTATAGTTGCATGTATGCATGCATGATTATTTTATATTGTATTATTTTTTTTCCATATTGTATTATTTTCCCACCATTCCTTATCATACCATGTATTATATAATTCATTATCTTTAGCAATTAGTATTTGCATCCCAAAAACTCATAACATATAGTTTGTAACTATATTTTTTTTAAATAACCACCACCATTAAATCATATGGTTTCCAAAATATATGTCCACCTTATATACATTATCCTTGTGTATGTATATATTTACCACGTAGGTAAGTTTCATGAGTTTAATAAACTCTTATATTTCATGTTACTTTTTATCATCTTTTGTTAGATGATTATTCCCATTAGTTGTATCATATTGTACAACTTATATTAAGATTATTATCCCAATATCATGTAACATCTTATGTTGTATAATTACAACTCCTAAGGTTTATCCCATAAACACCTTAGTTTATAAATCTCATTTATTTATAGTTTGTCACATTATTTTATGTGAGTACCCTTCCTTATATTAATTCCATCTAAACCATATCATTGTCATAACATTTATAACATTATAGACCTTAGTCTAAAATTCATCTCTCAACTCTTATTAACTCAGTATAGCCCTTAACTTAATTTAAATTCCGTTTTGACCACATAACATTATGTAATGTTATACCATATACTAATACCATACTATGTGATATTTTTATTCCCTTTAACTTATAACCTATAGTCTTTATACAAAACTATTTATTATTGCCTCTTAGGCACTATAAGAAAATCTTATTCTTTTCCATAAACCATAGTTTCCTTTATTTACAAAATCACCCCTTTCTTTTTACCATGTTATATATACCATTTAATATAACATTTCTAACTTATAAAAGAGTATAACCTATGGTTATTTTTTGTAAATTCCGAACAGCCCTTGTGCTATTCTATAATTGCCATTTGGCCCTATTTATAACATATAGTTCTTCCATATCATTAAAACCATACTTCATACACATATCTTAATAAATTCTCTTAATAATTCTAAAAATCACCAAATTCCACCAAAGGGTTATAAATATCCTTATTAACCCATATACTTTTGGTATTTACCATTCCACCATCTATTTTTCTCCAAAGTGTCATAATGACATAATAACTATATATTATACATATATAGTTCATTTTAATTCCAAAATCCACCAAATAAATTCCTAAAAATTCCTAATAGCCCATGGGTGTTTAAAATGCCATTTTACACCCTTAATTTTCGGTAATAACATATTCACCACATATGTTATAAAAATATTACCATAAGATTCTTATCTTATTATACAACCTTAAATAAGTTATTTAATCTAATTTGGTCAAAACCTAGCATATGGTCACGGTTGACCACCTTAATATTTCCTTGACCACCAATTCCTTATAATTACGGTTTAGTACCCAAACTTTCTAAAATTCACCATTTAACCCCAAAACTTTATAAAATCTTACAAGCTTTATTTTAACTCCTTTTTAACTCTAATTTTTGGCTTTATTTTTCTAAAGTCCCTAAATTTAATTTAATTACACCTAATACCCCATTTATTTTCGGTAATGCATTATACTACTTAAACTTAATTAAAAGCTTGTAATGCATAAATAAAATGGCCTAAAATACATGGCCTTATTACAAACATTGGCTTGCAAAATAAATTACACATAAATGTCCCAAAATACATATAAAATTTCGGCCTCACCATATAATTTTCATTTATTTACCAAACTTCCACATAATGTCTTAAATTTGACATTTATGCTTGTTTAATTAGTTATAAAATTTATTAAGCCATTCCTTAATCATTTTAAGGTCAAACAAGACCTTATTTCACCTCTTCACTCATGGCAATTAATTAGGAATAGCTTAAACTTGTATTAATGTAACAAGTTAAGGTTTTAAGTAATTTATACCTTGATTTAACCTAGATAGAACCTTGTTTGGTTCGGCCACCTTAAGTAGAAATTCTCCACAGCTTGTTTTACATGTTTTCAAACAGAACAAGGCCTAGTTAGTCTCCAAGCAAGATCTAACCATAAGGAGTAATTTAATGTAAGATTTAAGGCAAAAATCACCTTAAGAATGCAAGGAGAGTTCAAGATGGTTTCGGCCTGAATCAAACACACCACAAGGTGTTAGATCCACCATATTGACATAGGAAATAGCTAGATCTCAACAAACTACCTTGTTATTAGGTTTTACCTTGGAAAAATGCCTTAAAAGAGGGTATTTCCTTTGGATCTCGGCCACCTTTGCTCCAAATGGCTAACCAACAGATTCCACATGAAAAGGAGAAGAAGATGAGGCTATGACCAAAGTTTCACAGCCGAACTTGAAGGGAATCAAAAGTTATGAGCTTAACGCACATTTTTACCTTAAATGGTCAAGACTTGAACTTTCCTCCTTAGATCTGGTTATGTACGAAACCAACACTTCCTATAACCTCCAAATCACTCTACATAGATGTATAGAAAAGGTTGGAGTGTAGATCAATCGAAAAGGAAGGAAAGATGAAGAAAATGGGCATTTTTATGCCTTAAGAGCTTACCTAGAGCTTGAACTCTCTCCAATGGAGTTAGCACACTTACCTAAGGTTGAAGGGGAGCCAAAGAGAGCTCTTGGACAGAGCAAACTCGGCTGAAGAGGAGAAATGAAGGAGGATGACCTAAATTAAGCTTAAAACACCTTTTTTTTGCATTTTTTATGATTTTATTACTTTGATGACTCATCAAGTCTGATTGGGGTTGGATAATTGAAGGGGAATTCGGTGGAGACAAGGAGGAGACAATGACAAGGTCAGCCGTCCTTGATTGAGAAGGTAGGGTAGTGTTTGATTCAAATTTTGATTGAAAATGGAGTTTAATGTTACTTTAGTTCATTTAATGAATATGTGACCCACCTCCCTTGACTTATCTTGCTTGGATCCTTGTATCAGCCGTGTGAAAAGGGGAAGGAGGGGCTCTCCAACGGATGGCTTCACATGGGAAGGCAAGAGGTAGGTTCACTTTTTTTTGTTTTATTAGGTAAAGTGTACTTTTTTCCTTATTTTATGCAAAAGCAAAGGAATCTCTTTATTTGTCACATGGGTTTTGTCTCTTGGTCCATTAAGAGACTTGCTTATCTGATTTTATGTAGTCCATTTCGTGGTCAATGGTCAACATTGACCAACTTAGTCAATGTTGACCCAAACGGGCCCCACATTAGGGTTTTATTAATATTTTAATATTAAATTTGTAAAAATTCGTAAATTTCTGGAATTAAATTCCTAATATCATATAATATGATATTTTATTATATTTAAAGGTAATTATAACCTTTTAGCCCATTTAAAACCAATTTAAAAGGCGATTACACAAAAACGTGCTTTAAGGAGTTTGGTGCACATTTTGTGTCGCAAGGTGTTTCTGAGCTTGGTTTCTTTCACAACGGTTTTTTTGTGTTCCTTACATGATATTTGATCATGGTATCCAATTTTATATCATCTAGAGGTCATTAGACCTTTAAGGTATTCTTAGAGCACCTTTTTGCCCTTTCTGACCTTGAAGCATGTAAATGCTTTTTCTTTGTGTTGGAGTGTTGTCCAACGGTTATAATATGTTTAATATTATGTTAATAGACTTAGGACAAATTTTTAGGTCCTAAGAAGTTCATTTGGGTATTTATTTACTCTTAACAGTCAAAGGGTGCAACATCTTGTTTTGTGTTGACCACTGTTGTTCTCAGTTGACTTTTAAGGCATGTTTAGGCCTTAATTAATGTGATTAAATATTAATCCATGTTTTATTAATTTGGGGTATTTCAGACACATCTAAGTAAAGTTATTGTTATTGGTGTGCTCAGGTCTATATTATGACTGCCACATCTAAGTAAAGTAATTGTGTACGATGTGTAAGAAACTATGTTATATCCGACACATCTTAAGTAAATATACGTTCTCTAAGAAGAATAGCAAGATATTATGTAACGAGCTTAACATGGGAATAGAAAGATTCTCTTGGCTCCAATGAGAGGACTCTCATTTTGGGTACGAGTCCTCACGTGACTCTCCTCGAGTTATGTTGTATGTATGTTAATGTATGATGGTGTTGTTATATTGTGTACGTTGATTACCGAAATCAACTCCATGTCAATATAAGAGGTAATTAAGAACCCGATAAAATGGGTAGTGTCATCTAATAAGGAATAGCTCCATTAAGGTAGAAACCCTCAAGGGTCGGAACACGATAATGTCACCTAACAAGTGTTGATGTGTTAACGTGATTGTTGAATCCTATTGATGGAATGTGTGTTAAATACACGTATGTTATGTGTTATAGTTTCATAGCGTGATTAAAATAATCAACTGCATGCTTAGACGACAATTAGTTGTGCGTGGCCCGGTAGTATGCGGGCTGCGCGATTACCATACCCGCAAAGGTGCTGAGCCCCTTTGGGGCTACCCTTTTCCTTTCAGGTACAATGGAGCTGGCAGTCTCTCGAGAGTAGGACGGGGTGGCTGTTTGTGCATGGGTAGTTATTTAATTACTTATGCATTGTAGGTGTAGTAAGACTAAAACTGTTATCGGCATTAGTTTGTAAATACTCGGTACAGTTGGAATGTAAATGTATTTGATTGTTTAGAAATGGAACGGGATTGTAATGTGTAAGTGCTCGGGAATCTGGTCCATCATACTGATACAATGTGTAAGTATTAGCCTTGTTAGCCACGTGGGTGGCTAACGACGTGTAACACCAATGGATTAAGTTAATTGTAGAGTTATGTTTTCCGCTGCAAATTGTTGTTAAGTATGATGTTGTAGTTGGGGTGTTACACTTAGTGCTATCGATTGACCCTAGACTTAGCTGATCGAAAGTCCTGGTTAAATTGGTTAGGATTAGTAAGCCTAGATTAAGTTGCTAATTAATTAAGTACCCGTTGTTTAACAATAAGTTCAAGGGTCGATAATCGGTAATTGGATGGAAATTCTCGATTTTATCCTTATCATGTGCACTGTGTACAACATCGTTCTTATTAGTTTTGCACCAGTCGAGTGTCATCTGGCTGAAGGCTTGTTCGGACTACCGCTACATGATGATCAGAGGTTGGGTCGCCCAGTAGCAGAGGTCTGCATTGCATTGGTTAGTGACGAAACTTATTTCGTTAGAGTACAGACAATCGATAGCTGTCTGGTCCCGTGCCTGAATCCCATGTGGCAACGTTGGCATGAACCCATGGTTACACATTATCTAGATGCATACATAGAGCGCAACGAGCACTAGTATCGGTTGTTTCCCTAGTTCATGAAACATGCTTTATTGTGGTAGGAGATGATGAGTGAGTCATGTTGTGTATAGATTGTCTATCATTTCCACCAATACCATAAAAATTCTTTGTTTAGAACATCAACTTCTTGTTTGACAGCAAAACAATTAAGAATGCTGGAATTTAATCGACTTCTCATTAAACAGTAAAACTATCAAGATTGTTTATTTGACTTCTTGTTTGACAGTAAAAAAAGATGACATCCCAATCTCAAAAGAAAATAAAGATAATGATCCCTAGTTCATACAGATAGAAAGAAATCCAAGATGAGAAGAAAGAGGGTGTTTGTAGGGTACGTAGCAGATGACTTGACAAGAACTGGCTGTGTAACAAATTCCCATCCCGAAAAATAGATGAATGTTTGGAAAAGTTCAATTTTTTTAAATACACAATGTATAGGTGATGGTGTGTTCTGCAACATCAAATTATTGTTCTATTTTAACATCTTTTTCAGTTTTGAACATCAACAAATTTTCATCCTAAACAGATTGTCTATCATTTCTATCAATTTCACGTCTCTTTCCAGTTTTGAACCAATAAATTCCCATCCTAAACAAATTGTCTATCATTTCCACCAATTTCACGTCTCTTTTCAGTTTTGAACATCAACAAATTCCCATCCCAAAAAATAGATGAATGTTTCGAAAAGTTCACTATTTTCTTTAAATTCACAATGTATAGGTGATGGTGTGTTTTGCAACATTAAATTACTGTTCTATTTTAACGTCTCTTTTCAGTTTTGAACATCAACAAATTCCCATCCTAAACAGATTGTCTATCATTTCCACCAATTTCATGTTTCTTTTCAGTTTTGAACATCAACAAATTCTCATCCTAAACAGATTGTCTATCATTTCCACCAATTTCACGCCTCTTTTCAGTTTTGAACATCAACAAATTCACATCCCGAAAAATAGATGAATGTTTGGAAAAGTTCACAGTTTTCTTTAAATTCATAATGTATAGGTGATGGTGTGTTCTACAACATCAAATTACTGTTCTATTTTAACGTCTCTTTTCAGTTTTGAACGTCAACAAATTCCCATTCTAAATAGATTGTCTATCATTTCCATAAATTTCACATCTCTTTTCAGTTTTGAACATCAATAAATTCTCATCCTAAACAGATTGTCTATCATTTCCACTGTTGGGACATCGAGGTGTTGCAGAGATAGCCTTTCACCGCGACAGAGTCAATCATCACTTGACATACACAAAGAGTGAGCCTCTTCGATAGAGTCCGACGCAACAAAGAAGACCTCACAGACTCTCTCGTGCGGTTGCGGAAAATCAGGAGTCAGCTCGGAACACCTTAAGTGTCACAACGGTCATGAAGGTCTTCCTCAACATCCGAAGATCGCGGCCCAAGCAAGAAGACCACTTCAGAGCCGTTGGGAGTTGTCCACTAAGTTAGTTCCGGTATTCTCGGAACTAACTCCTTCGACCTGCTGTTGTGCTTAGAGTATAAATAAGATATGTAATAGTCAGTTTTCTTTGCGCTTCCTTTGAGGATCATTTTAGAGCTTAGAGATAGAGAGAGAATCGCATTGTAAGTCAAAAAGGAGAGAGAATACGTACCAAGTTAGTTAGTACCTTAAGATAGACTCTACCTAGGAAGTTCCTAGTTTCATTACACTTACCATTGTTCTGATTAGAGAGTGTGTTGGGTAAGTGAGTGAAAACCGCTAAGTAGATCTCTTCTACTTAGTGGGCATCTGTAAGTTGTTTTGTTTGACCAGGAAATGAAATAGCTTATTTGTGTATCTTGCTGAGTTCCACAGAGTCCTTCTTTCCTTTTATTGTTTCGCTACAATTACCGCAAAAGTCTTCCGTATCATTAGTTTAGTTAATTCGATTGAGCGCCTTACCTCACAGAGTGCCTCTCAGTTAAGAAGGCTGATTGAGTCAAACCAATCCTTAGACTCACACCTTTGATTGGTTTGAGTTAGCCACCCGATCCTACATCCACCAATTTCATGTCTCTTTTCAGTTTTAACCATTAACAAATTCTCATCCCAAAAAATAGATGAATGTTTGGAAAAGTTCACTGTTTTCTTTAAATTCACAATGTATAATTGATGGTGTGTTGTGCAACATCAAATTACTGTTCTATTTTAACGTCTCTATTCAGTTTTGAACATCAACAAATTCTCATCCTAAACAGATTGTCTATCATTTCCATCAATTTCATATCTCTTTTCAGTTTTGAACATCAACAAATTCCCTTCCTAGACAGATTGTCTATCATTTCCACCAATTTCACGTCTCTTTTCAATTTTGAACATCAACAAATTCCCATCCTGTACAAACTGTCTATCATTTCACGTCTCTAAGTGTTATTAAATTTTCCATCAAAAGTCATTTTTGATCTATCTCTGCCGGCAAACCAATCTCTGTCACTGTTACGTTCTAATGCCGCGAGCAATATATAGATTATAACTGTAACGGTCTAACGGCATGAGCAACATCGGGATTATAAGGTGCTTGGCATGGACAATGGAGTTGGATATGGGCGAACTGTTAGAGTTTGAGCTGGAAGATGATTTTTCTACATGACATTGTACAGGTGATGGAGTGTTCTGCAATATGAAATGTAAAAACTAGAGATGAATGTTTGAAAAAATTCAGTCTTTTCTATACAGCATCACATTGTACAGGTGATGGAGTGTTCTACAATATGAAATGTAAAAACTAGAGATGAATGTTTGAAAAAGTTCAGTCTTTTCTATACAGCTTCACATTGTACATGTGATGGAGTGTTATGTAATATGAAATGTAAAAACTAGAGATGAATGTTTGAAAAAGTTTAGTCTTTTCTATACAACATCACATTGTACATGTGATGGAGTGTTCTGCAATATGAAATGTAAAAACTAGAGATGAATGTTTGAAAAAGTTCAGTTTTCCATAGCTTGAAATTGTATCTCACAAGTTAATCCACAATCGTACAACAATTAACCCTGTAGCATGAAGTGGATGCTCTACGGCCAACCCCAACATCTACCACGTATCACAGTGGGGTCTTCGAAGTCTGAATCATCTTCATACTTCATAAGAATACTAATTCTTTCAATTATTTCTTCAAGGTCTAAGTAGTTTTGCATTATTAGGCGTACATCTGCATCAGTCAGTATATGGGCGACAGAGTTGTTGTATTGATCCTGGTCCATCCTAAGGTAAATAATCAAATAGACGTGCAACTGAAGGTTGTCAAAATGTGATCGCACAATTTGATTTAATGACGATGTGAGATGGTTAACGCTTCTTGGATATTGTATGTCTGCATCGATTACTGCCCAACCCAGATTTCGTTGGAAACATGCCCCGTACTGCGTAACTGAGGTGGAATGGTTCACATGAATAGTAACAGGAATCCAGATCATAATGACATACAAATAAATTAGTAACTTTAATAGCTAATAAACAAATATAGTACATATACATCAAGCAAAAGGTTTAATCATCCAGAATCGAAAACAATGTTCAACAAAAAAATAAAACATCTAATACCCATACCCATACCCATACCCATCCCCACCACCCTACCCCTCCCATCACCACGACCCCCATCATCCCCAAGACGACCTGCAGTGTCCATGTGCTTACAGTGCACACCGTCCCCTCTAGGCCTGAGCCCTCAAGTGCAATGACCCACAACGTACCACTCCATGTCGGTTGGAGCCTGGTTCACGTTTCTATGTCTGGTAGGCGACACTAGTGTGCTGCTGACATGAAGTCGGGCAAGGTCGAAGCACTCCTCCAGCCTATCAGCCATCTAGGGGGCCACACCGTCAGGCCAACCTGAGTTGTTCTCCGGAGCCATGCTCAAGATCTTCGGAGCCAACTCATCAAAAATCTGCAGTAAAGTAGCAATTTCACATGTGTAAATTCAATAAAATTAGCAACAACAACACAGTTCAATAAAAAAGAGAAATGGTAAATACCAAGAGCTGATCCTGTGGCTGCGAACTAGGGCCACCGTCCGCACCAAGTGGACGCACCTGGGGGTGGGAACGAGCCTGGAACTAGTGAATGTAGCCCCGCTCCACGTCCCATGGCAAGCGTGCACACATTAAGGGAAACTGCCACCCGGTGGGCCCAATCGTGTTGTTACACACGAATGTTCCATAGTCGTATGTAGCCCAGTAAGTCTTCCCATGTCGAGGGCGGTAGTGGTCGGTCGGTCTAATAGGGTCAGAAGGGATGGTCTAGATGTACCCAAACTGTCTTAGACAGCGGTCGGCCATATATGACTCGACCATGTCCAAGCACTGCAGGGTGCCGTAGTACTAGGAACGCTCCTCCGACACGGAAGTACCATAGTGGCCGAAAGGTAACCAATCAACCTACATTTTGTTAAAGTAAAAAAAACTAGAAATTCAAATTGTTAGCAACGTTTGATGATACGACACTAAATAACTTCTTAAGACCACGATTGACAACCAGCTCGTACCTCTGTCTAGGACATTGTGTCTAGCTACCCCCTCACGTTACGCAGCCTCTCGTCGTCCGTCACATTCTTCAAGCGACGGGGCCACTTGTCATCCCACTCTACAAGCTGCTAAGGGTTTGAACATAGGGAAGTAGTCATATACAACACTGTAATAATCGTATATAACCATTAAACATCACCCATAGATAGGGCCGGCAATTTCGACATGACCCATTTGACCAATCCGAACCCGACACGAATTTGACGGGTTTGGGTTTTATAATATGACACGATTAAATGAACGGGTCGTGTCCGGGTTGACCCGTTTAATAATGGTGTCGGGTTCGGATTTGACTAGTGTAACCCGCCAACCCGTTTAACTTTTAACTTAATATTATATATATATATTCGTTAACCATTTGAAACTTAATTAAATATTTAAATACGGTAGAGCCGTAGTGGCCACTTCACATTTATTAAAGTAATCCAGCCAAAAGACATGAGGTGTCTATAAGTCTATTAAGCACCCACAGACCACACCACCGTTTGCATATTATATATATATATATAAATTCATTAACAGTGCTCTGCTTTACAAGTTAATACTCAATACCCACAGCTGCATTCTGGAATTGAGAAATGAACAGCCGCATTGGGACGTCTGGCACCACAAAGCAAAGAGAAGGAAAACTAAGAGACAGAATTACGCCGATTCGAAAATCACAACTCTTAGTATTCATCTCTGTCATGGCTTTATTTACCAGTCAATTTCCAACACAAAACACTTACCTCTCTAATTTTATACTCTATAAATTAATCTTCCAAACCTTTCATCTGCTACTCCTTTCATCTCTGACCGAGACTTCTGTACAAAGAAAGGAAGATATAGTGTCTAATTAAATTTGTTAATGTCTAATTAGTGTATTCATGATTTCTTTTTGCTTCATTGTTCTACAGATGGATTGTGAAGATATAGAGGAGTTAAATGATGCACTAGACAATGATGCTAGGATTGAAGAGAATGGGGAAAAAACGTACCAGAAAGCTGACTTTTTGTTTGGGATTTTTTTTGCTAACAGAAATCTAAGTTTCAGATTATTTTGCTGCAGATTTTATGTGCATATTAAAATATAGTTATTAGATTAGTCATGTTCTAGTAGGTTAATCGGGTTGACACGAAAAACTAATCGTGTCAAACGGGTTGGGTCGGGTTGAAGTATATTCATGTTCGGGTTGATGTATTTGACCCGATTAATTAAACGGGTCGTGTTCGTGTTGACCCGTATATTAATCGTGTCGTGTCCGGATTAGGCTCAACCCGACCCGCCAACCCGTTTTGCCACCCCTACCCATAGACAATTACTTTAGAATAATAACAAGACTCTGGTACTGAAGTTGTTACGTGAAACAACATTAGACAACTAGAAAGTTGACGTGTCTCTGCTCATGAAGCGATGCTGAGCTGGTGGTACAGGTATGCCAGTGTTGTAGCTCCCCATGCGTACGTGTCCACCTTGCTGGGGTCACGGATGGGCCAGAAGGTCGATGGCATGACTTGATCCCTGCCCTTGTCGATCAAGAGCGTGTTGCCCACCAGGAACCATAGGTAGGTCATCGTCTTCTACAAAGCATCACAAAACTTACCCCCACAATGCTCACACAGAGATATGTAGGGTACCTGGCTCTTGTCAAGGAACTTACAATCCAACAACTCCTATCTCGACCTCGCCCCGAAAAGATTTATAAGGTAGGGGTAAGAACATGCATCGATGGGGCCCCATCACCAACCGGGGCGCCGGGCTCTTCCGGCATGTTGGAAATCATCATACTACTGATGGGGATCTCCAATATATGGTAGACATCATGGAGAGTAATAGTCATCTCTCCGAACGGCATATTAAAGGTGTTCGTGTCAGGCTGCCACCTCTTTACGAACACAGAAAGAAGCGCAAGGTCAAAGCACCCATGCGCTATGTCGGCCAGATGACTAAGCCCAGAATTAGAGATTGCATCTCGAGACTCCTCGTTCCTCAGCATTGCTAGAGTCCACGGCTCCAATAACTTCACCTTATACTTGAAACTAAGGCATCCCTTATCCTGTTGAATATTTAAAAATGTTACAACTATATGACATTTCCTAAATTGAAATAACTTATAAAATCAATTATAAAACAGGAAACACACCACTTTTTGCCACACGTCGAGCGCGACGTGCCCACTGAAGCTGGGGATTAGATTGGTAATCTCGGGGCCTCCAAGCACAGAAGTCTGCCCTAGCAACCAAACCTTTAGTGTTGGCATATGCGTCACATCCTTTGGATGGGACCTATGTCTACCCTCATCATAAGGACTAGACTGATCGGGGTCCTCCCCATCAGGGTCCTCGCCATCAGGGTCCGGCTGGACGCTCCCTGTGGCAGCAGGCCAAGCAGGACTATCGGTGCGCATGACCAACGTCACATTGCCAACCACCGAGTCGACATCCACCATAACTGCTCTGCTGCTCTCGCTCCACCCTATCGCGCTCTTATCCTCCAACTCGCTTATTGCTCGCCTGTCCTACACCTCCTGGCCGATGCATTGGCGTACTATGTACGCCTCCTCTCCGCTGCAGCCGAGTCAAAAGTGCTCATAGGGGCCTGTGATGAACTCTTGTCAGGCTCCGATGTCCCCCTACCCTGACCAAACAAACCAAAATACTTGCCCTTTCCCTTACCCGCAATCTGCTATTTACCATAAAAGTTAGTTAAACTATATTTACAGTTAGTCAAGACCGGTTGAGGTTTGTCAATACCGGTCATACAAATACTAATTATCGTTGTTCAATGCCAATAACATGTAAACATTCATAAACATGGACAAACTGATTAAAACTATATAATAAGTCAAAAAAGATGGCAATAGACCCATAAAATGTCTAAAACGGGAAATATATGTTAGAAAAACAGTAAAAAAAATGCATTCAGCCAGCTCCAGCGCGCTAGCACCCCAGCCCACCCGTACCCCTGCCTTCTTGCGCGCGCCTCCTTTCCTCCACGTGCTCGCGCGCTCTCCCTCTTACGCGCGCCCGCGTGCCTACATCCGTCCCCGTGCCCGAGTGCCTGCATCTGTCCCCGCGCCCGCGCGCCTACATCCGTCCTGGCGCCTGCGCCGGCTATTTTGACCACCCCTAGTTCCCGATTTCTTTTTTTTTTTGTACTAAATTGGCTAATTTTACTCCTATATTACACTACAAGACTGTAAATAATGACATAAAAGAACCTGAATTTAATTGAATTGAATAGCAAGAATGTGGACTTGTGCACCGGCTATCCTCCCGCTCCCGCTCTGGTCACCATTTCTAGAGAGAAGTTAGAGAGAAATATAGAGAGATTAATAATTTGAGAATTTGAAATGTTGTTGAGAGATAGTGGAGGGTAAGGGGGTATATATAAAAGAATTTAAGGGAAGGGCAAAATCATAAAGTTTTTTTAAATTCCGACTAAGCGAAGTGAAAACACGACTGAGCGTACGAGTTCAGTTATTCAAGTGTGGTTAACTAATAATAAATTGACAAATGTAATCAAGTTAAATTTTAGTGGGTCTGTTGAATATTCTGAACCAATAGTACTGAGACACATGTAGTAGCTTTATTATAAATCTACTCTTAAATAAAGGCGACATAAATGTTGCTGTCGAATGGAACCTTATTTGTTTGGGCAGCTTATTGTCAGATTTTTGTAAACATTTTCTCCTCTACTTTATTTATTTTGGCAGTTGGCAGCTGACAATTTTGTCTTATTTTTTCTCCTCTACTTTAATCATTTTGCCAGTTGACATCAAACAGAGCCAATGTGACAAGGATTGATAGGTTGTTGCATTGCATTGGTATCGTCTAAGTCTTAGTTTTATGTATTTTGGGTTTACTTTCCTTAAAATGTGACTTATTAATTTCTACAATGTCTTGGACTTCTTTTTACAGGGTTATGATGGTGTGGCACGGTCTTGGTGTTGAATCCAAGAGATGGAATCAAGATCATCTCAAATATTGAGCTAATCTCTAGTTTAAGATGGTCGTTTAAAGTATTACACTATTGGTTTGGTTTTGGATTGAAGACACCCGAATCACATAAAGGCTTTAAGTCGATTGAAGACACCTGAATCACTTAAAGGCTCTATGTCACAAGTTGAACTACAAAAAAGGACATGTTTGGACCATTTTCTTGTCCTTTTTTTGCAGCAAAGGGGTTCTTTAGAGAGGTCACCACCCTTTTCAATTCGAAAATTCTTGGCTGCTCGAAAAGGATTATGAGAGGTGTGTGAAGGATTCTTGGCTGGCTGCTAATCAACCTAGGGCATCCTAGGGGGCTACTTTTGCTCTTGTGGTCAAGCTCGACACTCCCGATTCATGTAATCCCCAACGGGGGTACATAAGAGGATCTAAGATGTCGAAGCAAAATGACCTGATCCTGAATGGAGAAAGAAATGAGGGTTTTGTCAGCGGCGAGGCGACCTTCTGCGTTTATTGAAATGCCTCTAGTGGGAGCTTAAGGCGATGTAGAAGCAGCGATCCCGACATAATTAGCTACAAAAGGGTGATTGTTATAGTAGGGTCTTCCATTCTTATGCTTCAGGCAGACACAAATGGAACTATATTTGTAACGACCCTAAAACTGGGCTAGTTCTAAGGTCGATACATGCCGTGCACTATGCTAACTAGGAGTGCACAAGACTACTATTTGAATTGCATTGTAACCCCCATAAATACTTGTATTAATAATAAATAACAAAGGTTTACAAATGCCCAAAACCTAATACCATAATGAAATTAAAGGAAAGGCCTAAAGGCTACAAGCAATATCATAGTGTGCCTATCGCTAAACCATTCAAGTCCCAAAATAGAGAAAAGCATAAATCTTTGCTAGTTAATATGCAAAAATGATAAGTATGAAGAGGGTGAGCAACCAGCTCAGTAAGTGATAACCTTCATTAGCATAAGCACGCTCAAAACACTTTTCCATAACATAGCTTATATAGGTATAAGTTCACAAATCAGAATGGAAAGCACTTCAAAAAGATCAAAGGTCAAACACAAAGCATAACAGAATAAAAGTCACAAAAGTAATTTAATAGCATAATAACATATACTGAAATCGTAAAGTCTTTTACAAATCTGGAAGTCACTTGTCAAAAGTGTTAGATGAATGAAAAACAGAAACAAAAGCAGAGATTTCATATCAAAGTATATTTGCATAATGAATCATAATCTTTGCAAAACGGAAGTCATAACCCAAAGTTGTCAAAAATAAGGCATAACAGATGTGAAAACCACACTTATCAGAGAAAATGGAGCACAAAATAGAGTAGGACACTAGCTCAAAGCACATATAAATGGTCAAAGACTAATGGATCAGAAGATCCTCAAGAACACAGAAATGGTCCGAAGACCAATGGATCAAAAGATCCTTGACAACGTAGAAATGGTCAGAAGACCAATGAACCTGTCGGTCCCGAAACAGAAATGGGGGGAGTACCCGTGTATAAAACATAATGACGTCTATGTAACATGATACACGATAGCTAGACCCAGCCATCCACGACTCATAAAGTAAGAAACTAGATCCCAAAACAAAAGCATAACTTTCATATCATAATGTGTTGTAATGAGCAATCAACACAGCAATGTAAGGTATCTTTAAATATTGAAACCAAAGTCTTCGCAAAACAAAAGTCTTAAACCAAAATCATTAAAGCGCAGAAAATAAAGCGGAAGTAGAAGCTGAAATCACACTTAGTAGAACAATTTAGAGTTCACAAATAGAAAGGAACACTTTCAAAACGGAAATGCATGTTTGCATATACTAAACATAGCAAAATAGCTTATATACACTTAGGGGATCATAACCCCACAAATAGAGGACAAAACGGAGATCATAAGAGCATTTTAGTCAAACACAGAGAGGTGTCCGGACTTATGTCCGGGTTTGTAAGTCCGGATGCGAGTCAAACTTTAAAATAGTGGCGTCCAAACTTGTGTTCATGCTTGGACGTCTAGACAAAAGTCCAAAGAAACATACGTGTGTGTCCGGGCTTACCTCTAAGTTTGTGTGAGCCTCGATTTTTGAACCACTAGCTATGTTGATTCGGATTGATTAGGACTTGATCAGATTCTAGGTCCACTTATAACCTAAGTTTAATAACTAAGTCGTAAAACTATAATTATTAAATCCTAAGTTAACTCACTGGAACCTATTATGAGTCGCCACCTAATTTTAACCTACGGTAAATTAGGAAGGTAGAGTTTGGGTTCAAGGACTTGGTATTTGAATTTTCCGGGTTCAATTTACTTGCACTACCGTTCTAAGTAGTTTTTACTCTACTTATGTTATTTCCTGTTTATTACGAAGTCGCTTTAACCTAAGTGTGCAGGTTTCTGATTTTTTAAACATTTTTTGACATAATTGAAAAATGAAAATTATCTAACTAGGGTTTAAGCCACATACCTAATGTCCGAACCCATAGACCCTAGTTAACCTAATTGTACAATAAAGTCAAATTTGTAGAAAAACAAAAATTTGAAAAGTCCAGGGGCACGGACAGAGCGTCCGAGGGCCGGACATGTGTTCAGAAAACCTAGAATTTTGAAAACTTTAAATCTTGCCACCATCCAAGGCCGTCCGTGGCCATGGACAATCCGTCTGGGACCTCGAACAGATCGTCCGAAGGCATGGACTAGCCATAGACAGTGGCTTTTGTGCACTTCCCGATGGTGTTTTTGGCTCAAAATTTATAGATACGTAGCCTTTAAGATTCCCAGTATGTTAGTAATCAAAAGTTTTCATTTGATTATGAATTAATGACGAAACTTAAAGAACAAGTCATTAACCAAAAATGAAAACAAATGCTAATTCGGGAGCCGAAAAGGTCGGTTTGATCCCATATCTTAACAAAGACTAAATTAAGTTAAATTAAATTAGAAAATCAGAATTCCTACTTGTTTTTACCTTCGGATTCAAGATGATCCTTCATGTCGAGATTCTTCGAAAGTCTCATTGATGTCGGTTCCAGATTGAATTCGACCCGAGCTTCTGACTATTGGTGATTGGTGGTGTTCACGTTTTGATGGTGGTTTTGTGGCTATTTGATGATTGTGGTAAAGGTGAGAAAACGGGGGGTTATTTTGGTTATCTGAAATAACCGTTCTTTTTTTCAGATTCAATCACTGTTTTAATAACCGTTTTTCAAAAGTTCAGTTAAAACGATTATTCATAATAAAGTGCGGTTCGGTTAACAAATATTGAAATCCAAACTTGTAACGCCCCTATTTAACATAAATGCAGCGGAAAATAAAATACTAAGGCGATTACAGATCATCGGGTTCCAACACCCGGCACCAAACCTCACCAATTATAACTTATAAAATTATAAATGCTACGGTCTGAACTCGAGAAACATAACATAAACCAAACAATAGCAAAGTACACCAACGCTCCACAAATCCTAATTCCCATCCCAATCACTCATACTCTTCGTGGCCACCTGTATAACATTTCGTACCTGCAAGATAAACCAAGCAGCCCCCCCGGGAGGGGTGAGTCAGTTCCCTGGAATGGAACTGGTACAACTCTCCAAAACAAAAGTTTAAAACATAACTCTTGAAATAAACAATAACTTGAAGTCAAATGCTTAAAACAAAACAGAAGAACAAGGCACATCCAAATCACTAAGTCAAAGGTAACAAGTCAAGGATAAGGATATATAACAAGAAAGTAAATTTAGACAATTAAAAGAAACCACATCATAAGTCAGTGAACATCCATTGCTCGTATTAGATTCAGTTCCAATTAGGAGTAGAAAGACCCAAGTAGTCACAAGGACTAGGAATGGAAGAAGAGACCCAAGAACCATAACTCAAGAGTGGAATAAAACCAATTGGAAGAGATGGCTCCGCTGCCAATTACGTCCCTTTTGGGACAGGGGATATACAGCCCCTCGCTGTTAACTACGTCCAATAGGACAGGGGATATACAGCCCCTCGCTGTTTACAACGTCCGATTGGACAGGGGATATACAGCCCCTCGCTGTTTACCAGTGAGGATGTGCGCACATCACAACAAGAACTCAGCTCATAGTTGAAATGATATCCAGAGTCGAAAGAAGGATTTACCAAGATCGACATTCCCATATTCCCACTAGATTATTAACTGTACAAGTGCAATACCAAAACACTCAGTCCTACAGAGTGCAGAGGCGTAAACCCTCAACAGTCAATATCTAATGAGGTAACCAGATAAGAGGAACCAATGATCATGTGAGTTGTACATTCAAGACTCAGTTAGTCACATCAAGCTGAGTTAGTCACACAACAGTTTCCTTTCGAGATTCATTCAAGCTCAGTTAGCGTTTCTCAAAACATTCCATAAAGTTTGTCACCAAAAGTATCTGAGTATGAGAAATCGTACCTGGTTAATGTTGTAGCTTTATATAAACTCCTTGCCACGTGTACCAAACCATCCAAATCAAGCCATGTGCATCACATTACTCAAAACCTAGATTATGAAAGTAGATGCAAATTCATTAACTCCTAACTTCTTCCTTAGTTAAAAGCATATTACTATTTTATTTGCCTTTCTCCACCGATTTCATCTTCTAAGGATTTGCTGGTTATTGGTAACGAAATTCTCCTAGAAGTATTCTAATTTCGGTGCATTAGTTTAAGTGGTCATATTATCATTAACCGACACCTTGATTGTTACAAGCCCACCAATGTACTAATCACCACAATAGAAATGTTATTCCATATATAAAATATCTTATAGTTGATACTAACCCAAAACTCGACATATAATACCGATAACATTATATCTATACGAAATACACTAATTTTATTCTAGCTAATCTTTACCAAGATATTAGTATTATTTCACCCTTCATTTTAACTCCTATCTCCTCAAATTTACGAGTGTGATAATTACTTACTCCCTCCATTATATTTTATTTGTAATTTTATTATCATGTTATCTAAACTATATTATTAGACTAAAGCTTATATATATACATCTCACATTACTAGTTTATTATCGTTTCATCTTATTTTCCTGAGCTTAGTTATATATATATAATTTATATATATTTTTTTAAATCCTAAAATTATCATCCTTCCCTGTTACTTAATAATTAATTACCTACACTCTATCCATATATTCCGTTTTTGTTTTACAATCTACTTCACCCTCGAACTTAGGGACTTATGGACCCATTTTCAACTTACTAATGTTTACTATATAAAATAGCAATCAACTTTATTCATCAATGTAACCACCTAATGTTTTTTTTTTGTTTTTAACCACCTAATATTCTACTCCCATATTAATTTGGTTTTTACACAATTCCTTTTATTTCCTTAATCTCAAATGTATAAATGTATATTTTACATTATAGCGTCACTAATTATTGATAACTAATTATTAAATACTCCTTAACCTCTTCCACTACTCACAATACCTTCCTAGAATATTATTTTTCAACAAAATTAACTACGTAATAAATCCCAATTAATATTCCTGTTAAACAGTTAATATTTCTTTAAGTATTACTCTGAAACAATTCTCCCATTTTTACTTATTACCTAATAATTGGTTAATCTAACCAACAACTTATTTACTATTTAAACCCCTAAATCCATTAACTCAAATTATCACTATTAACTCTTATTTTTCTTAACGGCATATATATGTTTTAAATCCTACATTATTAACTTTATCAGCTATTTAGTAATTATTTAGTTACCCTATGTAAATCATTTTTTTTTGTGTTTTTGTTTGTTTTGTTTACATCATAACTAAAAACCAGTATATACCTATTAACATATATGTTTTTCTTTTCTAACAAATACTCTGCGTCATATTAGCATACATATCGATAATTTTTCTCTTATCAATTTAACCACTTAGAAATGATACTATTCTATTGCTCAATCCCTATTATTTTCTTAAACTTAATTATATAAATATAAATATTAAATCCTAAATTTACTAAACATTTGAACCACTTAATAGTTCATTTTAAAGTGTTTCCCCTTTTATCGGATTACACACACATGAAATTATCAATTACCAATTTAGCACATAATTCATAGTTTATAATTACTCGTTTTTTTTCGGAACAATAAAGGAGTTATATGGGAGGAGTTAGTTAGGAATTGTTTGAGTTTTTATTTATACTTTACCTTAATTCCCGGACGGTTTGAACCAAGATGGAAGACTTGGAGTAGCTCTGGCACGACACGAGAAGAAGAATGAAATCTGGCGGAGAGCTTGTATTCCTTGCCCGCTAGTTTTGGTTTCCAGCAAGGATATGCAGATACAAGCAGAGAATGAAGAGAGGGCAGAACATGTAATCCCTTTGTTTGCTGACGAAGGTAACCAGAGGAAGAAGAAGATAAGTTTGAGTGTGTTACCCGTTCTGGAAAATGAACGGTTTCCTGCCCCTGCTTCAATAGGGTGTGCAAGCAAGCAGTTCCATTGTGGTTGTCACAATAGACGTGCAGATACGAGAATGGAGATGAGCGTATGTATGTTTTTTTTTGTTGCAAATTTTACAGAGATGGGTTGTAAAATTACCATGAAGGGAATTAGGATACTGGGTTGCCAAATTACTGTGAAGAGAATGAAAATATTGGGTTCCAGAGTTACTGAAGAAAATGAAGATGTAAAGAAAATAAGAGATGCAGAGCAAGTAAGTTTCTTCACCGTTAAATTGCAACGTGAGAGGAAGAATATATGAAGGGAAGCTGATATGTATAACCGTGAGAGAAGAGGAAATGAAAAGAGACTTCCATTATAAATGAAAAGAATATGAAGAAGAGGGCCAGCATGTAAGTTCCTTGATTGTCAATAATTATAAGAAAATGAAGAATTCCTTTTGTTTGTCTATCCATTGTTTGCCGGATAAGTGCTCTTGGAAATGAGTTTGCAAAATAAATATTATAAATGAGGAGAATAAAAAGAAATGAAGAAGGGACATGAAGAGAGAATTACATGTATTAACCGTGAGTGATGAGTTAATGAAGAGAAAATGAACGTTGAGAATATATAAATGACTGTGAATGAGGGAATAGGAAAGGAGAGAGGTTTGCCAATTAAATTATAACCATGAGTGAAAAGAAAATAGAGAGGGGCTATCGTTTATGTTTTATTTATTTTTTTTTTTTTTTTGTGGTAACATGAGTGAAGGTAAGCTAAAGAGAAGCAGAATTCAGAAAGACATTGTTGTAACGGTGGGGGAAAGAAAATGAAAGTGCTGGCGGGTATGTTGTAATGTGAGTGAAAAAGAAATATTAAGATATGTGTAGAACTGTAAAAATTACCGTGAGTGAGGGAGCTAGACGCCAGCATGTATATTCCAATTGTAATCTTGAATAAAGGGAATTGAAGAGATTAATAATAAATAAAAAGAAGAAGAAAGAAGGAAAATTGAAGAGACCCTTTTATTTCAAGATATATTGCTCTCATAATAAATTAGTTTGTTAGATAACCTCTCAAGCTTCCTCATTTAAATTTGTGGTATTACTACGTGTAACGATGGGTATTACATGTTACATAAAATCTTTTTTTTTTGTTAAATTGACTCTTGAGAGAATATACTCCTATGTTACAATTGACTAATTTATATCAATACTGATTGAAATCCTAAAGTTTAAGATATAATATATATATATATATATCCCTCCTAATAGTCCACCTTGATGTCACATTAACATTTAATATTTTAATTGCTACGTATGAATGTTACTCTAATATTTCCCTCTTATTATGTTTTCTATAAGGTATGTCATTTCTTTTATTTATTGTTAATGTATTTATTTATATATATATATATATATATATATGCATTAGGATTTATTCAAGACATTCTTTGTGTTTTTATTGTATTTAATTATCTTTATTAACTTTTACACATATCCACATCCAATATATGGTTTATGAAATAAAGTATTTCCCTTAGTTTCAATTAAGTATATTAACTACCACGTTATATAATTAGTATAGATGGAGATTAATTCAATTCTTGATTTAACCTAAGTTACTATTTTATTTCCTTTATATATATGTATATATATATATATAATTTTTTACTTCACTTAAAAGTTTATACCCAAAAATATTTATGAAATTCTGTATTAAATGTTAGTTTAGTCTTATTATATTTTTCCCAACCTATAAAGTTCATTATTCAACTATACCTTAATTTTTGGTTACAGTAAAAACCATATATTATAAGATAACTTATGAAAAATTCATAAACACAATTTTTAGACCCATTTACTCTTGTCTAAAAATTCCCAAATATAACATATAGTAACTACGATATTTTAGACATATTATAAACATTTTGTTTCATAAAAAAAACTTTAAAATTATCTAAATAATTCCATAATACTTAGAAATTACAAAAATTATAACTTACGTTTAAAATCTCAAAACTCATATTAATTTACATGAAAATAAACTATAGCTTATAAGGAATCTATGGTTAAAATTTCAAGTCAAAATACATTAGGGAAGGTCATTAAATAAATTCAACAAGTCAGAGTTTTATTCTAGGATGTATATCGCTTAATCATCTACGTTATAATCTTGGCCGTCCGTTTCCCCTAACAACAATCGGACGGCCCAGTTTTGTCGAGCTCGTCAGGAAACCCCTTAATGTAGAATTTCATGTTAGGTTTGATAAATCTTTTTAGACTATATATTTATTTTTATAAATATAATTGAGGTTCATTGAAACCTTAATTCATGTAAATATTTACTTAATCCATTATTGCAACATGTTAGCCTTATATAATTAGACCTTAATTATTTTTATTATTATTAGGGATATTTCAACTATGTTTTATATTGACTTTTATGATCCAAATCAATGTTCCATATTTTTCTAAATCTTTTATAATATAATTGGAGTGTTTAGAAATTTTTCCAAGATTTATTGACTTATAAAACTTACTATTAAATTCATAATACAATATAATAATTTAATATTTAATAGTATTATTTAGGGCTCAATAAAGGAAATCCCCTAAATTAATTTAGATTAATTTATGGGGTATTTCAAAACTCTGGTTATCCATAATAACCAAACTTTTATAAAAATATTTTTATAATTTTTTTCTACACTCAATAACTTTATCTAAATTTTTTCCCAATTCACTCAATTGGTTTATGTTTTGATTATTTCAGTTGATTCAGGAAGTTCAATTTTTTTGATTATTTTAGGAAGTTTGGTTATTTTAGAAAGTTTGGTTTATTTCGGTTATTTCAGGAACTTCAGTTATAGGGCGGTTTACGGTTATTAGTGTAACATAGAAAATGATTATCGGTTAAAGCAGTTATGGGTTAAAATGGATATTCGTATTAAATTCGGATAATTCGGCTATAGCCTAAATAACTAAACACCGTACTTTATTTTAAACTTTGGTTAATGGATATCCGTTTTAACCCGTTTTCTCACCCTTAGATGTGGTAGCGATGGGAGTTGGTAAACGTGTTTATGTGGTGTTTTTTGTGAATTTTCGGTAATTTTGATGCTCAGGAGTTGAAAAACGTAAGAGCTTTAAGACAACTGGGTATTATGATTGTTTAGGGCTCTTTAGGTTTTGATTTTATCAAGGGATAAGGTTCCTTATATAGGCATCACTAAACATAGAGTATACTCGGTAAAATTGAAGTTTACCGGGTTTTGGTCGGGTGACGTTTGGAGGGAATCTGACGATGAAATCTTAACAGCATGTAAAGGAAGATATTTTTGATTTTTCTAAAGATAGATTGGGATTTTTGGATAAAGGAATATTTTTAATTCAATTTTTCGTCAGATTTGTCCAAAATTTGTAGGATATTATCGGAAACTCTAAAATTCAAAATTTCAAAGTTGTTATGCTCTACATGTCATCCTTTACCATGTGTTAGAATTTCAAAACATTTCGAGTTGATTTGAGTTGTTTTTAAAGGAGAGAGAAAGCTTCTACGATTGTTCAGGAGCCCTGGATTATGAAAATTCCCTTGTGATGACCAAGCTTTCACCAATATCCTGAAACGTGCTAATAAACCCAGGATTTTGTACCCTTTGAGCAAATTACCCTTTTCTACACTTGTGTCTTGAAGTACCCTTTTCCGGGGGTCAATTTTGGGTATAATTGTTTGCAAGTCCGGACAAAGTCTGTAACTCAAACCCAGACCTCATCCTCACATACCATCAAAACATGCATGTCCGGACATCTAGAAGTAGATAAAACCATAAAAAACATAGAAGCTTCTGTAAATTTGTTCGGACATGTGATAAGTGGTGCAATAGTGCTATCTCAAGGTCTTTATTCACCGTCATTTTATTTGATGCATGACTCATTTCACCACTTTATGGAGTACTTTTGTGATTATTAGTGATCTTACACTTTTGACATATTCAAATAGGTAAATACTCAAGTGAGTACATTTTGAAAGCTTAATTTGAGGATGCATCATCATGTTCGAGCACTTCGGGAAGGATGCCAAGCCAACGGAAGCATCGGGAGAATTCTAGCACAGAAGAAGAACTTTATAGTCTCGACTGATCTTGGGATTGACCCAGAAAAGGTCGGTCCGACCCTGTCCAAGTCCTTCGTAACTCACTAGAATTGACCGAACTTGGGACCGACCCTGCCAAGGTCGGTTGAACTTAAAATTTGTCATGTGCCTCCTTCACAAAGAGTCCGACCGACCCTCAAGACCGACCCTGACAAGGTCGGTCAGATGGAAAATTTGCCCAGATTTTTGTTTTAAAAAGCTGGATTTTGGGGCTTCTATTCTCATTCATTACCACCCACATTTACAGCTAGAAAGAAGAGAGAAATAGGTGAAATAAGGGAGAAAAGAGGAGAAAAGAAGAAGAGAAGAAGAAGGAGAGAAAAGAGATTGAAGACTCTCCTCCATTGAAGCTCTCAAGCTCCTCCCATGGCTATTTCTCTCTTCTCCCTTCTCTTTCCTTTATTAATGGTTGGGTAGTTTTCATTTGTACCCTAGGATGGGGCTTGACCCTATTTTTACTCATTGAATGCTAGAAACCTAACTCATTTAATACTCTTGTTTTATCCCCTTCAATATCAGTTAATGCTTTAAATTTATCTCTTATTGCATTTATGGTGGTTCCATTCTACATGTGAGTGTGGAATTTGACTAAAGGGGATAAACCCTAACTTTTTCTCTCTTGATTTTAGGGGTAAAATCTTAGGGCTTGTATTTAAGAGTGTTTGCTTAGTGCTACTTAGTGACTTAAACCTCCTTTAATTAAGGGGTTTGACTAATTAGGTAAGAATTGGATTTCCATGATTTAGGGATTCATGAGTTGAACTCTAATAGACAATGAGTTAATGAGTTTAGGTTTTTGAGATTCTTTGGGTGATTTAGGTGATTCCCCTCTATCCTAGGGTACTCTTCCACTCATTCCATCAAACAAACAATTTACTGTTTTATTGCTTTTCCATTGACAAACAACCAAGCTTGCCTCCGGCTAAACCCCCATTTACTGTTTTTATTTATGTTTTACTAAAGTACCGAAGCTTAGGATTTAGAAACCAATTTCCTTGTGGATACGACACTTGTTATATTGCAACGAATTGGGTGCACTTACCCGTTTAGCTAGGTTTAATTACTTATGTTAGTAATTTTCCCAATAAGTTTTTGGCGTCGTTGTCGGGGACTTTGGTCCAACTATCTAGTTTATTATCTGTTTAGTTTATGTGCATTTTTTTCCTTTTATGTATAATTTTTGTTTTTTTTAGAACCTATCTCTGATGGATGGTCATGATGACCAAGTAGAAGTTGTTGTTACACCCACGGAGCAACCTATGACCAATGCATTGATTTTCAAGGTGATTATCCTTCTATATGTGCCCCTCTTGTGAGGATCTAATCCCAAGATCAGAGACTCTCATGGAGGACCAGTTCTTATCTGTCGATCCAAACCACACTAAAAGACATCAACCGATGGATCGGGTGCCAAGAGAATGGAGGAGACCACGAGAGTGCTCACTGTTCTGTGATCACGTCAAGGGTAGATTATCCTGCTGAGGACTTGGGTGTGCTCTTTATCTCCTCCCCCGTAGTTAAACGTGAGAACCCGCCATTCAACCACCTTTCGAAGCTTGAAGACAAGCCATCAGAGGATAACTTCCACCTTACTTCAAGGAGTCTTCTCCCCCTGAAATTGATTTTCATCAAGGCTCTTCCCATGAGCCTCACCAAGAAGTTGAGGACATTTACATCCTCAAATTTGATGAGGAGGAGCTATCAAACTTTGATCTTTACCTGGAGGATCAAGGCCTCCCCCACCTATGTACCAATGAAGTAGGTGGAAACTCAAGTTAGGCTTCAGTGCCCGTGTGGCACTTTCCCCTTTGATCCTGGACCAGAGATGGAAGACAAAGTCCGCCCTGGACCTCTCCCTACACCCGCTCATATGAATATAGGATGTCTTCATCCTTAATTTTGAAGATGAGGCTCCACCAAAATTTGATCCTCACACCAAGGATCAACAATCTTAACATTCCCACTTGAAGAAAGATCGGTGGAGCTTGCACTTCTAGATTTTAAGTGTTGAGGTAACTTTTTCTTTTTTTTCGGGTCGTTCTTCAATTATTCATGATGCCTGCCCCACGCACCCGTTGAAGCTGACTTCAACGTTCATATTTGATCTGGATGACTTCAAGGTGTACGGTCTAGCCGAAGACCTTAAAGAAGGGTAGCTTCTCAGGAGGTGACCCGGATGATTTTCTTTCATTTTTATTTATTTTAATTTGTCAAGTTCTCCTTTGATTTTGTTTTTGCTAACTTTTAATCCCGTTTGTAGTTGGTTGCTTCTAGTGTTTTATGCAAGTGCAACTTAACGTCCACACCGAAACCAAGCTACACTAACTGAGGCTAAACTCAAGTGTGGGGGAGTTCCTTCAATGCAAGCAAAAACAATCCCAGGGGAGTACTAGTGTCTTTTAATTTGGTGTCTCTCACATCTCCTTTGTTTTGATTCTATGACATTCTTCTGCTGGGGATAGCTTCTATGCTATAATGCTTGCTTGTGCCCCATGTGTTTTATCTTTTGTCTACTTCCTAAAAAGGTCTTCTGAAACCTTCCCCGGTTTGTCTGGTGAACAATGAGGACATTGTTCAAATTAAGTGTGGGGGAGTGACCTTTTCAGTGAATTGTGTGCTTAAATGCTTAATCTCTCTACTTATCTTGCGGTTGTCCAAAATCAAAAACTTAGACCCTTATGTTGTGAGTTGTTCTCATTAAGAATAAATACTGTTATGAATTATGGGAAAATGCTCAAATTTTTCTTTTTGATTGCTTTTGAGGAGCATTTTTCATGCGGTGTGACTAAATGATCTTGAATGGTTAGATTTTTATTGCTTAGGGGTTCTTTCTATCTTCTTTCTTTAGGATTGCTAAGGGTGCTTCTTTGTAAAAATCCTTTAAGGGACTTGTGAGACGCCATTGGTAACCAACAATGAGAGTTGAGTGTTCTTAAATGCAAAGGCTTGATGCCAAAATTTTATCTTCTTATCTCTTATGCAAAGTGAAACAAATGTATAAATCTGTTTTCCCTTTTGTTTTCTTCTCAATGCCCATTCTTGACAGAAGTTGGCCATGGTTAAAGTTCTTTAAGTCACCTTGTAATACCCCAACCCGAATCCAATAAACTGAACGGCGATCACTCCCAAATAAAACACAACTGCAGCGGAAATAAATACAACACCGGGCGGTATTACAATGCCGTTGGCCACCCTTGTGACCAACAAGGCTAAGTCCAAATACAATCCTCAAATGTCACGGTCTGGAATACAGATACAACCCGAGATACTAGGAATCAACTCAAAGGTACAATACTGAAATAAAACAAATAACTAATAGTAGACTCCCAAAGCTTGGTCTACCCCACCTACACTCAGTGTAGTGAACTTCTCAATCTTCAGGTACCTGAAAAATGGGGGTGCCCCCAAAGGGGCTCAGCAAACAATGCTGGTATGGAAAACGTGCAGCCCATCGTCTACCGGGCCACACCAACTACTTTGTCGAATACATGCAGTTCATTTTTATAAAGCTGTAAACAAGCATAGTCTGATAATAACAAGTATCCATACAAGGACAATAATGCCACATAGAACAGACACAGAAGGTCGAGTTAGCTGAACTGAAATTCTTTACTGATAGTCGGTCCACACAATGGGACTGACAGTTATAACTGAATATCTGAAATAGTGGAGGTATAGTGACCTCGTTATAGAGAAAAGGTTGGGTATAAAAACCCCAGGAGATAACGTAGTTAAACCCTGAACTGAATGGCGTGGGAAATAAGAACCCACTAGAGGAATAAAGTCTTCCTCGAACTGAAGGGCATTTGAATCCCGGAAGGAATAGAGTCTTCCTCCCACTGAATGTTCCGTCGCGACGTAGATAGGAGACGACCTGAGACAGGTAAGACTCCTGTAGCATGCATGGCCAGATCCAACTGGGCTCCTCATTCTCGTAGTATAGAGTTGTTAAGTGTCATATAACGACGTTAAACAAGAACACAATGTGTATTGTCAATTATCACGTTTAGGATAATGACGTTTGTTATAAACTGAAGTTAGTGAGAGACTTGAGTACAAGTCCTCGGTATACTGAAACGCAGGTATTTAATCCACTGGTATAGTAGTGTTTGTATGCGTGGGACATACACGATGTAGTCAGCAACATTCACGCACATAAAATAATACCACAGTGTGCAAGAGTAAAACAACAGTTTACATTAATTATCTTGGTCGTTATTTCAAACAACAGATAGCACACAAGCCGGTGTAATCCGTTAGAAAACAGGTTGCAAGAATCCCATACCGTTCACCGTAGACTGTACTTGTAATTCCCGGTCAACGTCTGGTCAAACAAAGTCCTAGAATAGGATTAACTGAGAGGGTTAATTTAGGTTACCCTTATATATATTCTTATTGGATCTTTCAACAAATTCCGTATTGGTTATTTCATGTGAGGTTTATTTCTTTTAATTACCTCATGATTTAGTATATAATTTATTTGTTATTCCTTTTGATTTATTTATAAATCCTTTAATGCACATATATGTGTTCATTGCATTTGTTGTTTATTTTATTTGTCTAGGTGACATTAACAACTTATAATTTCTTAACTATATTTATATGTCATACATAGACATAAAAATTCTTATAGTTTTTTATTATTCTCCTTTTAACCATAAATAATATTTATCGTTTATCTTTTAATTCCTTATAACCATGTAAGCCATAGTTCTAATCCCATAATTCCTTTAGTTAAAATTCTTTCTTCTAAGTCCTCCAAATATCCATGTAGGACCTATATTTATTTAAATCTAATTTCTTAAACTTATATTTCGGTTATTTACAAAACAACCACACTAATCCATAAACTTTACATTTAAATTCTAATCTCTTTACATAACATAGTTTTAATTCCTTATTTAACTAAATCTCAAAACTACCATTAATACTTTGGTATATAATTTAAATTATTATAACTTTCAAAAATTACATCTTAGCCCCTCAAAATCTCGGCATATTTATATATTTTCTATATTTGCAATTTAGCCACAAAATCTTATAATCTATACATAATGTCTTATAAGCTATAGTTTTAATTTTAATTCTCCATAAATGCTGAATATATATATATATATATATAAATTCTTAAGTCACCAAACTAACCCAACTAAATCGTTTTTGGTCTAGAACTTTCCATTAATTACATTTTCACCCCAAAACTTGATAATAGTCACTTATAACTTATAAACTATAGTTTAAATATAAATTCCTAAAATTTCGAAAGTGAACTTAATGATTCTCTTAATTATGAATTCGCCACCTATTAAATACCAAACTTTCATAACAACTTTTATAAATTACATAATAGCCCAAAACTTTATAAAAAGTTATTTTAAAGCTTGTTTAAATTCTCTAAAATTTCATAAACTTAATTCCTAACCTTATATTATATTATAATTACACCAAACAGCCCGCCCCTTAGCTCACGGTTTTTTATAATAAGCACACTAAACTTTGTAAAAATTACATTTAATCCACATAACTTAATTAATTAGTCATTTAGACACTAATAGAATATTTTTAACTCACCAAACTTTATGATATAAATTTATATACCTAAGTAGCTCATTAAAACTTATTTATCAAGTAGAACATACGGCCATAATTTAAATGAGACCTTATGTTATATAAAAGTGGATTTATATGTCTAAGTAATTATAAATAAATTCATAGGAGTCATATAACTCATGTATATTATTGTAATGTCTTATATAAATTCTAAGCTCAAAATAAAGCATTTTTGCCTAAGACTTTTTGGCCTAAATTTATTTGTAACATAAATGAATTTTGTGACCAAAAATGTGTCTTAAGGTAAATATTTCTATATATGTTATGTTTATAGTTTTGGCATATAAACCATATAATTTCGGTATTAATAAACCTAGGAGGTTGTACATAATTTTTGTACAATTTTTAGAAGCTTAACAAAGCTTATAATATAAAGATTTATATAGTAAACTTACTTCTTAAAGGTGGTTAAGTGCTTGAACTTCTTCTTGAATCTCCAAGCTTTCTCCAAGGTAATTTTGTTGCTCCTTTTCGGTTTTATGCAGAGATGAAGGATGTTTAGGAGTTAGATCTTCAACAAAGATCTTAAGTAGATTTGGAAGTAGTTTTACAAGACTTTACCTTAGACCTTTCTCTTATAATTTCGGCTCACCCAAAGGTAAATGAAGAGCAAGTTTTCCTTCATCAAAATGAAGAAGAAAAAGAGACTTAGAAGAAGTAGATCTTGGTTACACATAAAATGTGCTTTAAGGGTTTTCAAGCTTTGAAAACCTACCTAAGATAACCTTGAGATGCTCCTTGATTTAGTGTTGGTTCGGACAACCTCCTTGGAGAACTAAATGTGGCCGAACCCAACTTGATATGCTAGGAAGAGTTTTGCTTCAAGACTTGCCAAGAAGCTAGGAAATTACCTTAAGATGAAGATAGAAGTTAAAACTCCATTAATGGACTTAAGAGCTTCAAAGGAAGAAGATGAAGCTAGAAGAGAGAGGGGAGAAACTTACCAAGCCGTGCAAGAATAGGGCAAGGAAGCAAATGAGGCTTGGCTCACGTAATTGAAAGAGGGCAATTGGAATTTGATTTTCTTTTGTCAAATTTTTAATGTCATTTGACAATTCTTTTCCTTAGTTTAATTCATGGTTGATTGGCTCAATAAATGACTCCTTTCCAGCAATAAAAACCGGCCATGTTATAGGGCATGTGAGGTGTGACAAGGCAAGAGTTGGCAAGACAATTATTTTGGCTAGAAGACAAGGTAAGAAAAGCAAGGTATATTTCTCTTGATTTTTCTAAGTTAATGACTTGTCCTCTTCCTCATTATGTTGCACGTTTAGATTTAAGGACTGAATGGGGGTCTCCATCGGTTTTGAAGAGCCAAGAATAAGCATGTTAGGTCACATGTAAAAGGAGGAATCAAATAAAGTGGATCTTAGATCTACTTTTTACTTTTCTCATTTGTTTTTGTTCTAGCTCACATGGCCTTATTCCATGGCCTAATTTCGACAGCTTGATGTTCAAATGAGACCTACATACTTTGACATTAAGTAATACAACACATGGGAAGGTGAGTCACCATGTATTAAGCCTTTTATAAACTTTAAAGGCAATTTTTATACTAGTTTTTGCTCTAAAAATCGGCCCATATAGAGAGCCTTGTTGACTAGTCACACCAACTGATTTAGAATGTCATTTTAACCCTTTTAAGATTACCAATTCGTGGCATGTCAAAAACTACAAGGCAATTGCGTAAAACGCGTTTTCGTGACACCCCGAAGTGTGTTTTTTGTGCTCTAAGGAAATCTTTGGGAACCAAATTGTTTTTATGAGTTCCAAGTGTTTGTAAACACTTATTATGGTAAATAAATATATATTAAGATGTTACATTGGGTTATATGAGGTTATATCAACCCATGACATAATTTACGGGCCATCGGGACACACCCGGGCAAAAAGGAGCGCTAAGAAATCCTCCTGGTTTTTGTTGAATTTTGATGAACCACTTCGTGGGTTATCTTTAGAATGGTAAATAATGATATTAGGAACTCTAGGAATTAATTTTATAGGAGTTCGTGCCACCTCGGCACTCCCCCGAGCTTTCTTGCTTTTAGGGGCGCGCGTGAGCACCCCCGAGCGTTTTGCGTATTTGACTGAGTATAGCTTAGGGAATATATTTATATTTCATATAATGAGTGTATGACCATTTGGTTTGAGTTTTAGAAGGTCATATAAGGTCATGCTTGATCACATGTTTCTAAGGCGTTTTAGTGTTTATGGTGAAACGACTATTTTTACGTAACGTTTTCATGCATGGGTTTGCATGCGTACGTGAAATGATTTATATTTGGATTATAATCCAATAAATAATGATTTAATAATATTATTTAGATTTGGGTATTTCACACCTAATCTTTAGAACTTTGAAGCACTCCATATTATACCCGAAAACTCTAAATTTTATTTTACCCTAAGCACACCATGCCACCACTAAGAGATAGTTCACACTCATCAAAAGTTTTAATCACTTTTTACTTTTTCTCTCTTATCCTACAATTCATGTTAGCATTTGTTAGTCTTGAGCATTCCTTACTTGCTTGGGTGCTTGGTTTTACTTACAAAAAGGTAAGTGTGAGGGTGTGATGAGTGTCCAAATGAGCATGTTTTAGAGGTGTATTTCATATTTTTATCAACACTTTTCATGCTCATTTCTCCACTCTAGCGAGTTTCCTCTACTTTGTGTTTAATTTGTTTTTTACTCAAGTATTATTGAAACAGGAGGAATAAAATAGCTAGGATGAAAGTAGACGAAGAGACAAACGTGTTGGCGTAAACGGATCCAAAATCAGAGCTAAAACGACGAAGATACAACATTTTGAACATTAGCCTGTCCATAGAACCGACCCTAGGACCGACCCTAGGTGGATTGGTCAGCAGTTCCGGAGGCCGGAATCGCTCATTCTGGGGGCCGAGAGGGCCTTAGGAGCGACCCTAGGTGGGTCGCTCGGACTTAAAAATGCGCCCAAAATTGCTATTGACCGACCCTAGAACCGACCCTTTATGGGTCGGTCGAGTCGAAATTTTGCCCAGATCTGTGTTTTTCAAAGGAGAAAAAGAAGAAGAGAGAGGGGGTTCAAACCCAGACTAAAGGCGACGTCAAAGGAAGAAAAAGAGGGGAAACGAGGAAGAAGAAGAAGAAGAGAAGAAGGAGAGGAGGAAAACCCACTTCCATTGAAGCTCCAAAGCTCCATTAATGGCCATCTCTTTCTCTCTCTCTCCCTTCTTTACTCTCTAATGGTTGTTTGAACTCTTGTATACCTTGGGATAGGGTTTCTTCCCAAAATCCCTAATTGTTTTTGTAAACCTAACTCATATTTTGCAGTTGTTTCCTCCCCTTCAATTCTTAATTAATGCTTTTGATTTGATCTCCTATTGCATTTATTGTGGTTCCTTGCAAAAATATAGCTTGAGCTTGGGATTAGACAAATTGGGGATGAACCATTCATTTCTTTAAACTTTAGGGCTATTGTTAGGAGCTTGAAATTAATGCTATCTAGTGACTCCGACCTTTCTTGAATTGGGAGGTTTGATTAATAGGTAAGATTTGATTAGTCTAAGTGAAATAACCCAAACCTTGATATGTTGTTTAACTATTAAACTATGGTATGTAAAGGCTAAAAAGTGCCTTGGAAACATTAGTGAACAATTTAAACCAAAGTAAACACAGTAAAGTACTACTAAGACAGTTTAAGCAAAAATGTGCTCTAAGCTTGGAATGAAATTGGTTAGGACCCAAAGAGCCTACCAAGACTTAATAATATACAATTATGATTTAATAAGGCTAATTAAGTCCTTAAGAAACATTGGTAGACAATTAAACTAAAAGAAATCACAAGAAAACACCATAAAGTCAATTTAAGCAAATACTTGCTCTAGACTTGTGTAACCTTGTATAAGACCTAAAGGTCATTCATATACCTTATTTACATGTTAATGAACATGTTAAATCAATTAATAAAGAAAACCAAGCTTGAAAACAAGTTAAATCACAAAATGTGCTTTAAGGAGCCTTAAAGCACATTTTTGAAAATTGTCTTGGAAATGGGTTTTGAGTGGCTAAATGTCCATCATTACTCTTTAATCAATGTGTACTACTTAGTATCACATTAGGAAGCCTAAATCAATGGGAAACCAAAAATTTCACAATATGTGCACTAATTAGTGAATAGTGCTCAAATAGTGCTAGTTTTGACTTAAGTCAACCTTAATTAGTTAAATGGTCAAACAAGGCCATATATAAGTTAATTGTTTAAGGGGGGACGGTTTTTGATGTGTGAGTCATCACACATGGCCAGCAAATAAAGAAAAGAAGAAGGGATAAAGTAAAAGTTACTATTTACCTTTTATAACATAATATCTCTTAAAGTGCACTCTCTCACCTCATTCTCTTCATTTCTCTCATCCCCACTATATTCATCTTCATCCTCCCTTCTATATTTCATTTTTGCTACAACAACTATACCTTCTCCATCTTCAAATCCTTGTAGCTCTTAGCTCCATGATCCAAATTCAATTTCAAGACTACCATTCTTCTAGTTGGAGCAAGCTCTTCATTTCTCTCTTTTAAAATCCTCAAGAACTCCATTTTGGTGCCATGAAGAATATCCATTGAAGGAGCTTGAGTTCATCTTTCCATGCCTTGTAATCCTCTTTTGCTTCAAGGTAAGGAAAACCAAAGAAAACTTCATTTCCCCTTGTTTTATATATGACCGAGAATCACCCATTGATGGTGTGTTCTTTTGATCTTTCATAGCCTCATTTCAAACTTCAATGGACTAGGAGGAGTGCTCTCTTGTTACTTATTCAAGTTCTCTTTCAAATTCCAAGGTAAACATCAATTTTAGTGTTTTAAGACACTTATGTAAATTTAGGGTTTATGTGTGAGTTTAAGCATGAAACTTAATGCTCATTGCCCTTATATGTGTATTGATTAGAAGATTGACAAGTGATAAAAGCTCCTTGCCGATTTTCAATCAAGAAAGAACAAGAGAAAACAAGTGAGAAAACTTGGAAAACAAAGAGGTAAATGACCTCTCTTAATGTAGTTTTATGTTACTAGGGAATTGAGCTATATTTGCTTAATAAATAACCTAAAGAGCCAATGGGAAATGAGCTAGAAAACTATCCACAAGGTGGACTAAAAGACATGGGAGCCTTGTTGTGTGTATTGCAGGTTGAAGGCATTTAAATATGGAAATTCAGTGTTTAAGATTAATGCAGTTTAAGGGCCTAAGTGCCAAGCAATTTAAGCTTATGCACTATATTGTGATGTAGTGTAGTTTGTGGTTTAGTTGTGTGTAAAGAACATTTATTGAGAAGATGAGTGTCTTTGATGGTTAAAGGATGAAAAACCATATGTTTGTGTGTAAGGATGTGTATTAAGATTGAATGTTCTTGGATTGTATAAAGGTTGAAACTATGTGATTTGGTGTAAGGTGATACAAGAGAGGCTATGGCAAAAATTTAGTTGATAAATAAAAGGAGTTTATGTGTTCTAATGAGATTTTATGACCTAGATTGTACTAGGAATTGTTAAGTGTTAATTTGGTGAAAGGAAACGAATAAAGGTGTTTCTTGAGTGCTAGGATGCCTTGGGCATAGTCTTGGAGATTTAGAGAACTAATGGATGAGTTCTAGACACCAATGACATGGTGGAGATGTGGCTAAGTCTTGTTTAAGTTTGGTAAACAAAGGAAAAATAATGCCTTGTGAAGATCTAAGTGTGAACTAGTGGAAAATAGAAGGAGTTTGTGTATGGGAAGTGTATGTGAGAAATGATGTCTTTGGAGTAGTGGTAATGGTGGTAAGGTAACACCTTGGTTAGTTGAGGTAGTAGGCATAGAATACCACTTAGAAAGCTAAGGAGAAATGTTATAAGTGTTAGGAATTTTTTGTAAGAAATTGAGTAACAATTTAGAGATGATTTAGGAAGGTTTAGTGCATGGTTTAAGGTGTTTAAACATGTGGGAAACATGTGGAAGTTTATGGAATGATTAGATGTGAATTAAGGGTTGAAAACTGGTCAAAAACTGCCAATTTTAAACACCTACAGACATGGTCCGGGTTTGTAAACAAGTACACAAACCCGGACCACCTCAAAAATGTCCCAGAAACTGATTTTAGCATGTGGTCCGGGTTTACATATAAGTACACATACCCGAACCAATGCAATTTTAAGGCAGATTTGTATTTCCGTGATTGGTCCGGGTTTGTAACCCCGGACACAAACCCGGACCAGTTCAAAAATGCCCCAAATGTGTTTTAAAAGTGTGTTAATGATGGGGAATTGATTGGGGATGGTTTTAGGTGATGCTTAGGCCTTGTTTGGTGACATGTAAAGGCCTTAAAATGTGTAAACAAGTTTTTAGGTTTGATGTGAGAGTTGTGAACTTAGGATCACAAGAGTAAAATTAAGTATAACGGGATAACGGGGTTAACTATGGGTGCATTAGTCGATAAACGATCATGTTACCCCAAAGTTAATGAAAGTAATTGTAATGTTACCAGTTGTTCGAGAATTGTTTGAGGAACATAAGAGGACACAATAGAGTGGACCTTGGTGACAGGTATGGTTTTCTTGCAACCTGGTACTACTGGATTACACCGGCTTGTATGCCAATGTGTTTTTCTGAATGTTTGACACCTTGCAAGAATAAGCATGAAATGAGTTTATAGTAATTCGTTAATGTGGCGTGTTTAGCTCTCAATACCGTTAACCTCGAAAGTGTTAACCCTACTAACCAAATCTAGGATCATTAAGAGCGGTACTCAATTAACGACCCAAACAATGGGAACGTTCTAACCACGGCTATGCGTGAGTTAGTTGTGGCGTTGTTTGTGCGATGTAAGTTGTTACCTCCCTTGCGTGTTTAACCCGTTGTAACACCTATGGTGTGTGGATGTGATAGGTTCCATAATGGAACTCTTACTATATATATATATATTATATATATATGAGGAATTCGGTCGTTCCGGTCGCGCGTTGTTTGGGTGTGGGTATCCATATTTGCCTTACCTTGCTCCTTGTTATGTTATGTTATGGTGGTTTTTCCTTCTTGGATTACAATCATCGGTAAGCTTAACCAAGGCTTACCAACCTCGACTATTGTTCGGGACTAGAGGGTTATGTACGGTGTGTTCGGTACTATATTGAGACCAACACATCTCAGTAAAGTTAATATGTACGGTGTGTTCGGAACTATGTTATATCCGACGCATCTTAAGTAAATTTATGTTCTCTATGTAGAGCAATAAGTTATTGTATAAAGAGCTTAGCATGAGAATTAAAAGGTTCTCTAGGCTCCAATGAGGTTACTAACTCACATCTCGGGGTACGTGTCCTCACGCGACCCTCTCCAAGCTATGTTGTATGTACGTTAAAATGTGATGTGTGCTGTTATGTGGAGTATGTGGATCATGGATATGAATCCCAGTTGTAATAAGAGGAAGCTAAGTATAACCCGACTAGTGGGTAAGTGTCGTCTATTGAGGAAATAGCTCCATAGAGGAGAAACCCTCAAGGGTCAAGGAACAAAATGAGTGAGCTAACGAGTTTTGTTGTGTTGATTGATTTGTTGAACCCCATTGTTGTGGGTATGCAATGTGTTTATAGTTTTCATGCATGATTTAAATAAAATCAACCACATGCTTAGACGACAATTAGTTGTGCGTGGCCCGGTAGTATGCGGGCTGCATGATTACCATACCAGCATTGTGCTGAGCCCCCTGGGGGGCCACCCTTTCGCTCTTTATTTTCAGGTACAAGGTGCTGGAAGCCGTTCGAGAGTAGGATGGGGTAGTTGTTTTCACATGGGTATTTTAATTGATTGAGTATGTATTGTAGGTGTAGTGTAACACCCCCGAATAAACATCCAACTGTACGAACAACGCTCCTAGCCATATTACAAGTTAACCATGCAGCGGAATAAACTCCATCCGGGTGTCACAGACGCCAACCACCCACGTGGTTGACACAACCACTCTTCCAACACCAAGTTACTGTCTGTATGACTGGAAACAGCCCTCTATCAAAACTCATATATAACATAAAATACAATTCCCCAAATACTGAGTGTCTACAACATAATTACCAATTCATAAACCGAACAGTACATCCCAGGTTTAGTAACACCCCATACATTAAACATACTGCTCAAAACTCAAAGTTATGCCCAGACGGACTTCCCCATGGTAGCCATCCCGCCTACGCTCCGTTATCATCCGACTCAATACCTGTAAAAATTGGGTTGTAAAGAACTCAGCAAACTACGTTGAGTATGAATATGTGTAGCCCGTATGTTGCCGGGCTACACGACTACTTGGTCGAATATTATTAAGTCCAATTTACATGCTATAATAAAGCAGTAAAGCACACCACAATACATCATGATATCATATACACTTAAAGGTAGCAAAGCATTAGCAACAAGCAACCAAGCAGAACATGCTGGCATCATAGCAACATCAAACACACAACCAAGCATAACAAGCTACTAGTATAGCAACAGCAATCATGTAAATAATAAAACGTGTGCATAGGTATGTTATACCCATGATCCTCACTATGGGATCATTCGAGCGTTGTGTGTTTTCATTTCTTTTCTGTTGTTCCCATAATGTGTATTTTCTTTCTCTTTCCTTGCACCAGGTCTAGGGATATAGTTTAGATCCCGTGACCATATCATGTAGGTGTCAATCTTTCCTTGTTTCTTTAAGGGTTATTTGTGAATTCTCTTATCACCACAATTTGGAGAACGTCTTATCCATAGCCAATCCTCCATTCCCAGTGTCGTGTGTCGGAAAAGGGGGGGGGGGGGTCATCTCTAGACCCAAGGATAGCTCTCCCTGTTGTTATTAAATGTTACTAGCCACTGCCCCGGATACAAAGGGTCCGTCTCCCTATTCCTTTTCAATGTTACTAGCCTCTGCCCCGGATACAAAGGGTTTGTCTCCCTATTCATTTTAATGTTACTGGTCTCTACCCCGGATACAAAGGGTCCGTCTCCCTATTTACTTTTAATGTTATTGGTCTCTAACCCAGATACAAAGGGTCCGTCTCCCTCTTTACTTTTAATGTTATTGGTCTCTACCCCGGATACAAAGGGTCCGTCTCCCTATTCAATTTTAACGGGTATTGGCGCATCATTATCATTGATAGCTCGACACCATAGTGGGTGTCATTAGTAGTCCTCTATAGTTAAGAGGAATTTCCTTGATTTAAGTAGTTTCCTTGGTTATTGAGACATTCCATGAGTTTCGTCACGTTGTCTTTCATAACTAAGTTACTGTGTGCGCGCAAGCAAAGTATAACAAGAATCTAGTAAGCGAATAAGCAAGATAAATAAGCAATCCGTACACATGCTTTACACAAGCTCACAGTAGAACAAATAAGCACGGTAAACAAACAAACCGTTTTCATGCTTTAGTCTTGAGGTCATTGTCAAACAAGGCACACAACAAACAAGCCGCGTAACACGGCAACATACGGACCACACATATCCATACCTTATTCAGAAGCAAGTGTCGTCTCACACACGGGGTCCCGGTTGGCATTCGTTATGGCCCTAACGTTGATTAAAAATAACGTGTTAGTTTATAATTCCATGTGACGACCCTTGTAACATTTCCCTAATTTTTCCCATTTTATCGGGGTTGTTCCCTCGATGGATTTTGGTTTGGTACAAGGTTCAACTTATATTAGCCCTTAGGACTTCCCACGTATTAAACTTTATCTTACTCCTAGGGCATTCACATCCACATTTTACACGTTAACTAAGTCCTTTTTCTAACTAATGTTTTAGAGCATTTTTGAGCGCTAACCATGTAACAAGTTTATATAAGATGGATTTGCATTTGCCTATAAGGTATTCTTTTCTTAGCTAAATAGCTATGTTTTAAGCTCATTAGTTACACAATAACACTCCTCAACCACTTCTAGAACTCCCTTATACTGAAGCTTAAATGTTTCAAAACTGAAATAAAGTTCTTGTATATAACCTTATCTTATCACCCTTTTAATGTATCTAACGGTGTCTAAACTTCCCAAGATGTTCCATAGGTTTAGCTAGATGCGTTAGGAGGGTTTTGGGTTCATTACCAGACTAGCTTCACACTCATACACTTGTAAAACAGGTAGACAGAAGCTACAATTTTTACCGAAATCTGAAACCACAACCCATATCTTTCTTCTTAACTCTTGTTTCTAGTTAGCTCCACTGATGTGTAATCTTCTCCAAAAGTTTTGCTAACCTAACTGCAGTTATTAGCTATGATTTGGGTTTATTTTTAACCATCATCACACTCTCAGCTCCTTGGAATCAATCATACTGAAACATAAGTTTCAGAGAACTGAACCACAACTCCATGCACACTTCCTTCTAGTTTCTCTTGTTACTGCATTACCTTGCTCTCAAATTTTCCCCAACGTGACCCTACTCTTAGCTAGGGGTATTAGCAGGGTTTTAAGCTCAATTTCAGACCCAACCAACACTCTTAATCTCTGCTGTAACTCGGCTATACAGAAACAATGCACCAGTGAAAACCTGAACCTAAACAGCATTTGGTGCATCTCTTGTTTTTTTCTTCTTCTGTCAGTTTATTAAATTGATTCCTAACCTCCCAAATGAGTACAACAACTTAAGTAAACATGTTAGTACTGACTTGGGTTTATTACCAACTCAACACCACCCTCTTAAGCCAGTTGTAACAGGGTTATCCAGAAAACAACATATTACAAAAATCTGAATCAGCAATGGTGTGGTACTCATTCATTCCTTCCTTTCAGTTTGTTTATCAGTTTCTGCTTCATCACGATTTTATTCTATAGATTTACTTAGAGGTATTAGATAGATATTTGGTTTATTAACAAGCTTATGCAACACTCTTATGCTCCTGGTATTTCAGTTATACGGAGGCAAACATCACAGAAAACTGAATTACTAAAACAACCAATCTGATATGTTTTTTTTCCACTTCTTTCCTTTGCTCACGAATTTTGACTTCCAATTTCCCCCCCTAAGTATTTATAAACTTACTTAAGTGCATTATAAATGTTTTAGGATTATTAGCAACTCAATACACCACTGTTAGCTGCTCTGAAAGTTCATTTACAGAAAAATAGAAAACTGAATATTGAAATCCTGAACTGATACATGTTCTTGTTAGTTGCTTTATTTCTGCTATCTAACCTATCTCCTATCTTCCTAAACTTGTTTAGTTACTCATTCACGTGTTTTAATACTGTTTTAACTTTAAAACAACTCATGGCAACAGGGACTACTCTTCTGAAAGTCATTTACACAAAACCTGTAAAACTGAAAACTGAAACACAACTTCAGTTTTACTCCTCCACTCTTAGTGCATCTGGTTGGGTTTTTAAATTCTCCCAAGGGTTTATAAACTAGTTAGGTGTATTATCAATGTATGAGGTTCATGATTTAACCAATAAGACCCATTACAACTCCCCTGGAATTTAGTTATACAGAAACAAAGGTTGCAAAATTCGAAATGGTTAACCACTGAAACATTCTCTTAATTTGTTCTCTGTCTGTTTTCTAAACTTACTTAAAACTCCTCCCAGTTGTTGTACCCACTTAGTTAACATTCAGGATTTTAAACCTAAGAACAACCCAAAGCAGCAAGGAATACACCTCAAAACCTCTTCATACTGAACTGGTAATGTTGCAGAAAACCTGAACTGTATAACCTCTTCTATCTTTCTTCTATTAATTAAGCTAGTTGATCTTCCTCTAGTATCCCTAATTTATTTACAGTTAACCAGGTTTTAAGTTTATCATCTAACCATTACCACTCTCTTAAACCTCCTGTATCACTGTTATACTGAAACAACAGTAGAAATCTGAAACTGTCATATCTTCTTCTTATTTTCTTCTTCTATCTATTTTCTGCTGGTTATTCGTCTGCCTTTTATCTGTTTTCTAATTTACCCAATGCACTTACAAACTTACTAAGGTATTTTATAGGTGTTTCAGGTGCATTAACAATTCCCTATAACCCCATCAAATCCCTCTGTACCAGGTTATACAGAAGACAAGTTTTCAGAAAAACCATAAAACTGAAACATTCAATTTTGCTATTTTTTTCTTTTCTGTTGGTTCACGAAGTAGGTTTTTTTCCTAGTTTCTCCCACCCCATTTACTTATGTATTAAGTACTCTATCCAATCTTAAAACCCCAGCCTAACTCTCTGAAACTCTTTACACTGAAACCAGAATCTGTAACACTGATGCATCTTTTTTTTTCTTCTGTTTATTTCCGGAGTTTGATTTCTAGTTTTGCCCCAACTTTTCTACCCAGTTAGTTGGTTATCTTTACCAGGGTTTTAACTTCGAAGCAGATTCATAGCAGGATGGCTAATGTTACTGCAATGTCCTAGTACTGAAACCAGAATTGGTGTATCTTCTCTTTTGTTTTTGATTTAATTTATCACCTTGTCTTCAGATTCCCCTCAAAGTTTTCACGCAACTGTCTAGGTAGTAGGAAGTTCTTTAACCTCAAAACCAAGTCAAAACACACTGTGATCATCCCTAGACAGTTAGTATACAGAACTCAAAGTTACAGAATTTGAGTTGATTATCAGTCTGACAGAAACTTTTCAACACCAGGTTGCTTAGTTCTTTTTGTAATGTTGTAAAACATGAATTGAGTATGTGTTTAGGAAAACTACCTTGGGTATTTAGGACTCGTCCCTCCTGATTTATCCCTTGATATTTCCCAGGTATCTTTTCGCAGCTAGACAGGAACCAAATGCCAAGTTCAGTCGTTGCTTGTTTTAGTGTTGTTAGCAAGTGTAGAGAAGTACAGATTTTAACAGCTTTCTTACCTTGATCAGGGGCTAGTTTGCTGGAGATTTTGGGCTCACTCCCAGAATGATCTCACCAAGGGGATTCAACACACTAGAATGGAGAAGACATGGGGAGAGACTTAGAGAGGCTGGTGCATGAGACCTCAGGCAAAACCAAACAGAGAAGAAGAAAAGGATTTGTTGCAGTGTCTTTACCTCGCTAGTTCTTTGGGTTTAATTGTTCCAGGTTCCCAGGGACTTGTGCACCAGCTTCATGCATGAGCAAAGCAACAGAGGGGAAGAGCAAGACTCTGAGCAGGAAATCACCGTGGCATGTGAATGTGAAGGAGGAGGACTGAAGCAAGGTTTTTAATTAATGTCAGAGGCAAGGGTATTACTCTAATGACAGAAGCAAAAGGAGATTGACGCATCAGCTTAATGAATTGTTTCTGGTTGTGCATTCCCAAGGGAATCTGTGGAAATTTGAGAGGGAACGAATTCTGATGCATGCCTTCTGTCATTTGTACTACTTTTACTGAAATCAAAGTGAAACTGATGGTGCTTGTGGTCTCCCAGGTGAATGCCTCCTTGACTGCTTATGTGGCAAGCAACAACCGGCACTAGAGATTGTTTTGTGAGTATGAAGATCTCAGTTTGGTTTCAGGTGTTTGTATAGAAACAAGGGAGTCACGTGCTTGATCGAAAAGAATGAGGGAAGGTGCTATTCGAGTTGAGGGCGTGAATTGATCAGAACAAGAAATCTGTATACATCATTGGAGGAGAAAGGATTCGATACTTCCTGAGGCGTGTTTGCTTCTCTTTTTATTTGTAGTTACTTAGTAGACTTGCTTCTAGTTTTAATTCGTTGGTATTAGTTACTGAATTTGAGCATAGCTCAACCGGTTAAAGCATTCACGAGGGGTACGAGAGGTACCGGGTTCGAGTCCCGGCTAGAGCATGTTTTCTCTTTTTTTTTTTTTGTATTAGCTACTTATACATGCCTATTTATATATATGTGTGACTATATAATATATCGCGTTATTAGTTATGTACGCGACTACTTTATTTTTGTTACATTGTTAGTTATATATACGTATATGTATATATATACGCCCCTTTCATTTTGTCGCGTTTTAGTTGTATGTACCTATGCGACGTTATTATTTATTATATACGACGTTGTAATATTGTAACGTTACGCATGTATATTTTCATATACGTACATGTATAAGTACGTGACCGTGTTAATATGTAACGTTGTCATGTTTTCGGACTTGTATACACTACGTTTTAATTGTTCATACATTATCATATGTCCAAATTATGTAACGTGTTATTTTTGGATAATCTCCTCGCGCTTATGATTTTATTCGTTTAATTTCTTAGGAGTGTTTCAACTTACCCCCCTTAAAAGAGACTTCGTCCCGAAGTCTTACTTCCTCAACTTGTGTTTTCCATTCCCGGTAATCCTAAGGATCAAGTCCCGCATTCACTCACGATAACCAAAGGGTTAAGTCCTCTAATTATAACTCTCAGTGCTTGTGAGCACTAAGCACCATGCCGCATTAGTGGCTTCACACACGTTCCCATATGTATATATGACAAGCTGAGGTGTAAACCAACAATACACAACATTAATTCATAATAGAGTGTACATACACGTACATATCATTCACATACACACAATCCAAAACACAAAAACCTACCAACCAACAGCGTGTGGTTGTAGGAATACACATAGTGAAAAGGATCAAGTCCCCAAATTCGTTCTCTCTAACCAAGGGATCACTCCCAAAAATTCCATAGTTCTATTTCACCAATTGTGCTTATAAGCACCACGTCACATCTGTGGCTTGACCAAGTTCTCTATAATATTGCAACATACTAGTAATATTCATATACTATACTCATAAGTAACCAGATGAACAAGTCATTCATTCATAATCACAATGCATTCGAACCAATTCACACACATAGCTTTCCAAAACAACACCTCACACGAGCAACAACAAGAAGACCGCAACGCGCCTATCCCCCCTTAAAAATGGATTACACCCACGTAATCCTTATTATACCATCCTAGAACCTTGGTTCAAGATGTTTAACTCTCGTGGAGCATTCTAGTTCCTATGTAATGTAGCTCACATTATAATCTCATCAAAGGCCTTGACCATGTTAAGGGTTTAGTTTCTGTATCAAAAGACTCTTATCGGTATCCGTACCAATCTAGAAATGGGTTCGGGTTTAGCCTCTCTAGGTTTAAGGTATTGGCCGATAGGTCACTTGTTATTCACACAGATACTGTCCACCAGCTTCTGCTGCGTGACTCTGATAACCTTCGGCTTTCCAATGTGGTGCAGGGCTCAATGGTATCCTTATAATAGTAGTAAAGGTCTCATGACTGACGTGGGGTATTTTAATTTATACACCGTCTTGGTGGGTTGTAATTTGTCTATTCATTTCCTTTGGAGGTCGGATATTCATGATTTTGGTGTGCTTTTAAGCGCCTGAATTGTTGTTTCTGGCTGACCCTTTTGGGCTTTAATGATTTAGTTCTTAGTATTTGAATGTTATCGATGTGCCATTGTTACCACGATTTGCTTAGTTTATATCACCACTCAGTGTACTGGGTAAAAGATCGAAAATCAAAGTGCTTTCTTTCTTCTTTAAGTAAGTTAGTTAATCGAGAAACCTCCGCCCAATAGTGTGTAGCTAGCTAGTTTACTCTCCTAGAATTACTACCTTTTTTATCCCCTAATGTGCACAGCCAAATTAGATGTTTTTCGTCTTTAAGAAATCTTTATTTTTCAGCCCCATCTATGGCTTTGACACTGCTGGTTGACTTCAATTAGTTTCAGTCAAAAGGTTACCGAATTATATACTTTAGAAGTTTCTATGATTGTAAACCGTTTAACATGGGATATTTAGTTTCCTTATTATCACCATTGTTCTTATGTGGTTTCATCATCTAGTGCCAACACCGCTTCTTTCGCATTTTTACTTATCCAACTTATAAACTTTCACCTATTTGTAGTTTATGTGTCCACTTGTAGGGGGGTTTGAGAATCATCCAACACTGACGTGATCAGCGTAAATGTTGGGCTACCCCTTCACCCCAATTTGTGCGCAGTGTCGCTTGACCTGGCCAGGGTCAAGTTCAACCTTGCACGTCCGATTTAAACAACCAATCAATTAGTCCAATTCGAACTCTTATTCGACTTGTTTCTAGTCATCTAGTAATCAATTCATGGACTAGTGTCGAAATCTAAGCCTTTAGATTAATTGTTCAAATTTTCTAACTGTATATTCATACATATATACTCGTGTGTTTTAAACCTCTTAATTTATATGTAGATTCCCATATAAGTGTTTCAACAAGTTTAGTGATATACTAGTTCATGCACTTATATCCCCCTGGTGCTCTAAGTTCCTTTCATCCCAACCCTCATACCATATGTATATATACATGTTCATTCGCTAGTACATGTGGTCTCATAAATTCTAGTGCTAGTCAATTGGGTATACAATGGTATACTTCCCAATTCTTAATATTACTATGATTTCCTCACACTTACCAATTAATATTGAATTTACAAAATGATTCATTACTCATCTTAGCCCATCAATTAATCTCTCTATTACGCCCTTTAATTTTGTTCAAAATTCCAAATTTCGATACCCAGTTGTTCATAAATATTTGGTTTCCTCCTGATATTTCCCTCCTCATAAATATTTGTCTGATTTTTTTCTTGTTGGCCCGTTTAGGCTCACTTCTATCTGACTTACACGTTATTCGGTTTTCCATATTAATCTTTTCTGGGTCTCGTAATCCTTTTGTTACTTTCTGATTATTATTCCTTGTCTATTTCTCTTACTTGAAATAGTCTAGCTTTTTACCTTCTTGGTCCACTAAACGAGTGGTAGGTATTCCGGATTTATCACCACCGAGGTCTCAATATTTAATTTCGATCGTTGAGTTGTATTGTTAACTCGAGTTAGGTATGGTTGATTTACTAATCATGACCTTCTTTAATTGAACCCCATTTACTCATTGGGTTTTATTGGTATCTTGTCTTTTCTGGTATGTATGTATGTACATTGGTATATATGATTTGATAAATCCTGTTTAGAGTTCCTTAATATGTAGTGTATTTGGAAGGATTATTTCACAATAGTGGCATTTTACATTGCCCTTTAGATACTTACATGGGAGGTCAAATTTAGGGGATGATGTCGGAGAGTACAATAGTACAGCTCACTGGAGCGGCTGGTACCTTGGTTAGAATGCGGGGAATAATATCTTATATTTGGAGAACTTTGCTCAACTTTGGTGTGGATTTTGGAAATTTAGGCATTAAGTAATGGTTACATAAGCATGATGTTTCCAGATTTGACTTCCTTTTTACAGGGTTGTTGCTTATTTGTTGCTGTTGAGAGAGGTTATGTTTACAACAACATTGAGATAATCTTACTAGAGTTTTAATTTCATGTTCTCACTGTATTCGTTAGTGAGACTCCATAACATTTCCTTCATAACCATAGTTAGTGACAAACACATGATCCAAAGGGTTTACCTTTTTATAAAATTGAATTCTACAGTTACTCGTGGCTTTGCTTACGGGTGTTTTAACAGTTCTTCTTTCAGAATTTGTTCCTCCATGGTTGAGCCTTAATTCTCTATTGTACACAACTTCTTTTATTTGGTCTCCTTGAACAAAATACTCGATAGATGTTTGAACATAGTGGTGAATTCACTGCCATTTTCTTATCTGTTTGATTTGTGTTGGGGTGGGTAACCAGTGCCTCATGGTAATGACTATTTACGAGGTTCAAGAGATATTTTTATGATCCCTATACCAATGTGTTTTTCTCAGGGAACTGCAATTATTGTCTAAGAAAATTCGTTCGTTAGTCAGAGAATGAAGAGAAACGTGAGAGGGAGTAGGGAATTATTGAATTCCGTAATATTATACTTTAGTGTGTAAAATTGTGTCATGCTTCATTAAGCATTATAGATTGTACCAATTTTTATGGTGTAATTTCGTCTCGAACTATATCCTCTCATTTCATGGTTTTACGAGGGGTTTACTAAAATTAATCCCTCAAGTGTACGAATTGAAGAATTTATCTCAATCCCATCCTTGGCTTAATTATTTGTTTAATTGAGCTTTATTTATTTCGTAAGTTTTAGGGGTATTTTGGTCCCCCCGTTCGCTTAACAGTAGGGTCCTATCGACTGCTACGCATGTCGACCAAGTTGCCGCTAAAATTAGTCCCTCTATGGGTATTGTTCCTTTACCTTTAGCAACGCCTTTGACTTCACGGGTTGATTGTATAACATTAAGTAAATGCCAGATTGGGTTTTCCCGAGTGTGAGGAGGCTTTCTACCTCTCCGGCGTTCTTTCTCTGGATTTTAAGAAAATTAGGGATGTGGAGGTTGGGTGTAAGTGTCTGTTAGGTATCCAGTAGTTACTAGGGAAGAACCTAACTAACGCGCCTCACATACTACCCACAAACCTTAACCTGCTATCCGAATTCCTAATTTCCGGTTTTCCTATTCTCGGTACTTCTCTGTTCCAGTCATCAGAGCGTAACTACGCTCTAATACCACTTTCGGTAACACCCCCGAATAAACATCCAACTGTACGAACAACGCTCCTAGCCATATTACAAGTTAACCATGCAGCGGAATAAACTCCATCCGGGTGTCACAGACGCCAACCACCCACGTGGTTGACACAACCACTCTTCCAACACCAAGTTACGGTCTGTATGACTGGAAACAACCCTCTATCAAAACTCATATATAACATAAAAATACAATTCCCCAAATACTGAGTGTCTACAACATAATTACCAATTCATAAACCGAACAGTACATCCCGGGTTTAGTAACACCCCATACATTCAAACATACTGCTCAAAAACTCAAAGTTATGCCGCAGACGGACTACCCCCATGGTACCATCCCCCTACGCTCCATTATCATCCGACTCAATACCTATAAAAATTGGGTTGTAAAGAACTCAACAAACTACGCTGAGTATGAATATGTGTAGCCCGTATGTTGCCGGGCTACACGACTACTTGGTCGAATATTATTAAGTCCAATTTACATGCTATAATAAAGCAGTAAAGCACACCACAATACATCATGATATCATACACACTTAAAGGTAGCAAAGCATTAGCAACAAGCAACCAAGCAGAACATGCTGGCATCATAGCAACATCAAACACACAACCAAGCACAACAAGCTGCTAGTATAGCAACAACAATCATGTAAATAATAAAACGTGTGCATAGGTATGTTATACCCATGATCCTCATTATGGGATCATTCGAGTGTTGTGTGTTTTCATTTCTTTTCTGTTGTTCCCATAATGTGTATTTTCTTTCTCTTTCCTTGCACCAGGTCTGGGGATATAGTTTAGATCCCGTGACCATATCATGTAGGTGCCAATCTTTCCTTGTTTCTTTAAGGGTTATTTGTGAATTCTCTTATCACCACAATTTGGAGAACGTCTTATCCATAGCCAATCCTCCATTCCCAGCGTCGTGCGTCGGAAAAGGGGGGGGGGGGGGTCATCTCTAGACCCAAGGATAGCTCTCCCTGTTGTAATTAAATGTTACTAGCCACTGCCCCGAATACAAAGGGTCCGTCTCCTTATTCCTTTTCAATGTTACTAGCCTCTGCCCCGGATACAAAGCGTCCGTCTCCTTATTCATTTAATGTTACTAGTCTCTACCCCGGATACAAAGGGTCCGTCTCCCAATTATTTTTAATGTTATTGGTCTCTACTCCGGATACAAAGGGGTTGTCTCCCTATTTACTTTTAATGTTATTGGTCTCTACCTCGGATACAAAGGGTCCGTCTCCCTCTTTACTTTTAATGTTATTGGTCTCTACCCCGGATACAAAGGGTCCGTCTCCCTATTCAATTTTAACGGGTATTGGCGTATCATTATCATTGATAGCTCAACACCATAGTGGGTGTCATTAGTAGTCTCTATAGTTAAGAGGAATTTCCTTGATTTAAGTAGTTTCCTTGGTTATTGAGACATTCCATGAGTTTCGTCACGTTGTCTTTCGTAACTAAGTTACTGTGTGCACGCAAGCAAGGTATAACAAGAATCTAGCAAGCGAATAAGCAAGATAAATAAGCAATCCATACACATGCTTTACACAAGCTCACAGTAGAACAAATAAGCACGGTAAACAAACAAACCGTTTTCATGCTTTAGTCTTGAGGTCATTGTCAAACAAGGCACACAACAAACAAGCCGCTTAACACGGCAACATACGGACCACACATATCCATACCTTATTCAGAAGCAAGTGTCGTCTCACACACGGGGTCCCGGTTGGCGTTCGTTACGGCTCTAACATTGATTAAAAATAACGTGTCAGTTTATAATTCCATGTGACGACCCTTGTAACATTTCCCTAATTTATCCCATTTTATCGGGGTTGTTCCCTCGATGGATTTTGGTTTGGTACAAGGTTCAACTTATATTAGCCCTTAGGACTTCCCACGTATTAAACTTTATCTTACTCCTAGGGCATTCACATCCACGTTTTACACGTTAACTAAGTCCTTTTCTAACTAATGTTTTAGAGCATTTTTAAGCCCTAACCATGTAACAAGTTTATATATGATGGATTTGCATTTGCCTAAGAGGTATTCTTTTCTTAGCTAAATAGCTATATTTTAAGCTCATTAGTTACACAATAACACTCCTCAACCACTTCTAGAACTCCCTATACTGAAGCTTAAATGTTTCAAAACTGAAATAAAGTTCTTGTTTATAACCTTATCTTATCACCCTTTTAATGTATCTAACGGTGTCTAAACTTCCCAAGATGTTCCATAGGTTTAGCTAGATGTGTTAGGAGGGTTTTGGGTTCATTAACAGACTAGCTTCACACTCATACACTCTTGTAAAACAGGTAGACATAAGCTACAATTTTTACCGAAATCTGAAACCACAACCCATATCTTTCTTCTTAACTCTTGTTTCTAGTTAGCTCCACTGATGTGTAATCTTCTCCAAAAGTTTTGCTAACCTAGCTGTAGTTATTAGCTATGATTTGGGTTTATTTTTAACCATCATCACACTCTCAGCTCCTTGGAAATCAATCATACTGAAACATAAGTTTCAGAGAAACGAACCACAACTCCATGCACACTTCCTTCTAGTTTCTCTTGTTACTGCATTACCTTGCTCTCAAATTTTCCCCAACGTGTCCCTACTCTTAGCTAGGGGTATTAGCAGGGTTTTAAGCTCAATTTCAGACCCAACTAACACTCTTAATCTCTGCTGTAACTCGGCTATACAGAAACAATGCACCAGTGAAAACCTGAACCGAAACAGCATTTGGTGCATCTCTTGTTTTTTTTCTTCTGTCAGTTTATTAAATTGATTCCTAACCTCCCAAATGAGTACACCGACTTAAGTAAACATGTTAGTACTGACTTGGGTTTATTATCAACTCAACACCACCCTCTTAAGCCAGCTGTAACAGGGTTATCCAGAAAACAACATATTACAAAAATCTGAATCAGCAACGGTGTGGTACTCATTCATTCCTTCCTTTCAGTTTGTTTATCAGTTTCTGCTTCCATGATTTTATTCTATAGATTTACTTAGAGGTATTAGCTAGATATTGGGTTTATTAACAAGCTTATGCAACACTCTTATGCTCCTGGTATTTCAGTTATACGGAGGCAAACATCACAGAAAACTGAATTACTGAAACAACCAATCTGATATTTTTTTTTTCCACTTCTTTCCTTTGCTCACGAATTTTGACTTCCAATTTCCCCCCCTAAGTATTTATAAACTTACTTAAGTGCATTAGAAATGTTTTAGGATTATTAGTAACTCAATACACCACTGTTAGCTGCTCTGAAAGTTCATTTACAGAAAAACAGAAAACTGAATATTGAAATCCTGAACTGATGCATGTTCTTTTCAGTTGCTTTATTTCTGCTATTTAACCTATCTCCTATCATCCTAAACTTGTTTAGTTACTCATTCACGTGTTTTAATACTGTTTTAAACAACTCATGGCAACAGGGACTACTCTTCTGAAAGTCATTTACACAAAACCTGTAAAACTGAAAACTGAAACACAACTTCAGTTTTACTCCTCCACTCTTAGTGCATCAGGTTGGGTTTTTTAATTCTCCCAAGGGTTTATAAACTAGTTAGGTGTATTAGCAATGTATGAGGTTCATTATTTAACCAATAAGACCAATTACAACTCCCCTGGAATTTAGTTATACAGAAACAAAGTTTACAGAATTCGAAATGGTTAACCACTGAAACATTCTCTTAATTTGTTCTCTGTCTGTTTTCTAAACTTACTTACAACTCCTCCCAGTTGTTGTACCCACTTAGTTAACATCTTTTCAGGATTTTAAACCTAAGAACAACCCAAAGCAGCAAGGAATACACCTCAAACCTCTTCATACTGAACTGGTAATGTTGCAGAAAACCTGAACTGTATAACCTCTTCTATCTTTCTTCTATTAATTTAGCTAGTTGGTATTCCTCTAGTATCCCTAGTTTATTTACAGTTAACCAGGTTTTAAGTTTATCATCTAACCATTACCACTCTCTTAAACCTGTATCACTGTTATACTGAAACAACAACAGTAGAAATCTGAAACTGTCATATCTTCTTCTTATTTTCTTCTTCTGTCTATTTTCTGCTGGTTATTCGTCTGCCTTTTATCTGTTTTCTAATTTACCCAATGCACTTACAAACTTACTAATGTATTTTATAGGTGTTTCAGGTGCATTACAGTTCCCTACAACCCCATCAAATCCCTCTGTACCAGGTTATACAAAGACAAGTTTTCAGAAAAACCATAAAACTGAAACATTCAATTCTGCTATTTTTTTCTTTTCTGTTGGTTCACGAAGTTGGTTTTTTTCCTAGTTTCTCCCACCCCATTTACTTATGTAGTTAAGTACTCTATCCAATCTTAAAACCCCAGCCTAACTCTCTGAAACTCTTTACACTGAAACCATAATCTGTAACACTGATGCATCTTTTTTTTTCTTCTGTTTATTTCCTGAGTTTGATTTCTAGTTTTGCCCCAGCTTTTCTACCCAGTTAGTTGGTTGTCTTTACTAGGGTTTTAACTTCGAAGCAGATTCATAGCAGGATGGAATTTACTAATGTTACTGCAAGTCCGGAATCGATGTATATCTTTTCTTTTGTTTTTGATTTAATTTATCACCTTGTCTTCAGATTCCCCTCAAAGTTTTCACCCAACTGGCTAGCTGTAGTAGGAAGTCTTACCTCAAAACCAAGAAACCATAAACACCTGTGATCATCCCTAAGTTAGTATACAGAACTCAAAGTTACAGAATTTGAGTTGATTATTTATATTACAGAAACTTTTCCAACACCAGGTTGCTTAGTTTTTTTGTAATGTTGTAAATCATGAATTGAGTATGTGTTTAGGAATACTACCTTGGGTACTTAGGACTGGTCCCTCCTGAGTTATCCCTTGATATTTCCCTGGTATCTTTTCGCAGCTAGACATGAACCAAATGCTATTCAGTCGTTGCTTGTTTTAGTTTTGTTAGCTTGTAGTTTTAACTTTTTCTTAGGATCAGTTTTAGAGAAGTACAGATTTTAAAGCTTTTCTTACCTGATCAGGTAGGCTGGAGTGGGGGGGCTCACTCCCAGAATGATCTCACCAAGGGGATTCACACACTAGAATGGAGAAGATAAGGGGAGAGACTTAGAGAGGCTGGTGCATGAGACCTCAGGCACCAAACAAAGAAGAAGAAAAAGATTTGTTGCAGTGTCTTTACCTCGCTAGTTCTTTGGCTTTAATTGTTCCAGGTTCCCAGGGACTTGTGCACCAGCTTCATGCATGAGCAAAGCAACAGAGGGGAGAGCAAGACTCTGAGCAGGAAATCACCGTGGCATGTGAATGTGAAGGAGGAGGACTGAAGCAAGGTTTTTAATTAACGTCAGAGACAAGGGTATTACTCTAATGACAGAAGCAAAAGGAGATTGACGCAACAACTTAATGAATTGTTTCTGTTTGTGCATTCCCAAGGGAATCTGTGGAAATTTGAGAGGGAACGAAATCTGATGCACGCCTTCTGTCATTTGTACTACTTTTACTGAAATCAAAGTGAAACTGATGGTGCTTGTGGTCTCCCAGGTGAATGCCTCCTTGACTGCTTATGTGGCAATCAACAACCGGCACTAGAGATTGTTTTGTGAGTATGAAGATCTCTGTTTGAGTTTCAGGTGTTTGTACAGAAACAAGGGAGTCATGTGCTTGATCGAAAAGAATGAGGGAAGGTGCTATTCGAGTTGAGGGCTTGAATTGATCAGAACAAGAAATCAGTATACATCATAGGAGGAGAAGGATTTGATACTTCCTGAGGCGTGTTTGCTTCTCTTTTTATTTGCAGTTACTTAGTATACTCGCTACTAGTTTTATTCGTTGGTATTAGTTATTGAATTCGAGCGTAGCTCAACCGGTTAAAGCATTCACGAGGGGTACGAGAGGTACCGGTTTGAGTCCCGGCTAGAGCATGTTTGCTCTTTTTTTTATATCAGCTACTTATACATGCCTATTTATATATATGTGTGACTATATAATATATCGCGTTATTAGTTATGTATGCGACTACTTTATTTTTGTTACGTTGTTAGTTATATATACGTATATGTATATATATATATATATATGCCCCTTTCATTTTGTCGCGTTTTAGTTATATGTACCTATGCGACGTTATTATTTATTATATACGACGTTGTAATATTGTAACATTACGTATGTATATTTTCATATACGTACATGTATAAGTACGTGACCGTGTTAATATAGTAACGTTGTCATGTTTTCGGACATGTATACACTAATTTTTAATTGTTCATACATTATCATATGTCCAAATTATGTAACGTTTTTTTGGGATAATCTCCTCGCGCTTATGATTTTATGCGTTTAATGCTTTGGGGTGTTTCATGTAGTAAGACCGAAATTGTTGTTGGCATTAGTTTGTAAATACTCGGTATAGTTGGAATGTAAATGTATAATGTTTGTTGGTAATGTAAAGAGATTGTAATGTGTAGTTTGCTCGGGAATCTGGTCCATCAGATCGATACAATGTATATGTATTAGCCTTGTTAGCCACGTGGGTGGTTAACGACGTGTAACACTAATGAGTTAAGTAATGTGATGAGTAATGCCTTTCCGCTGCAGTTTGTTGATAAGTGTGACGTTGTTAGTTGGGGTGTTACAAAAAGTGGTATCAGAGCGAAGTATCGCTCTGATGACTGAATTATCGAGCTTAGGAAGTACCGAGTTAGGATTTTAGTACTTTGGGTTAAGGGTTGAGTGATAGCGTGAGAGATACGCTAGTTAGGAGTTACCAGTGTATACAATATCCTTCCCACACTCCACAATCCCTGTTTATAACTTGGGAAAGAACGCCAGAGAGATGAAGTCCTCTCATACTCGGGAGACCCAATCTGGCTGTTATTAAACACCTCTGTGAGTACGGAACAATATTAACCGCATGTAATAGCGAAGAATGAAGAATCCTACACAAAAGAGAAATGGAATTTCTGGCAACCTGGTCGACATGCCGAGCAGTCGAGCACAACCAGCTTCAACACACCAACCGTGCAACAGGCAAAGAAATGGAACCAATGGAGACACGTGTCTACGGGACCACAATTGCTAAATAATACGCCAACGGTATACCAACCGGCTAAGGAACTATGATGTAGTACCCAAACAAGGGACAAGTCTCAGTAACCACGACAAATGCGTGGAACGGGCTACGATGAAAATACAGTACTAAGTAAAAAGGGGTCTCCAAGAATGGGACACCCTAGTTAATGATTATCATGTGAAGACAGTGAGAAGTCGCCTAGAGGATTTATGTCAAGATGGTAAGATAAAGGTAAGGGCCAACAATACCGCAACCAGTGTGTGTTGAACCGATAGCCAGTTAGCATGGCGCACTTGCCATGGCAAGTGCTGCTACAACAGGGCTGTTCGGGAAGGTTTTTAACAACTACAAAGTACTTAGTAAAGTGTCACGAAGTTAAGTGAGATCATCATACCGTGGAAGGGCTTAATAGCCTGTAATTGGGAATACACCGTCAGCAAGAAGCTAGACTTGGTTAAGGCAAGAAGACGTTGTGAACACCACGAGAATTTTTCTTCCAAACTTATTTTATTTCAAACTCTTTTCTTTCGAAACCAAATTTTCTTTCAACCAATACTTATTTCTAACCTTCTTTTAAACCAAATCAGAGGACCTACACCAGCCTCAGCGCCACACAGTAGATAAGTTACAACCAGTTCACCTTTGAACAACAGGACGGAAACCAGTAAACCCAAGGGTGACAACCCGGGGAAATAGATTGAGTTTCATAATAATACAACAATGGATAGACCTTCCCTTGATTAGTTCGGGAAGTACTGGATGCATATTATCATAGACGATATAAGAGGAGTTGACAACAGAATACTTCACTTAGGCGTGTGACAGACAATACGAGTGTACCAACCGAAATGTGGGACGACAGCACTCCGATAGGAGCTTGTGGGCCTGACAGACCTTCTTATGGGTTAGTCGGGTAAGTAGCAATGTATTAGTAGGATACCCCACATATGTATACGAGTAGAGTCGGGAACACGGAAGTAGTACTCATTACGTCGACTACGGTCAGCAGTAAAAGTCATACAAAAGCGAAGGATTACCACAAATGGTTGAAGTAAAGGAACTCAGTATAGTTAAAGGACTAAAGGAATTAGTGAGTCTATTTCAAGGAATGTTTAAGAGTCAGGAAACACGAAGTGCACTGACTGTTATGTAAAGACATTGCATATGTCTTAGGAATCCCGAGGGATAAACATGATAGCTGGAGCAAATACCTAGCCTATATATGGTAAGGCAGATGCCTGATATGGACATGTTAATGTGCAATGAACGGGATGAAACTCCCGGAATGATCACCTAGATTACCAGGGGATATCGATCTTCACAGAAGAGGATAGTAAACCCAGCTAAGAACGCAAAAAGGCGTAGTTAACTAAACACACCAATAAGTGCAAGCCAGATGTAATGGCATAACATAGCAACACCCAGGAGCACTCCTTGAGGGGTGTTTGGATCGACAATTATTGAACGAAATAATGTGACAGAAACGCAAGGGTTGAAACTAACACTCAGTTAAACATAAGTCGTCAGGAGGCAGACTGACATTCCTAAGGGGCATCCCCATGAAAGGAAGCGTGATGCAACGACCTTATCATGGAGCCCAATATAACCTACAATGAGCAGAGCTCGAGGTAGTAAGGCTTATAAGCCACAACAAAATGTGTTATGTAAATTTGATCGATTGCAGGAGTTTATGTTATACAAGTAAATAGAGCGGAGAACGAACCACTACTTTAAGAGTGGGGATACCTCTCGATATTGTGAAACCGCAGGAGCGATAGTTGTGTGAACCAAGTTCAAGAAATATGTTAAGGAGGGACTATGTTGATATTGCGAGAGAGTAGTTAGTTTAGTAGCATGTGTGTATAATGTGAAGTACCGAGCTGAGTAACGTCGGCTTATAACTCGAGTGAGGGTAATAAAGTGATGGTTCGCTCAAGTAGCACAAAGACTCGAAAAATAGTATATTCAGTGGTCATCCAAATGGATGATGAGCCGTAATACGAATGATGAAGTACATGTGCAAAAGCTAACATGACAGCGGGTGCCATGTAAGATTGTGTTGTGTAAGAAGTAAGAACACGGTGCGCAGTAAGCGACCGTTGTATAAGTATTGTTAAGGATGATATAAATAGGGTTATGAGTTAGACTCAGTGGACATACAACGGTAAGTGATAGCAAATAAACTAGGCAGTAAGCTAGTAGCCAGTATTATGAGATAAGGATCTCAGTGAAACACAGTGTTCATTCCTATTGCAATCCCATAAGAGATTTACTGCCAGAGTTTACGCCTCTGCACTCTGTATGACTGAGTGTTTTGGTATTGCACTTGTGCAGTAATGATCGAGTGGGATAGCTAGGAATTTGGGAAAAGGTTAATTGTGGTAGAAGTAGAAAGAGAATTATAACGCTATAAGGACCGAGGCATAGGAATGCAAGGTCGCACCAATGAAAGAGTACTTGTACAGAACCAAACGTGGAGGCATGATTAGCAATAAGTGTAACACCCCTAATCCTAAACCTATAATAACGTCGCAAGTTGTAGCATAATAAATAACGTTCGCAGCGGAAAATAAAACTATCTATCCTTGGTGTTACACGCCGTTACTCACCCTTGTGAGTAACAAGGCATCCTTACTCCTTCCAACAACTTCAACTCCTCACGCTGTGATGAACAAGATACTGAGCACCCTCAATATTACAAACCAAATCCAACTAAATGAGCAACTAACTGAATACAACAAACTCCAAAATACAGTACATAATAAAACTACAAGGTGTCTATTAAAACACATCAGCTACCCTGTTTCCCCCACTCCGGCTTGTGTCTTCAATCAATAACCTGAAATGTTTTGCCCATTGAAGGGCTCAGCAATCGAAATGCTGGTATGCTAAATGTAGTCCTAAGTCATCTAGATTCCTTAAGTCGTTTTAGCCATCTTGATATTAGATTCTTTACATGAAATACCGGTTTACAATAATAACAGTAATAACTGTAAATGCTAAACAAACACATAACAATTCACCTGCAAATCACATCACATAATAGTAAACATCGACCAGATAAACAAACACCAATAATCCATAACAATAACCAAACAAGATACACGTATTAACTGTACTTGTTAGTTGGCCACCTGGCCCTTATCCTTTAAACTAACCACTTAAACTTTCCAATTAAATTCCACCTCAGGCGTCATGTTAAGACAACCCTTAATAACTTAATAATGGACAGTAGTCCCCTGGGTTCCAATGGAATCGTTACCAGCTGACCTTATGACCCTGGATAATTGACCGATCCGGTCGAACCTGTGCACCAACGGTAGTGCCCTCCGCCATCGTCAAATGTGGACAATGGATCCCTTGAGTGACTCCCCATTGAAGTCTCTTGTAGTGATCACGATGCGCAACCAGAAAGTCATAATAGTCTGGATTCTTCTCTTTATAAGTTAGCCCTTTAGTCAGTGATACAATATCCAATCCTTGAGTTAAGACTATAACAGTTGACCATCAGTTAGGTTCAATAATACCTAAAGGTCAGTTAGTCTTGTTCCAGTTTAGATGTATAAACTTCCAGTCATAAGACGTTCGCGTGAAATGAAACGCAATAGTGTTGAGCAATACAGTATACAATATCATATACATAAATCACAGATATCGCTCTTAACAATTAAACACACAACGTCTGGACCTCAGGAAAATCCTTAGGACATTCAGACCACACAATTAACATACCGTTCACCGTGTAACTTGCTAGCTTGATAGTTCACGCCTTAACAGTTTCTCCCCGTACGCTATTATATTTACATGCAATACCGGGTAATATTAATACAACTGTTCACTAAGTATTACAGTACTGTCACTACAGAACTAATACACGTAGTATACTAACCCCGTATGTTCTTTATTTTTCCCCTGTTATTTTACAGTGGTTGAGGTAGTTAACAGTTCATTTCATTATTTTATGTAATGGCTACATGTGATAAATTTCCATTGTGTTGTATATCTTATTTCCATTAATCATATATCCATAATTATTTTCACTTATTCCATATATCAATATCATTTGGTTATTTTTATTATAACCACATTTATTTTATAAACTTTTATTATATTCCATAATATACCATAATACATATTTTTAATTCCTTTCTTTATTAAATTACAAAAACCAACCTTATAATTTCGGTAATTGTATATTGGACTCATTAACTTTTATAAATTGCCAAATAACCTTATAACTTTTATAATTTACTAATTATCCACATTAACTTTTGGAAATTTCAAAACAATTATATTAATTTTTATAAATTAGCAAATGACCACAAATACTTTCAGTTTCAATATATATCTTTCCTTTATTTACAATTTAACCCCAAAACTTTATATAAGTTACATATTAACTTATAACCTATAGTTTTAATATTTAATTTCTTAAAATACCGAAATGGTCCTTATAATTTTGCAAATTATGTATCCACCCCAAATTAAATTAGGTTTTTCACTTGCACTTTCATAAATTACATATTCACCCTTAAACTTTTATAAACTTAATATTTTATGTCATAAATCATTTTAACCCAAAGTTTTTGGTCACCACTTTGACCAAGACTTAATTTCATAATTAATACTTTAATATACCCATAAAATCATTAGTAATTCGGCTTGCACCCTATATTTCCATAAATACAAAATATCCCCAAAACTTTATAAATTGTTATTTTAACACTTAAACACTTATTTAAATTCACCAAAATTCATAATATTATTTCCTACCTTATATTATATCATAAATATACCAAATAGACCCTTAAGCTCTCGGCTTTTATTATTTATACACTAAACTTTACAAAATTTACATTTTAGCCACATAACTTTATAAACTAGCCATTTAAATACTTGTAGCTATTTTTAATGTTCCCAAAATTGATAATATAAGCTAATATACTTATACATTTCAAAAATCACCAAATAATACATTTCATTCTCGGCTTTAATATATCTTTACCATATAGTTTTAAAACTTGATTTAAACTTTATAATATGTTCATATAAATGTATATGAGCCATATAACACTTCTAAAATTATGCTAATGACTTAGTATGATTATAAACCCAAAATAGAATATTTTATCCCTAGACAATTCGGTTTGAACTTATGTGTATCATAATTAATTTTTGTGACACAAAGTTATACCTTAAGGTAATAATCTTACCTTATATGTTATAATTTATTTTCTTGGCAATATAACCCGAAGTAATTCGGCCTTAATTTATTTAGAGGTTATACATAATTTTATACCAAAGTTTGAAGCTTAAATCAAACTTAAACTTAATAAACCTTAATTATATAAACTTACTCCTTAAATCTAGATAATTCTTGTACTTGATTTCTCCTTGAATTCCAAGCTCCTCCAATGGTATTTTGATGAAGAGAATTCGGCCTCCTTATGTAGATTTAGGAGATCCATGTGTTAGACTTCTAACAAGGATTTATAAATAAGATTTGGAGTGGTTTTACAAGAGTTTACCTTAGGTATTTTTCAAGGAATTTTCGGTACACCTTGGGATGATTGTAGATCTAAATTTCCTTCATGAAATAATGAAGAGAAATAGATTTAGAAGCTCTAAATTTTCGGTAATAGCTTAAGGTAATTTACTAGGATTTTCAACATCAAAATATACCTTAACTTGATCTTGTTGTTCCTTGTGTTATTGTTGAATCAAGGTGACTCCTTGGAACACTTAAGCTTGGCGAAATCTTGGGTAGTTGCTAGGTCGATTCTTGCTTCAAGACTTAGTAGATTTAACTAGGAAAATTACATAGAAATGGTGTTAGGACTTAGAACACCATTAATGAAGCTTTGAAGCTCTAAGGAATAAACTAGCAAATGAAGAAGAAAAGAGAGGAGAAGTGAGACTTACACAATCGGTTGGTTGAATGGCAAGGGAAGAATGAAACCTCACAACGTAAGGAAATAAGGTAAGGAAAGAGAGGATTTTTCTTTTTGATAAACAATGTCAAATTTGTCTTGTTTTTCTTGTTTATTATTTGATTGTTTGGCTCAAGAATATGCCCTTATTATTGGAGACTTTCGGCCTGAGTCATGTGGGTAGGTGCTTTGTTTGACACATTTTGAAAGGAGAAGACAAGACAAGAGTGCTAGGAATTTAGTAAGGTATTTCTTTAGCATTTTCTAAGTTGTTTTGTCTTGTTCTCCCTTGATTGCTCACGGTAATAGGACTGAATAGAGCATTTGATTCTTGATAATTGAAGACATATATATCATGCCTAGGTAGGTAGGTATTCTACTTTTGAATTTATAAGGCAATCAAAACCTTATTTTCCTTGTTGATTTTGGTATATGCATTGTAGGTAGGAATTGATTTTGTCAATATTAGACATGGACATGTGGATTGTTTAGGTGGCTGATTTATATTTACTAATCAAGCAGCAATAAATCCCCTTTCTCTTGTACAAAATCGGCAAGCCCATGCTAGGACTGGGTAGATTTTATTTGTTTATAGTCTTGTACAAAAGCTAGATCTACTTTTGTTCTTTTATGTAGTTTAATTTCATTGCTTTTATATATACTATCTTCTTTGTTCTTCCTGCAGGTCATAATACGTAATGGAGTCTACCTTTACTGATTTTTATTTGACATTTTCACATGGCACACTTGAAATACCCCAAACCTTAATAAGTTTTTAAATATTAAATATAAATTATTAAGACTAAAAGAGTCTTAGAAACATTAGTAAACAATTTAATAAATAGTAAATACAATTAATAGCCTAAAAGGCAATATGGGCAAAAATATGCTCTAAGCTTGGGATAGTCTTGATTAAGACTTAATAAACTTACCAAGACCTTATATATATATATTAATGAATATATTAAAATTAATTCCAAAGAAAACCGAGCTTGAAAACAAGTTAAAACACAAAATGTGCTTTGAGGAGTCTTAAAAGCACGTTTTTGAGTAACTGTCGTGTAAATGAGTTTTGAATGGCTAAATGACCATCAATACTCTTTAATTAATATGTGTACTACTTAGTATCACATTTGGAAGTTTAAATCAATGGGAAATCAAGAATTTCGCTTCAAAGTGCCTTGTTATTATGAATAGTAACTAAAATAAGCTAGTTTGTAACATATGTTAACATATGTAATTTAATTGGGCAATAAAGACTAATTAACCCCTTGTATTTAAATGGGGGTCGTTTGCATGTGGTGAGTCACCTTGCTGCTGATTGAAAATAAGTGAGTAAATAATGAGTATTGAAAAAGCACTATTTGCTTTACGTAATTAATATCTTCAAAAGCAACTACAATCAGTGATTCTCTCATTCCTTCATTTGCTCTTGCTGTCTCACGTAGCCATCCCCTTCCTTTCTCTTTCTTTCACGATCGACCAGCACACCACCAACATACAACTTCAAATCCATGTAACTTCTAGCTCACTTGTCCAAATCAAAAACTAAGACCACCGATCTCTTAGTTTCTTCAAGCTCTTCGACTTAGTCCTTTCAAATCTTCAAGAGCTCCATTTTGGTGCCAAGAGGAATCTCCATGGAAGGAGCTTGAGTTCATCTTTTTACGTATTATTGTTCTCCTTTGCTTCAAGGTAAGGAAACTCAAAGAAAAATGGTGTTTCCTCCATGTTTATGTTAACCAAAATAGCTTAAAATTCCTTTGGAAAATGAACGTACGTTGTCTACTGAAACTACCTAAAGAGCCAATGGTAAATGACTTAGAAAAATGCTCTCAAAGAGGCTAGTAAAAGACATACGTATTGCTGTTTGTATTTGCAGGTGAAAGGCAAATATATTGTGGAAATTCAGTGTTTAAGATTTATGCATTTTAAGAGCCTAAGAGCTATGCAATTTAAATTGTGCACTATGTTGTTATGTGGTGTATTTTGTGAAGTTTTGAGTATAAGAGTGTACTGGGAAGTTTATACAAGTGATGGGTGTAAAGACTTAAGCAGCAGGACTAGAAAATTGCAGTACGTCGATTCTGTAGGTTGGGTCCGGGACCTAGGTCATGGGTTATGTCCCGGACCATGAGTGCAAAATAGGCCGAGAGTTCATTTGGTTTAGGTCCGGGACTTAGGCCTTATACAAGCCTGGACCACCCCTAAATTAGGCCATGAGTTTTACATTGTTAGGTCCGGGACTTGGGTCTTGTACAAGGACCCGGACCAACCTCTTAAATTACCGAGAATTTTTGCCTAGAATGGTCCGGGACCTAGGACCTTTATGAAGTCCCGGACCACCCCATTAAAAGAAACCGAGAGAATTGTTAAGTATAGGTCCGGGACCTAAGTTAGGGACCAAGTCCCGGACCACTATAAAACTTGGTTTTTAGGTATTTAACGATGTCTAATGATAGGGGATAAGTTAGTAATGATATTATAAGGTTATATAAGACATGTTAGGAGTGTTATAATGACATTTTAAAAGATGAGAAGTTAAAACAAAATGTGGAAATGAAATAACTAGAAATGTGAAGTAGTAATGTTAACAGTGACTAGTACGTTAATTGACCGACGTTACTAAATGTGTTTAGGATTCTCTCAAGGTGGGAACCAGTCGAGGCAGGGACCGAGGTATGGTTTTCTTGCAGTCTGTTGCCTACCGGTTTACACCGGCTTGTGTGTTGTTTGTTTTCTGTGTGTTTATGACTTTGTAAGACTTAAGTCATGTAACGAGTTTACAGTTGTTCATATTATTATGTTGTTGAGATGTGACTCATTTCCCTTGTGTGTGTCTAACAAGACTTAAACACTTGATTGTGATCTGTGTATTGTGTTGCAATGTTGTGCTTCTAACAAGTGCTAACGGGGAAGTGAGGAGTCCGGTAGTTCCGGCCACGCGTGTGAGTATGGGAGTCGATGTCATTTACCCGTTCGATTCTCTTTGTATGTTTAGGTTGTTTTCCAATTTGGTTTCAATCTTCCCTTTAGCTTATCCAAGGCTATTTTACTGACTCACGTCGGGCCACAGGGGCATACTATGTTTATTCGGTGTGCTTGGGATCACTATATCCGACACGCCTGGTGTTTAAGTTATCCGTTCAGTTTAAATGACGGTGACGAGTTATGTAACGAGCTTAGTATGAGTATGGCAACATCCTCTATGCTCTCAATGTGATCTAACTTTGTTGGTTCGTTTCCTAAAAGGATTCGTTCTTGTGTGTTTTGTGAAGTTATTTGCTATGCAATATTCTTGCTATGCTATTGTATATATGATGTTATTGTGTAAAATGAATGCCATGTTATCATGACAATTGGTTGCGCGTATCCCGGTAGCCGATGGGCTGCGCGTTAGCCATACCAGCCAAGGGTTGCTGACCCCCTCGGGGGATCCATATTTCTTTTACTGCAGGATGAGGATCGAAGAAGCGGAGTGGCTCTAGATCCCAGGATGTAGTTTACTTTTGAGTACCTTTGGATGTTGGCCCGGGATGCGCCTGTGCTCCCGTGGCAATATGTATTTCAGTTATCGACAGTGCACAATGGAAGTTACAGTGACAGTGTATAATTATGGGTTGTAAGTTAAATACTCGGTTATGTGTGTATGTACTTATGGTTTTAGTTCTATGCTCGGGAGTCTGATCATCAGACCGGTACACTTGTATCTATTCAGCCTTGTTAACCACGTGGGTGGTTGACGGCGTTGTAGCACCAATCGTTTAGTTACTGTTTAGTTGTTTATATTCCGCTGCGATTCCAGTTATTATTAAGTACGTAGTAGGGGTGTTACAAAAAGTGGTATCAGAGCGAAGTATCGCTCTGATGACTAGAATACCGAGCTTAGGTAAATACCGAGTTAGGAAATCTAGCAATAGTTACTAAAGTGAACAGTTATGGATAGGTTAAACACTAACTAAGTGTGGAAATACCTTGGAATCGGGAAGACACTACAACCGTTGGACCGATAAGTGTGTAAGCATGTTGCTAATAAATGTTTGTGTGAATTCAGATGTCAGGTAGACCACGTGGTAGAGGCCGCGGACGCGGTACTGATGAAACTGGGGACCAGGGAGAGAACCCTACGGCGCAAGTTATGGCCGATGCTGTTGCGGCCGCCGTAACCCAGATGGTCCCACAGTTAGTAGCTGCGGTGCAGCAGGGGCAACAGCCCGGAGTTCAACCACCACCACCGCCACCGCCAAGAGAGACCAACTGGGTCAAGGCGTTGGCTGATTTGAGACCGCCGTCATTCGGAGGGGAGACCGACCCTAGTAAGCTGGAGGCATACATCTCTGAGATGGAGACCGCCTACGAGACCTTGAATGTGCCTGAGGAGGTCAAGGTTCGTCTTGCCGCTTACTACCTGAAGGGTTCGGCACAGACCTGGTGGAAGCTAGTAAGGGAAGGCAGAGTTGCTGACCCGACCTTTCAGTGGAGGGAGTACACGGCTCTGCTGCGAGCGAAGTACTACCCGATACATGTGCAAGAGGCTAAGCGCCTAGAGCTGGACAATCTGAGGCAAGGGGATAAGATGTCGGTAGATGAGTACTACTCAGCCTTCATCGGACTTATCCACCTGTTACCGGATCTGGGTTACTCAGACCGAATCCTAGTGAACCGTTTCTACAACGGATTGAGCTACCGCCTACGCTATGGCATGGGGCCAAGTGGATATACTACTTTGCAGGTAATAGAACACAGTGTGATGTGAATAAGTATGTACAATGTGTTAACGTGATTGTGAGTTATTTTTGCGGGGCATAACTAACACCCTAAATGATAGGAGTGCTATCATGCCGCTGCAATAGTTGAGATCACCGTCCGTCTTAGGGACGAGGAAAATGCGCTTAAGCGCAAGGCCACGAGCGAGGGTCAAAGCACGCAAGGGTTTGGGGGTGGAAAGAAGAAAAAGCCATACCCTCAACCCCAGAAAGGACAGCAACAGGGTGGCAAGGGCCAGGCCCAGACCACCACTGCTGAGGAGCCATTGCAGCTCACCACTTATGCCTATGCGGCTAAGCCCCTGCGCTCTCAGCCATTCAAGGGTAACTAGTTAATTCTGAACAATGAGTTTAAGTGTGTGATGTTATAATGAAAAGTGTGTACTGAATGTGTGATGTGTTAGCAGCTAGCACGGGCTCTGGACCGGAGCGCCACTATTACTGTAAGTGGTGCAACGGTGACCACCCCGGCAAGGACTGCAAGGGAAATGATGTGCAGTGCAGATTCTGCAAGAAGATGGGGCATCGTGACTACGAGTGCTTCCAGAACCCGAATGGCAGAAATACAAGCCTAGGGGACAGTGGAAGGGTAAGGCCGTTGCGATTACCGAAGGCCCGAAGCCGGCTAATCAGCCACCTACCGACCAGAGGTATACTGATGCCCAGAAGGGGAAGGGATCGGGATCCAACAAGGCCGCCCTGAATGTGGTGGACCGGTCTGAGGCAGCAGAACCCTCTTCTAGACCAGGTACCGCCTAAACCATTAAATGAAATGAGTGATTGTATACCGCATTACATACATGCGTGTTAGTGAGTCTAAGTGTATTACCATGTGAGTAAAAATTTAAAGTATGATGTGAAAGTCACCTAAACTAGGTAATTTAAACTAGGAACCTTCAATATTTGCTATCCAATCCCGCCCACACCAAGCCCTGGAAACCAGCCATCAACATCACCGACTTTCCAATGGAGCAATGTCAGGTCATCCAGCCAGGTATGATACTTTTAAATGGATACCTGACACCGGAAGCACAAATCCACATCATCCGACGATGCGACGAACTGGGAACAGCACCAGGAGGTTTCTACACACCCGAATACCCGAGTGGGTCAAAAATGAAATTGAAGATGATGTGCATGGGTAAGGACTGGAATCCTTACACCAAGTCATATCAAAACAAGCGAGCTGAGGATGGAGCAACTGTACCAAGTATACCTGAGGAGTTCCTCGCGGTCGTTAACCACGCCGTGGGAATTGCTCAGCAAGTTGAATCTGATTCAATACCAAGTGTGAAAGCAGATTTATGTGTTTGTGAACTTCTACCAAAAAAGAGGACGCTTAGGTTTACACCAAGATAAGGACGAGTCACCCGAGTCTCTACGTAAGGGAGTACCCGTGGTGTTGGTCCATTGGTGATACCGCAGTTTTTATGTACGGCGAGCAGAAGCGTGGTGACCTCGCAAAGAAGCTGATACTGAAATCAGGAGATGTGTTAATCATGGGTGGGCAGTCAAGGATGTTATACCACGGTATCAAGAAGATCAAACTGAATACCGCACCTTCGACAGTGATCAATGCCACACACATGAAACCCGGACGTTTGAATTTGACCTTCAGACAGTTTTAGCCCTGTGTAATATTGTAATGTGTTAAACCAGTGAATGTTGGGGATGTATTATGTGTTAATTGTGTCAGCAGTGTAAACCAACTTATGGGTGAAGAGAATGTTAATAAATAAGTGGAGTTGTTTTGAAATATGTGAACCGTGCTGTTACTATATACTTATGAGTTTGCCAATAATCAGGCTGTGCACTCGGAACGGGAGGAGTACTGAGTGTCTGCAATGAAGCAGAAGCCGGCAAAAGCGGCACAATCCTCACCGGTACCTTCCCAGTCAATGGCGTGGATGCATCGATCTTGTTCGACTCTGGAGCCTCACACACATTCATTTCGCTGTCTTTTGCGAAGAGGCTGGGGTTAGACGGTGAAGAGATGCCTGACTTCCTAGTCACTCTCCCGTCGAAAGAGCGGATCAGGTGTGCCCGCTACCACCGAGGTGTTGTTATACGAATCAGAGATGAGGAGTTTCCAATCGACTTGATAGAGTTCGATGGACTTGGTTTTGATGTGATTATCGGGATGAACTGGTTGGAGCGGTACAAGGGCAGAATCCTGTGTGCCGAGCATCGACTGCTTCTTCGGAGTCCGTCTGGGGTTACTATATCATACCGCCAGAGGCCCAGGGAGCCTTCGACTCAGATCATCACCGCCATGGCTATGTATAATGAACTACGACGAGGGAATGATGTATACCTCTGCTATGTCCAGGACATAGAGAGAGACCCAGAGTTTAGCCCAGATGTGCCGGTAGTGTCGGAGTTTCCTGATGTATTTCCTAAGGAACTGCCGGGCATGCCGCCAGCACGGGAAGTTGAGTTTGAGATTGATTTGGTTCCGGGCACCGGACCAATAGCGAAGGCGCCCTATCGTATGGCTCCAGCAGAGATGATTGAGCTCAAGGAGCAGCTGAGAGACCTACTTGACAAGGGATTTATTCGCCCTAGCGTTTCACCATGGGGAGCGCCGGTCCTCTTCGTGAAGAAGAAGGACGGTAGCCTCCGCCTTTGTATTGACTATCGAGAGCTGAATGCAGTTACGGTGAAGAACCGTTATCCTTTACCACGCATCGACGACTTATTTGATCAGTTGAGAGGAGCATCAGTGTTCTCCAAGATAGATCTACGATCCGGTTATCATCAGATTGCAGTTAAGGACAGTGATATTGAGAAAACAGCGTTCAGAACCAGATATGGACATTATGAGTTTACGGTTATGCCGTTTGGTTTATCCAATGCACCAGCTAAGTTCATGGACCTAATGAACCGCTTGTTCCAAGATCAGTTGGACAAGTCAGTGGTAGTCTTCATCGATGACATACTTGTGTATTCGAAATCGAGAGGTGAGCATGAAAGCCACCTGAGAAATGTGTTACAGATACTGAGGAAGAATCAGTTGTATGCGAAATTTTCTAAGTGTGAATTTTGGTTGGACCAAGTTTCTTTTCTTGGCCATGTGATTTCTGAGGCCGGGATCGCTGTTGATCCGGCAAAGATAGATGCAGTACGCACCTGGCCTAGGCCGAAGACAGTTACCGACATCCGGAGCTTCCTCGGTCTGGCAGGATATTATAGGAGATTTGTGAGGGACTTCTCCAGTGTCTCGAAGCCGATGACTTCCTTGATGAAGAAGGTGCTCCATTCGAGTGGACAGAAGACTGTGAGATTTCTTTTCAGAAGCTTAAAGATGCTCTGACATCTGCACCAGTCCTGACTATACCAGACGGTCCAGATGGTTTTGAGGTCTATTGCGACGCATCAGGTAAGGGTATGGGTTGTGTGTTGATGCAACACGGGAAGGTCGTAGCATACGCCTCCCGACAGCTGAAGAAACACGAAGAGAACTACCCTACCCACGATTTAGAATTGGGTGCCATTGTCTTCGCACTGAAGATATGGCGACATCATTTGTATGGGGTAAGTGTGACAATCTATTCTGACCACAAGAGTTTAAAGTACTTGTTCACTCAGAAAGAGTTGAACATGAGACAAAGAAGGTGGGTTGAGTTCTTAAACGATTATGACATTATTTGCAATACAAAGAGGGGAAAGCAAATGTGGTAGCTGACGCACTGAGTCGCCGAGCACACTCTCTCCATTCGCTGGTCTCTCATACTAGCTTGGTTGAAGAGGTGCGGAGTGCTCAGATGACGGATCAGTATATGTTGGAGATTAGACAGAAACTTATTGATGGGACATTCGAGGGCCAGAAGTACGACTTCAGACTCCATGACGATGACTTGATTAGGCTTAATGGCCGACTGTGTATTCCGAGGAGTAGCGCTGAGCTGAAGGAGCGCATACTGAGTGAATCCCATTGTTCTACGACATCGATTCACCCCGGAGCTTCAAAGATGTATAAGGGTATGAAACGTTATTTTTTGGTGGGCTGGAATGAAAAAGGATGTGAATGATTATGTGTTGAGGTGTCTCACTTGTCAGAAAGTCAAGTTTGAGCACCGACGGCCTGGTGGTATGGTGCAGCCAATGCCAGTGCCTGAGTGGAAGTTCCATGACATTTCTATGGACTTTGTAGTAGGGCTTCCGCCTACAGGGGAGGTCTGAATATGATTTGGGTTGTTGTTGACCGACTGACCAAGGTGGCCCGATTCATACCGATGAAGGACACCTGGAAAGTGGCAAGACTTGCAGAGCTCTTTGACAGAGAGATTGTTAGACATCATGGAGTACCGAAAACGATTGTATCTGACAGAGATACCAGATTCTTATCGAGGTATTGGAGATCCACACGAGAAGCACTGGGTACCGAGCTGAAATTGAGTACGGCGTTTCACCCACAGACAGATGGTCAGAGTGAGCGCACTATCCAGACACTTGAGGATATGTTACGTGCATGTGCACTTGACTTTCAGACCAGCTGGATTGATAAGTTACATCTGATCGAGTTTAGTTACACAATAGTTACCATGCTTCGATCAAGATGTCTCCCTTCCAGGCTTTATACGGTAGACCATGCCGCACGCCATTATGCTGGGATGAGTCGAGTGAGACGGTCATTATAGGACCAGAGTATCTGGAACAAGTTCAGGCAGAAGTTCGCCAGATCCGGGCTAACATGAAAGCAGCTCAGGATAGACAGAAGTCGTACGCTGATGTACGCAGACGTGACCTGGAGTTCGCCGTGGGCGATCAGGTATTTCTTAGAGTATCCCCCATGAAGGGAGTGTTTCGTTTTGGCCAGAAAGGCAAGTTGAGCCCAAAATATGTGGGGCCTTATGTTGTGACGGAGCGGATAGGACCAGTAGCTTATAGACTTGATTTACCTGCTGAGCTGGGCAAGGTACATGATGTATTTCATGTGTCCCAGTTGAAGAAATATATGTCTCATCCGTCTCATGTACTTCAGCCTGAGAGGCTAACCTTAGAGCCGACCATGCGATCAGTGGAGACTCCCGTACGGATTCTGGATACTAAGACTCGAGACACTCGCCATAAGTCTGTACGACTGGTGAAGGTCCTCTGGTCTAACCAGGACGTCGAGGAGGCCACTTGGGAGCTGGAAGATAAGATGAAGGCGAAGTACCCGTTGTTGTTTACTTCTTAGAGTTTTGTATGTATAGGGTACGGGGCGTACCCCTTTTTAAGGGGGGTAGAGCCGTTTCAGTTATGAGTGTACGGCATGTATTTGAATACATTGTCTATGTTGTTGTTTATGTCATGTTGTATATTGTTATGTTACAGACCGTTGTGTCTGAGTGATGTTATGTTGTTAGGACCTTGTGTCCGATATTATGTAAGTATGTTGTTGATGTTGTTATGGAAGTATTGTTTCATAAGTGATTCCCATGTTTTAGAATTTAAGATATGTGGGAAGTATGAACTTTGGGGACAAAGTTCTTTTAAGGGGGGAGATTGAAATACCCCAAACCTTAATAAGTTGTTTAAATATTAAATAATAAATTATTAAGACTAAAAAGAGTCTTAGAAACATTAGTAAACAATTTAATAAATAGTAAATACAATTAATTTGCCTAAAAGGCAATATGGGCAAAAAATATGCTCTAAGCTTGGGATAGTCTTGATTAAGACTTAATAAACTTACCAAGACCTTATATATATATTAATGAATATATTAATTAATTACCAAAGAAAACCGAGCTTGAAAACAAGTTAAAACACAAAATGTGCTTTGAGGAGTCTTAAAAGCACGTTTTTGAGTAACTGTCGTGTAAATGAGTTTTGAATGGCTAAATGACCATCAATACTCTTTAATTAATATGTGTACTACTTAGTATCACATTTGGAAGTTTAAATCAATGGGAAATCAAGAATTTCGCTTCAAAGTGCCTTGTTTTATGAATAGTAACTAAATAAGCTAGTTTGTAACATATGTTAACATATGTAATTTAATTGGGCAATAAAGACTAATTACCCCTTGTATTTAAATGGGGGTCGGTTTGCATGTGGTGAGTGTCACCTTGCTAGCTGATTGAACAAATAAGTGAGTAAATAAGTGAGTGATTGAAAAAGCACTATTTGCTTTACGTAATTAATATCTTCAAAAGCAACTACAATCAGTGATTCTCTTCATTCCTTCATTTGCTCTTGCTGTCTCACGTAGCCCCCCCTTCCCTTCTCTCTTTCACGATCGACAGCACACACTACCAACATACAACTTCAAATCCATGTAACTTCTAGCTCACTTGTCCAAATCAAAAACTAAGACCACCGATCTCTTAGTTTCTTCAAGCTCTTCGACTTAGTCCTTTCAAATCTTCAAGAGCTCTACTTTGGTGCCAAGAGGAATCTCCATGGAAGGAGCTTGAGTTCATCTTTTTACGTATTATTGTTCTCCTTTGCTTCAAGGTAAGGAAACTCAAAGAAAAATGGTGTTTCCTCCATGTTTTATGTTAACCAAAAATAGCTTAAAATTCCTTTGGAAAATGAACGTACGTTGTCTACTGAAACTACCTAAAGAGCCAATGGTAAATGACTTAGAAAAATGCTCTCAAAGAGGCTAGTAAAAGACATACGTATTGCTGTTTGTATTTGCAGGTGAAAGGCAAATATATTGTGGAAATTCAGTGTTTAAGATTTATGCATTTTAAGAGCCTAAGAGCTATGCAATTTAAATTGTGCACTATGTTGTTATGTGGTGTATATTTGGTGAAGTTTTGAGTATAAGAGTGTACTGGGAAGTTTATACAAGTGATGGGTGTAAAGAGCTTAAGCAGCAGGACTAGAAAAATTGCAGTACGTCGATTCTGTAGGTTGGGTCCGGGACCTAGGTCATGGGTTATGTCCCGGACCATGAGTGCAAAATAGGCCGAGAGTTTCATTTGGTTTTAGGTCCGGGACTTAGGCCTTATACAATGACCCGGACCAACCCCTAAATTACCCCGTGAGTTTTACATTGTTTAGGTCCGGACTTGGGTCTTGCACAAGGACCCGGACCAACTCTTTAAGTTACCCGAATTTTTGCCTAGAATGGTCCGGGACCTAGGACCTTTATGAAGTCCCGGACCACCCCATTAAAAGAAACCGAGAGAATTGTTAAGTATAGGTCCGGGACCTAAGTAGGGACCCAGTCCCGGACCACTATAAACTTGGTTTTTAGGTATTTAAAGTGATGTCTAATGATAGGGATAAGTTAGTAATGATATTATAAGGTATATAAGACATGTTAGGAGTGTTATAATGACATTTTAAAAGATGAGAAGTTAAAACAAAATGTGGAATGAAATAACTAGAAATGTGAAGTAGTAATGTTAACATGAACTAGTACGTTAATTGACCGACGTTACTAAATGTGTTTAGGATTCTCTCAAGGTGGGAACCAGTCGAGGCAGGGACCGAGGTATGGTTTTCTTGCAGTCTGTTGCCTACCGGTTTACACCGGCTTGTGTGTTGTTTGTTTTCTGTGTGTTTATGACTTTGTAAGACTTAAGTCATGTAACGAGTTTACGGTTGTTCATATTATTATGTTGTTGAGATGTGACTCATTTCCCTTGTGTGTGTCTAACAAGACTTAAACACTGGATTGTGATCTGTGTATTGTGTTGCAATGTTGTGCTACTCTAACAAGTGCTAACGGGGAAGTGAGGAGTCCGGTAGTTCCGGCCACGCGTGTGAGTATGGGAGTCGATGTCATTTACCGGTTCGATTCTCTTTGTATGTTTAGGTTGTTTTCCAATTTGGTTTCAATCTTCCCTTTAGCTTATCCAAGGCTATTTTACTGACTCACGTCGGGCCACAGGGGCATACTATGTTTATTCGGTGTGCTTGGGATCACTATATCCGACGCTCCTGGTGTTTAAGTTATCCGTTCAATTTAAAGTGACGGTAACGAGTTATGTAACGAGCTTAGTATGAGTATGGCAACATCCTCTATGCTCTCAATGTGATCTAACTTGTTGGTTCGTTTCCTAAAAGGGTTCGTTCTTGTGTGTTATTTGTGAAGTTATTTGCTATGCAATATTCTTGCTATGCTATTGTATATATGATGTTATTGTGTAAAATGAATGCCATGTTATCATGACAATTGGTTGCGCGTATCCCGGTAGCCGATGGGCTGCGCGTTAGCCATACCAGCCAAGGGTTGCTGACCCCCTCAGGGGATCCATATTTCTTTTACTGCAGGATGAGGATCGAAGAAGCGGAGTGGCTCTAGATCCCAGGATGTAGTTTACTTTTGAGTACCTTTGGATGTTGGCCCGGGATGCGCCTGTGCTCCCGTGGCAATATGTATTTCAGTTATCGACAGTGCACAATGGAAGGTTACAGTGACAGTGTATAATTATGGTTGTAAGTTAAATACTCGGTTATGTGTGTATGTACTTATGGTTTTAGTTCTGTGCTCGGGAGTCTGATCATCAGACCGGTACACTTGTATCTATTCAGCCTTGTTAACCACGTGGGTGGTTGACGGCGTTGTAGCACCAATCGTTTAGTTACTGTTTAGTTGTTTATATTTCCGCCGCGATTCCAGTTATTATTAAGTACGTAGTAGGGGTGTTACACACATGCAGGGATGAGTCACCATTCCATAAGACAAAATTTTAAACCAAAACTAGTCCAAAATCACCTAAAATGGCGCCCATTATAGAGGTCATATGGGACTGATTTTTAATTTGATTCCTGTCACACTATATTGTATTAAGACCATATTATAACATGTAATAGGTTCCAGAATTTATTTGGTACATTTATACTAAGGTAAAAGATGAAAGTTCTAAGGTAAAAATGCTGATTTTAGGTACCTTTTTGATCATAATTTAGTCCCTATTTATGCTATGATTTTAGCACTGTAATTAATTGATTTAGATGGTAAATTAATCCCCTTTTAATATTACCAACTCGTGGCTCCTCAAAAGCTTCAAGGTAATTGCGTAAAACGCGTTTTTATGACACCCGAAGGTGCGTTTTTGTGCTTTAAGGATATTCTAAAAAATAAGTAGTCGCTATAAGTTCCAAGTGTTTATGAATATTTTTTATAGTCAATCATAACATATTAAGGTGTTACATTGAGTTATATGGGTTATATCAACTCAAGACACAATTTCCGGGCTACCGGGACACTCTCAGGGCAAAAAGGAGCGTTAAGAAATTCCCCCGAGCACTTTGTGTATTTTTGAAAATTAGCTCGAGCATTCTCTTTATAATGATGAATATTGATGATAGGAACTCTAAGAATGATTTATATTGGAGTTTGTGCCACTTCGGTACCTCTCCGGGGCATTCCCGGGGGTTTATGGGGCCCTCGACGGGAACCTCCGAGCACTTTGTCTTTAACTGAGAATTTATCATGAGAACTTCATCTTATATGTTTAATAAAGTGTTATGGTGCATTTGGAATGAAGTGTAATGTTTTACTTCATCCTATAAAGTATTTCCGGGACTTTCGGGCCTTAAGGGCCTTTAGGGAACTCCCGGGCATTTTGTATTTTTACTCAGTTTTAGATGAGGTCCTGTGTTCTAAGGGTCATATAATTATCCTTGATTAACTCCATATGATTTTCATAGCTTATATAACTTGATTTGCTTAAGGTCCGGCTTAACGCTCGTTTATGACCTTAAGGCATTTAGGTGCGTTTTTAACGCCTAACTATTTATATACTTTTCTCAGGGTTTAATAATCCCCAGATAATATTTATTTACCATTATTTAATTATTTAAAGGTTAGGGGTATTTCAATATGTGACTGCAGTAACACGAAATACCGAATATCGGTATGGAATATACCTCAAGTGTGGGAAGTAATCGAGAGAGCACTACACATTAGGTGGTAGCTCAATCTCAACCGACAGTAAGTCGGAAGAAATCAAGTCAATCATTATGAAATACATAGCAGTATACACAGTAAATTATCATAGAAGTGGATGGAAGTTTGAAACTCACCGAATTCGCGCACGGTAAGAAATACCACACATTGGTTGAGAAAATATAGTAAGAATAACGAATGGGGCAAACTAAGCTCTAAAGTTATCAAGAGTTGCGAAGCAGAAACTAGTGAGCCAGTGATTCAAGTATGGAATGTGCATAGTGAACATGAATGAATGGCTAATTATTAACGCCTAGAAGCCTCATAGGCCAGAACCGAAACCGGTTATGAGTTAAACATACTCCAATGAGAATTCTTGGTCTAGGGACTAAACCGCCAATATGGTTAAGATCCTCTAACTAGAATGCATTGTATAATAGACCGCGTGGAAGACAAAACACTTCACGACGGTAGAACATTTTAAACCAATGTTCAGCATTGATTACGTGGGCGTAATCCCTTTTAAGGGGGGTAGAGCGCAAAACCGCTTAGTGTGTTTTTACCGTACAAGTGTACGTGAACTATGTTGTGCATAGCGCAAAATAATTTATTTTGATGATTGGTGCGTGCGTTACATAAACATACGCATTCATTCATGGTTTAATTGTGGCGATTACACACAGAAGATGCGAATACCATTGTGATGAGTGTGTATACTTGTTAACTGTTGTGTGTGAGAGTACAAGTGTAAGGGAGTAAAGAAACTCCCGGGGAACTAAAAACCCGACAGTAAGTGTTCACATAATACTAAATGTAAAACCGTGTATGGTATTTTGATAAAATATATATATATATACATATATACAGTATTGTGAGATATGAAGAGGTAAGAAACCGACATAGAACCTAGTGAGAATTAAATTCCCTAGGTAACTTGATTAAAAGTGAATAGAGATAACTGATAGACGGAGTTATATCCCTTGGAGATGTAATGATTATGATTAGAATGACTAAAAAGATAGAAAATTGGAAATGAGTGTATTATTTGATGCTTGAAAATGAAGTGGGAGGTGGAACTTGGTTTGCATGCGATCAAGGGAAGCCGAACACAATTGGGGTGGAGGGATAGCTCAACACTGATGCTGATCACATCAGGGTTGGGTGACTCTTGAAGCTCCCTATAAGTGGTCACAAATAACCACGCTAAGGAAAGATGCAAAGAGCATAAATTGGACTTGGAGTTGTATTGCGTTTTCAAAAGGATTTTCAATTAGTATTTTCAAAACCTTCGATTGATACTTTAAATAAAGGAAGTTCTCCTACTTAACCTCACAAAGAATATTTTGGTAGTACTTGCTCACGAGCTGAGGACGTATGAGCCTTTGTCTACAGACCGGTGACATGAGAAGTACATATGTTAAAAATTAAGTGATAGTTTTGATCTCCCAAAGGAACGGGGACCAGAAGGTGTCCATCGCGGTCGGGTTCTGCGGGATCACAGTGTATATAAAAGTATTTTTAGTTGATATACATGCTAAGACATGTTGTGTGGTATGTGTAATAAATATTATTTTTGACCTTCAGTCCTAATGTGGTTGAGTTCTGATAGATCGTTATGTTACCCAGACCTATGAGTCTAAATGTTGTAATGTTACCCAGACCTGAGAGTCTGAGGGTGGTTATGCAAGTACAATGCTGTTAAGATACCCGGACCGTTGAGTCCGAGGTTATCATATAAGTATGTCATGCTATGTATGGATGTGGATATGTTACCCGGACCGTTAAGTCCGAGGTTATGATGTAAAGTATGTTTGGTTATGGAAGTTTTATTTTGCAAGTAATCCCCGTGTTCTAATTCAAATGATGCTTGGGAAGTGTGAACTTCGAGGACGAAGTTCTTTTAAGGGGGGTATATTGAAATACCCCAAACCTTGATATGTTTTTAACTATTACACTATGGTATGTAAAGGATAAAAAGTGCCTTGGAAACATTAGTGAACAATTTAAACCATAGTAAACACAGTAAAGTACTACTAAGACAGTTTGAGCAAAAACCTGCTCTAAGCTTGGAATGAACTTGGTTAGGACCCAAAGAGCCTACCAAGACTTAATAATATACAATTATGATTTAATAAGGCTAATTAAGTCCTTAAGAAACATTGGTAGACAATAAACTAAAAGAAATCACAAGAAAACACCATAAAGTCAATTTAAGCAAATACTTGCTCTAGACTTGGTGTAACCTTGTATACGACCTATAGGTCATTCCTATACCTTATTTACATGTTAATGAACATGCTAAATCAATTACTAAAGAAAACCAAGCTTGAAAACAAGTTAAATCACAAAATGTGCTTTAAGGAGCCTTAAAGCACATTTTTGAAAAATTGTCTTGGAAATGGGTTTTGAGTGGCTAAATGTCCATCATTACTCTTTAATCAACATGTGTAATACTAAGTATCACATTAGGAAGCCTAAATCAATGAAACCAAAAATTTCACAAATATGTGCACTAATTAGTGAATAGTGCTCAAATAATGCTAGTTTTGACTTAAGTCAACCTTAATTAGTTAAATGGTCAACCAAGGCCATATATAAGTTAATTGTTGAAGGGGGACAGTTTTTGATGTATGAGTCATCACACATGGCCAGCAAATAAAGAAAAGAAGAAGAGATAAAGTAAAAGTTACTATTTACCTTTTATAACATAATATCTCTTAAAGTGCACTCTCTCACCTCATTCTCTTCATTTCTCTCATCCCCACTGTATTCATATTCATCCTCCCTTCTCCATTTCGTTTTTGCTACAACAACTATACCTTCTCCATCTTCAATCCTTGTAGCTCTTAGCTCCATGATCCAAATTCAATTTCAAGACTACCATTCTTCTAGTTGGAGCAAGCTCTTCATTTCTCTCTTTTCAAATCCTCAAGAACTCCATTTTGGTGCCATGAAGAATCTCCATTGAAGGAGCTTGAGCTCATCTTTCCATGCCTTGTAATCCTCCTTTGCTTCAAGGTAAGGAAAACCAAAGAAAAATTTCATTTCCCCTTGTTTTTATATATGACCGAGAATCAACCATTGATGGTGTGTTCTTTTGATCTTTCATAGCCTCATTTCAAACTTCAATGGACTAGGAGGAGTGCTCTCTTGTTACTTATTCATGTTCTCTTTCAAATTCCAAGGTAAACATCAATTTTAGTGTTTTAAGACACTTATGTAAATTTAGGGTTTATGTGTGAGTTTAAGCATGAAACTTAATGCTCATTGCCCTTATATGTGTATTGGTTAGAAGATTGACAAGTGATAAAAGCTCCTTGCCGATTTTCAATCGAGAATGAACAAGAGAAAACAAGTGAGAAAACTTAGAAAACAAAGAGGTAAATGAGCTCTCTTAATGTAGTTTTATGTAATAGGGAATTGAGCTATATTTGCTTAATAAATAACCTAAAGAGCCAATGGGAAATGAGCTAGAAAACTATCCACAAGGTGGACTAAAAAGACATGGGAGCCTTGTTGTGTGTATTTGCAGGTTGAAGACATTTAAATGTGGAAATTCGGTGTTTAAGATTAATGCAATTTAAGGGCCTAAGTGCCAAGCAATTTAAGTTTATGCACTATATTGTGATGTAGTGTAGTTTGTGGTTTAGTTGTGTGTAAAGAACATTTCTTGAGAAGATGAGTGTCTTTGATGGTTAAAGGATGAAAAACCATATGTTTTGTGTGTAAGGATGTGTATTAAGAGATTGAATGTTCTTGGATTGTATAAAGGTTGAAAACTATGTTTTTTGTGTAAGGTGATACAAGAGAGGCTATGGCAAAAATTTAGTTGATAAACAAAGGAGTTTGTGTGTTTTAATGAGATTTTATGACCTAGATTGTACTAGGAATTGTTAAGTGTTAATTTGGTGAAAAGAAACGAATAAAGGTGTTCTTGAGTGCTAGGATGCCTTGGGCATAGTCTTGGAGATTTATAGAACTAATGGATGATTTCTAGATACACCAATGACATGGTGGAGATGTGGCTAAGTCTTGTTTAAGTTTGGTAAACAAAGGAAAAATAATGCCTTGTGAAGATCTAAGTGTGAACTAGTGGAAAATAGAAGGAGTTTGTGTATGGGAAGTGTATGTGAGAAATGATGTCTTTGGAGTAGTGATAATGGTGGTAAGGTAACACCTTGGTTAGTTGAGGTAGTAGGCATAGAATACCACTTAGAAAGCTAAGGAGAAATGTTATAAGTGTTAGGAATTTTTGTAAGAAATTAAGTAACAAGTTAGAGATGATTTAGGAAGGTTTAGTGCATGGTTTAAGGTGTTTAAACATGTGGGAAGTTTATGGAATGATTAGATGTAAATTTGGGGTTGAAAACTGGTCAAAAACTACCAATTTTAACACATACAGACATGGTCCGGGTTTGTAAACAAGTACACAAACCCGGACCACCTCAAAAACGTCCCAGAAACTGATTTTAGCATGTGGTCCGGGTTTACATCTAAGTACACATACCCCAGACCAATGCAATTTTAAGGCAGATTTGCATTTCCGTGATTGGTCCGGGTTTGTAACCCCGGACACAAACCCGGACCAGTTCAAAAATGCCCCAGAATGTGTTTTAAAGTGTGTTAATGATGGGGAATTGATTGGGGATGGTTTTAGGTGATGCTTAGGCCTTGTTTGGTGACATGTAAAGGCCTTAAAAATGTGTAAACAAGTGTTAGGTTTGATGTGAGAGTTGTGAACTTAGGATCACAAGAGTAAAATTAAGTATAACGGGATAATGGGGTTAACTATGGGCGCATTAGTCGATAAACGATCATGTTACCCCAATGTTAATGAAAGTAATTGTAATGTTACCAGTTGTTCGAGAATTGTTCAAGGAACATAAGAGGACACAATAGAGTGGACCTTGGTGACAGGTATGGTTTTCTTGCAACCTGTGTACTACCGGATTACACCGGCTTGTATGCCAATGTTTTTTTGAATGTTTGCCACCTTGCAAGAATAAGCATGAAATGAGTTTATAGTAATTCATTAATGTGGTGGCGTGTTTAACTCCAATACCGTTAAACCTCGAAACTGTTAAACCTTAGCTAACCAAATCTAGGATCACTTAAGAGCGGTACTACTCGGATTTAATGACCCAAACCATGGAAATGTTTTAACCACGGCTATGCGTGAGTTAGTTGTGCATTGTTTGTGCGTGTAAGTATGTTTACCTCCCTTGTGTGTTTAACCCGGTTGTAACACCATATGGTGTGTGGATGTGATAGGTTCCATAATGGAACTCTTAACTATATATATATATATATATATATATATATATGGGGGGTGAGGAATTCGGTCGTTCCGGTCGCGCGTTGTTTGGGAGTGGGTATCCATATTTGCCTTACCTTGCTCCTTGTTATGTTATGTTATGTTATGGTGGTTTTTCCTTCTTGGATTACAATCATCGGTAAGCTTAACCAAGGCTTACCAACCTCGACTATTGTTCGGGACTAGAGGGTTATGTACGGTGTGTTCGGTACTATATTGAGACCGACACATCTTAGTAAAGTTAATATGTACGGTGTGTTCGGAACTATGTTATATCCGACGCATCTTAAGTAAATTTATGTTCTCTATGTAGAACAATAAGTTATTGTATAAAGAGCTTAGCATGGGATAAAAAGGTTCTCTAGGCTCCAATGAGGTTACTAACTCACATCTCGGGGTACGTGTCCTCACGCGACCCTCTCCAAGCTATGTTGTATGTATGTTAAAATGTGATGTGTGTTGTTATGTGGAGTATGTGGATCATGTATATGAATCCCAGTTGTAATAAGAGGAAACTAAGTATAACCCGACTAGTGGGTAAGTGTCGTCTATTGAGGAAATAGCTCCATAGAGGAGAAACCCTCAAGGGTCAAGGAACAAAATGAGTGAGCTAACGAGTTTTGTTGTGTTTTGATTGATTGTTGAACCCCATTGTTGTGGGTATGCAATGTGTTATGTGTTTATAGTTTTCATGCATGATTTAAATAAAATCAACCGCATGCTTAGACGACAATTAGTTGTGCGTGGCCCGGTAGTATGCGGGCTGCACGATTACCATACCAGCATTGTGCTGAGCCCCCTGGGGGCCACCCTTTCTCTCTTTATTTTCAGGTACAAGGTGCTGGAAGCCGTTTGAGAGTAGGACGGGGTATTTGTTTTCACATGGGTAGTTTAATTGATTGAGTATGTATTGTAGGTGTAGTAAGACCGAAATTGTTGTCGGCATTTGTTTGTAAATACTCGGTACAGTTGGAATGTAAATGTATAATGTTTGTTGGTAATGTAAAGAGATTGTAATGTGTAGTTGCTCGGGAATCTGGTCCATCAGACCGATACAATGTATATGTATTAGCCTTGTTAGCCACGTGGGTGGTTAACGACGTGTAACACCAATGAGTTAAGTAATGTGATGAGTTATGCTTTCCGCTGCAGTTTGTTGATAAGTGTGACGTTGTTATTTGGGGTGTTACACTAAGATTTGGATAATCTTTACAATATCTCTAATAGACAACTTAGTGAGATAGAAACGAGAGCATTTGGGTGATTTAGGAGATTCCCACTATCCTAAGGTATACACCTATCTTAGATTAGCTAGTTTAACTTTATTGTATTTCTTCAATATCCAATATCAACCAAAAACCCAAAAACCCAAAAACCCCCCAATTTACATTTATGCACTTTTGTACATATCTTCTTGCACATTTACTAAGCTTATAATTAACTAGATAGTTACGAAGTCCTTTTGGATAAGACCTTGTTGTACTACAATGATTGGGTTCACTGCCCATAGTTAGCAAGATAGTTTCACACACTGTTTTACACAACAACATGCAAGTCCGAATAGAACGAAAATTCTAAACCAGTTGCAGAAACTGACAAACACAATTGCCGAACAAACACCATTGTTAACACTTGAATTCTTTATATCAAAGTAGGCCGATAAAGCACAATTCCATGGGTTTTAACATAACAATATCGCAACCCAAAAACAATTCAGTAATCATAAACAGATTCAGAGAAACTATCAAACAAAATTAGAAAAAGAATCCCTAAAATTTACCCTATGGTGAACATAGCCATACCGAATCCATCTACCACCTATCTCAAATCGAAGCTCTATAAATCCTTTACTGAATCCACACAACACACCCTTCAATTCCACACTCAAATCCAAGCAGGCAACTGATCGAATCAACCAAAGATTCAAAACCAAATTCAGAATTAGAGAGAGACAAAATTGAGAACGAACACAGAACTAATACCAAAATCATAAACCTTATTCACTAAAGAAACTAGAATTCAAAAACCACACTCGAACACAGTAGGAGAACTTAGACCAATCGAATCTACCACCAGGTAAATTGAGGGAAAGAGAAAGAATAACAACACGCATAATGCATGTTAAGAAAATGAATGGTAACTATCATTCACCTCTTAATCTTCTAATAAATACTGCCTCGTCAAGTTACATCTTTGCCCTTCCTCTCTTCCCTAACTTAATTCACCACTAAAAGAAAAAATATAAGGTCCCACTTATCATAAGATAGGCAATGAAACTAAAGATCCTCTCTAGACTGTAATGAAAATCCAGGTTATCACAGTATTGCTAGGCTGACTGACTTTAATATGGTGTTTAGTTTATACGAGGGGAGAGTTTGATATAGCAAAATCACTTAATTAATATGTTTTGCAGCTCTCCTTCTAGTTTAGATTGATATCTCATGGTTGTGGTTGAAGGTCGGGTACTTTACGAGGACTGGATGGTATGAATGTTAGCTTATTTAAGAACTTATGGGGCATTGTGGGGGAGGATGTTTGTCTCCAGGTGTTGCATGTCGTCCATGGTGGCCCTTTACCCTAGTATGAACCACACCTTTGTTGCTTTGATCCCTAAGAAAGGTACCGCAAGCTTTATTAGGGATTATTGATCTATTTTGTTGGGCAATGTGACCCCCAACTAGTTACCAAGTTCCTAGTGAATAAATATAAATCTATGAATCTTGGTATTGCTTAATTGTGTATTAATTTAGGAGATAATGTGATAAGTTTTCCCGTTTAAGTGTTATATATTATTGTGAGCCTCGATTTTAAACCCTATCATGTGTTGATTAAAGCTGATTAGGATCTAACCGGGTTTTAGGTCCACTTATAACCTAAGATTAATAACTATGTCATATAACAATAATTATTAAAACCTAAGCTAGCTCACTGGAACCTATTATGAGTCGCCACCTAATTTTAACCTAGGGTAAATTAGGAAAGGTAGAGTTCGGGTTCGGGGGTTTGGTATTCGACTTATTTAGGGTTCAAATTACTTTCATTACCCTTCCTAGGTCGTTTTTCCTCTACTTGGTTTATTTACGGCTTATTACGAGTCGTTTTAACCTAAGTGCGCAAGCTTCCGTTATTTTTTGTGTTTTTTAGCATTTTTGACAGAAAATTAAAGTGAAATTAAAATCTACCTAAACTAGGGTTTCGGAGGCAGAATTAGGTCAAATTTCGTTTACGTCCGCAGCCACGTACACCATGTCCGAGACCACGGACCCCAGTTAACCTAATTATACAGAAAAGTCGAATTTGAGGAAAAACAAAAGTTTGAAAAGTCCGGGGCCACGGACAGGCTGTCCGTGGGCCCGGACATTATTTTAGAAAACCTAAATTTGAAAATTTAAAATCCCGCCGCCGTCCGTGGGTGTCCGAGGCCACGGACAACCCGTCCGTGGTCCCGACCATAGGTCCGAGATCCCGGACAACCCACGGACAGGGGTTTTATGGTGGTTCCCGAAGGTGTTTTCGGCTCAAAATTTATGCACGTGTAGCCTGAAAGGTGTACAATTCGTTAGTAATTGAAAGATTGCAGTTTGAAGTCGAATTATGTACGAAACTTGACGAACAAGTAACAAGGCAGAAACAAAAGTAATTAGCAATACAGAAGCGTCTTAAAAAGGTTCGTTTGAACCCAAAATTTGACAGAGAGTTAATAAGGTCGTGGAGAGTTAGAAAAGTAGAATTGCAACCTGTTTACCTTCAGATTCGTGGTGTTTCTTCACGTCGGGATTCTTCGGAGGCTTCGATGGTGCCGGTTCCGGATTGAGTTTGACCCGAGCTTCTGGTTGTTGATTGTTGAAGGTGTTCTTCACGTTTTGGAGGTGGTTTGGTTGATGTTTGATGATTGTTGATGTGTTGGGAGTTGAAAAATGTGTTTAGATGGTGATTTGGGGATTTTTGATGTGATTTTGGTGCTTGGATGTGTAAAACGTGAAGAGAATGAGACGGCTGCCTTCTTTAAGGGTTTAGGGTTCTTCAGGCTCTCCTTTGATCATGGGATAAGGTTCCTTATATAGGCTTCCTTAAAGATAGAAAAATCCGGTAAAAACCGAGATTTACCGACGTTTTAGCTCAAGGGCTTCCAAAAGGAATTTGATTATGAAATTTCACACATGGGTAAAGGATGATATTTCTGATTTTTCTAAAGTGGAATCGAATTTTTTGGATATTGGAATATTTTTAAATTCAATTTCTCATCAGATTCAATCAGAAATTGCTAGAAAATTATTGGAAATTCGAAAAATCAAAATTCCAACGCCATTATGCTTCAGATGTCATCCTCTATCATGGGTTAAAATTTCAAAGCATTTGGAATTGATTTGACCCTTATTTGGAGGAGAGAGAAAGCCTATAGGGGGCTTAGGAGCCTTGAAAAATTACGAAAATGTCCCTGGAGATGACTAAGCTGTCCCTAGTACTCTGAAATGTGCCGATCGAACTGGGAACCCTCGCTACTAGCCTATTAGTAGAGACTCTCTTCTGGGGGGGTTGAAATTTTGGGTATAACAGATTGCCCCCCGTCAACTAGACTTTGTAATGGAAATGAAAAGGCTAGTTGATGCTTGAGTGATACCCCAAAATTTTGGATCTTAAAAGGCCACACGTGCAATCCGACAAGTTACGTCGAGCTATTCTAAGGCGCTGACTACCTATGAGTAAAGTGGAAGGGTGTCGAGCGGTTCTAAGGCGTCGACCACCTAAAGGTAATAATGAAGTAATGTCAGACTATTCTAAGGCGCCGACTACCTATAAGGATGATAAGATGTCAAGCTATTCTAAGGCATTGACTACCTGTAATGAATGAGATGATGTCAAGCTATTCTAAGGCGTTGACTACCTATAATGAATGAGATGATGTCAAGCTATTCTGAGGCGTTGACTACCTATCAGTGATTGAAAAATGGTGTTGGGTCGAGTTCTTCTATTCGGGTGAGTTCTGCTGCTCTAGTGAGTTCTGCTGCTCTGGTGAATCTGAATCTTTGGCTGAGAATCTGCATCTCTGAAGAGTCTGTATCTTTGGCTGAGAATCTGTATCTTTGAAGAATCTGTATCTTCAGCTGAGAATCTGTATCTTTGAAGAATCTGTATCTTCAGCTGAGAATCTGTATCTCTGATCGGGTGAGAATCTGTATCTTGAAGAAATCTGTATCTTCGACTGAGAATCTGTATCCCTGAAGAATCTGTACCTTCGGCTGAGAATCTGTATCCCTGAAGAATCTGTACCTCGGCTGAAATCTGTATCCCTGAAGAATCTGTACCTTCGGCTGAGAATCTGTATCCCTGAAGAATCTGTACCTTTGGCTGAGAATCTGTATCCCTGAAGAATCTGTACCTTCGGCTGAGAATCTGTATCCCTAAAGAATCTGTACCTTCGGCTGAGAATCTGTATCCCTGAAGAATATGTACCTTCGGCTGAGAATCTGTATCCCTGAAGAATCTGTACCTTCGGCTGAGAATCTGTATCCCTGAAGAATCTGTACCTTCGGCTGAGAATCTGTATCCCTGAAGAATCTGTACCTTCGGCTGAGAATCTGTATCCCTGAAGAATATGTACCTTCGGCTGAGAATCTGTATCCCTGAAGAATCTGTACCTTCGGCTGAGAATCTGTATCCCTGAAGAATCTGTACCTTCGGCTGAGAATCTGTATCCCTGAAGAATCTGTACCTTCGGCTGAGAATCTGTATCCCTGAATTGTGACGAGGAGTCTCATACGAATAGATGCAATGGTCATGATGAAAGTTAATTATAAAAGTGCCAAACGTGGCAATGAGGATGTGCATGTCAAAATACGATCAAAGTGTATGTAGGAAATTTGTCCAAAACAAGAAATTGCTGAAAGAGGTGCCAAACGTGGTAGTTTTTGAAGAATAATCTGTTTAATGAAAAGGAAAGCGAAATTATCATTTCCTAACCACAGACTTCGAACTTGTAATTTATCTCCTAGGAGATGAACATGCCATCGGTGGGGTATGGTGTATGATGTAAAGATAAGGGCTTATCTGGGCCTGTGGTGTTTGATGTGGAGGTAAGGGCTTATGCGGGCCGATGGTGTGTGATGGTGGTGGTGATGTTTGAGCTCTGGGTTCCAATTGGTGTTGTCATAGCAATTGTTGGAACCAACAATTGCCCCCAGTATTTTTACCTTAAGACAATATGAGCTAGAGTTCATGGCGATCGATCGTTCCGATCGATTGCCCCCAGTATTTTCTTTATTAAACGTGCGAACGAGTCTCGTCCTCACAGGGTCAGGGCTTATGTTTTTATGTGGTGCTTCCTAACCTACACTCGGCGAGTTTGGTGCTTGCACTCGTTCCTCACCTACAGTCACAACTTCTAGACCATTGAATTCGATATTTGATGGATTTACGCATTTGATCTGTTACTTTCACGTGATTGGACACACAACTATCAAGTCGGAAGTCTTTAAAGCTTATAACGTGGCCACGGGGTGTGATGAAGGACAACGGGACCATGGAGTGATATTTGAGGTATGTGGAGCTTAAGTGGGTGACCAAAGCTGCAACTTGCGTCTTCTCTCAGATTCATCTTCCTTGTCTTGAAGTCGTCTAACTGCTTCATGTTGACGTTGTTTTTGAGCTTCTGGACTTGGACTTTTGAAGTTGTCCTTTACACCATTTCTCTTTCGTCTTTTGGATTTCTTCGAGGCACTTCGGTTTTGCCTCTTTGTTTGATCCTTTCTTGACTTTGCCTTCGGGGTTCTTGTGTTTCCCGGTTTTGAGTTTTGAGAGCTATTTTGATGTGAGCTCTTTTGATCCTGTGTCACTTTGGGACCATTTGCGGATCATTCGTCATGCTGATAGCGGCTTTGCTTCTCTGGACTGATGAAAACGTTATCTGAGAGTCAGGCTCCTGGCTTCCTTTGGTCACTGGGTTGGTTATTCATCACGGGATGGCTTGCTCTGTGGAGCTTTGCAACATCGAAAAGGGATATATGAAATGCTCAGCGGGGGTGCCTAGGGTTAATGTCAGGGTTCACAAGCTTTTGGCTATGTGGTGCTGTACCTAGGTGTTTCGTCATTCTTGATAGTTGTGTATCCGCTCTTTGTTACTTTTCGCAGGTCTAAGACTAAATTTACAGATTATCTCCTTCGGTCGGAGTTATGCCGTTTACCTTACCTTTGAATGTGGTCTCACCGGAGTCGTGTAAAAATGACACGCTCGTTCACTCATGGTTTTTCCGCTCAAGACACTCTCGTGAATTTCACTTAGAGACTAGTTCACACGCCTAAACGAAAGATTCGAAGACAATGATTCTAAACTCGGATTGCCCCCAGTATTGATTGGGGTTTGTGACAACAGTTTGATAGATGTGGGCCTAGAACCTCATTGTGGGTTGTTTGGATATTATGTGGTGAGTTGTGGTGTTTGGTTAGGCATGTTCAAATTTTTAGAAACAAGAGACAAGTCGTTCCATTGCATAGTCAGAAAATGATTACTTCGTGATCCTTGAAAGACGTGAGTGCTCTTTTTTTTTGTAAAGTTTTTTCGAATAAATGAAAAAGGAACTATGTTTATTCAACAAAAAGAATAATGTTGGAAATCACAAACTCGGGAAAACTACCGAAAATGATTCAAGGTAACTAACTACTACAAAAGTTGAAAGACAACTAATCAAGAAAAGAAATGCATTTAATGAGAAAAACACTAAAAAACAACATTTCTGATGATGCCTGGGCACGCGTGCTCTGCGCTCTCCACCATGTTCTTAGAATTGGAGCCCTTGGTCAATCAGATCCTGGATTCTGTGTTGTAGGGCTCCGCAGTGGTCAGTGTTGTGACCGGGCAGCTGATGAAAGTGACAAAATTGATTAAGATCCTTCCCCAAATGAGTAGTTCCTGGCCTCAGGGCGAGCGGTTGCATCAGATATCTTCCCCGAAGCTCTTCAAGTGCTTGTCTTGGTGTTCGGCCGATGTCTGTAAACTCTCTCTGTCGAGAACTCCGTCGGGATAGTTCTACTGTCCTAATGCTCCAACCAGGTCCTCTTGACTGTCGATCACTGTCTTCCTCATGTTGCCTGGTTCTCTTACGGGTGCAGCTTTGGATGCAAGTTGCTGCTCCTGGTTGTCTGATCACTTTCCGGAGTTCTGTAGCAATTTCTTTGACATTCCCCTCCGATCCTCGGACCCTAATGGAGCCAACTTCAATGCAGTCATAAAGGGTGTTGAGAAGCCTGTCCACTAACTCATCCCGAGTTTGACGTTCGGACTCGAGGGAAAGAGCCTTTGCTTTCAACTCTTCGATAACAGCAACATAGTTAGATTCCACGGCGTCCATGGCAGCACTATGCCTCTGCTCCATGGCTTCAATGGTGGCCATGTGCTTTTGTTCCAAAATTGTGAGCTGGGCTTCCATGTCGATTGGACCGTACTTAGGACTTGAGTCTACCTGTGTCCAAGGTGTCCATTATTAGCTAACAAAAGGAAGTGGGCTGAAACATGACGCTTCACAAGATAGATCGAAACAGACTTAGGCTGAAAGCAAGTGGGCCAGGATACCCAGAGAATGAGGTGTTTGGACTGGAGTATCTTTCAGACTATGAACTGGAACTTGGGCTGAAATCTAGACAGATGGCTTTGATTGGGCCTGAGAGGTGACACCTAGATCTAGGGTTTGGGGCTAGGGCCCGAATAAGAAGTCTACCTAGTCTAGGATGAGCCCTTGGGCCGGAATGTGTTTGGGCCAGGGTAAAGCACATGGGCTCGGAATGGCCCTAAATCACAAATGGGCCTGAATTTCTTTGGGCCAGAGGAATGGTTGCTAAGCAGAAAAAGATTTTATTTTCAGAACTTGTGGGTTATTTCAAGTTCAGGTGGATTTCTTTTTTTTTTGGGCCTAGAACTAATTGGATAATTCAAATTGGGCCAGAAGGGAAATCACCTAAGTCTAAGCTTTTGGGCCGAAGCCCGAATGACTCACATATTAAACAAACAGGACCTCTGGCCACAAACAAGTAGAGCCGCCAATTCGGTTGGGCTAGGTTAATGTAGGAGAAGTTCCTATCAATCTCTAGGTTGGGTAATGGGCCGATCATACAAGCAAACAAGGCCCACACAAATTCAACATGTCCTCACTTGATGGTTAAATCAATTTGGGAATGGATCGATCCGAGAGGTGCTTGGGGCTTGGGCCCAGGTCGCCACAAAGGAATAGGGCTTGCACACTATTCTCTTTGGGCTTCCCCACTTTTTTCACATCACCTGAAGGTGTGCATCTGCGGCCGGGTCTTTGACTGACCAAACAATGGGCTAGGTAAGGACACTGCCAGGAAAACGCTTGGGCTAAGGCCCAGGTATTAAGGGGATGTGGTTAGACGACATCCTCCTCTTTTCCCCCGCTTATTCACATCACCTAAAAGGTGTGAGTCCCTGACAGGGGACCCTCAAACGGGTCCCGGGTGAAATCGGTGTAGGTGGACCCTCGCTCTCATATGATGCAAAGGTGCAGAAAATTAAAGTGCGCACAAAAGTAAACAAAAAAGTAATAAAGCCATAAATAAACATTTTTCAAGTTAAGCCCTCTTTCTTAAAATTAAGCAAGTTAATATTAAGAGTTTGTCCCCAGCAGAGTCGCCAGTCTGTGAGCCTCGATTTTAAGCCCTATCCTGTGTTGATTAAAGCTGATTAGGATCTAACCGGGTTTAGGTCCACTTATAACCTAAGATTAATAACTATGTCATATAACAATAATTATTAAAACCTAAGCTAGCTCACTGGAACCTATTATGAGTCGCCACCTAATTTTAACCTAGGGTAAATTAGGAAAGGTAGAGTTCGGGTTCGGGGGCTTGATATTCGACTTATTTAGGGTTCAAATTACTTTCATTACCCTTCCTAGGTCGTTTTTCCTCTACTTGGTTTATTTACGGCTTATTACGAGTCGTTTTAACCTAAGTGCGCAAGCTTCCATTTTTTTGTGTTTTTTAGCATTTTTTGACAGAAAATTAAAGTGAAATTAAAATCTACCTAAACTAGGGTTTCGGAGGCAGAATTAGGTCAAATTTCGTTTACGTCCGTAGCCACGGACACCATGTCCGAGACCACGGACCCCAGTTAACCTAATTATACAGAAAAGTCGAATTTGAGGAAAAACAAAAGTTTGAAAAGTCCGGGGCCACGGACAGGCTGTCCGTGGGCCCGGACATTATTTTAGAAAACCTAAATTTGAAAATTTTAAAATCCCGCCGCCGTCCGTGGGCGTCCGAGGCCACGGACAACCCGTCCGTGGTCCCGGACCATAGGTCCGAGATCCCGGACAACCCACGGACAGGGGTTTTATGGTGGTTCCCGAAGGTGTTTTCGGCTCAAAATTTATGCACGTGTAGCCTGAAAAGTGTACAATTCGTTAGTAATTGAAAGATTGCAGTTTGAAGTCGAATTATGTACGAAACTTGACGAACAAGTAACAAGGCAGAAACAAAAGTGATTAGCAATACAGAAGCGTAAAAAGGTTAGTTTGAACCCAAAATTTGACAGAGAGTTAATAAGGTCGTGGAGAGTTAGAAAAGTAGAATTGCAACCTGTTTTACCTTAGATTCGTGGTGTTTCTTCACGTCGGGATTCTTCGAAGGCTCCGATGGTGCCGGTTCCGGATTGAGTTCGACCCGAGCTTCTGGTTGTTGATTGTTGAAGGTGTTCTTCACGTTTTGGAGGTGGTTTGGTTGATGTTTGATGATTGTTGATGTGTTGGGAGTTGAAAAATGTGTTTAGATGGTGATTTCGGGTGATTTTTGATGTGATTTTGGTGCTTGGATGTGTAAAAACGTGAAGAGAATGAGACGGCTGCCTTCTTTAAGGGTTTAGGGTTCTTCAGGCTCTCCTTTGATCATGGGATAAGGTTCCTTATATAGGCTTCCTTAAAGATAGAAAAATCCGGTAAAAACCGAGATTTACCGACATTTTAGCTCAAGGGCTTCCAAAAGGAATTTGATTATGAAATTTCACACATGGGTAAAGGATGATATTTCTGATTTTTCTAAAGTGGAATCGAATTTTTTGGATATCGGAATATTTTTAAATTCAATTTCTCGTCAGATTCAATCAGAAATTGCTAGAAAATTATTGGAAATTCGAAAAATCAAAATTCCAACGCCATTATGCTTAAGATGTCATCCTCTATCATGGGTTAAAATTTCAAAGCATTTGGAATTGATTTGACCCTTATTTGGAGGAGAGAGAAAGCCTATAGGGGGCTTAGAGCCTTGAAAAATTACGAAAATGCCCCTGGAGATGACTAAGTTGTCCCTAGTACTCTGAAATGTGTCGATCGAACTGGGAACCCTCGCTACTAGCCTATTAGTAGAGACTCTCTTCCGGGGGTTTGAAATTTTGGGTATAACAATTATGTTAAATATGACAAACATCCCTTACACGAGGTTTTGTGCCTTGCAGGGTAAAATGCTCAAAAAATGATCAAAATGCTTAAATGATGTATATGGTTTCATGGACGAGGTCTACAAGTGTGCTGCAAGAGCTTAAGGATCAAATATGGACCAACTAAGAATTAAAACAGCTCTTTGGGTGTAATTTAGGGTTAGGGCCATCTAAACAGTTCGGTTAATTCGGTTACAACCGAAAACCGATTTTTTTATTTTTACCGTTTTTCATAACTGTTTTTCAAATTTTCAATTTTCGGTTAACCGAATTTTATTAGGTTCAATTTTCGGTTATTGAAGAGGATATTTTGGTTAACCGAATAACTGTTATTTTTAAAATTAAATTTAAATATATAAATATTAATGAAAATTGTAAGTTTTCTTTTAAAAATTTCAATTAACTGGGTTTATTACGGTTAATCGCAACTAATTGGGTTTTTGGTTATTAAGTAAAACAAAATTCCAGTTTCCAGTTAATTCAGCTTTGGTCAATTCGGTTATTGAACTGAATTTTGGTTAATCAATTATAACCAAAATAAACCGAATACCGATTTCTTTTTTGAAATTTGGCAACCCTATTTAGGGTTGGTCCAAACATCTGTCCAAACATAAATGTCTAGACCAACCCTAAATTAAAGCTACTGGATAAATCAACGTATGGTCCAGGTGTTTGTACCTACCTATAGACCCTAACCAGACTTGTAATACAAAACATATAAGAGTTCGACTCGTATGTCCGGACTCGACATAGATTTGTTACTTAGACGTGGATTAACTAGCAGTCCAGGTATATAACTGTAACACCCCTACCGCTAATCCATTCATTATCTCCTGATCCATCTCGATTACCAATATCAAAGCAGTGGAAATTCTTTACAAACGGTGGGTGATACAATGCTGTTAGTCACCCACGTGACTAACAAGGCCAAATCCAAATACAACATCCAACTAACATATCGGTCTGATGACTTGAATACCGAGTACTCAACAATTACAAACGCCTTTCATTCCTTAACCAATTCAATACATTACAAATACAAACCTCCATTAATTCTATACCGAGTTCCTACTACAATTCCCAAACACACCGATAACCTATCGGTCTTACAATCCAGCAAATATATTATAAGTACAACAGTTCCCAAATTAACTACCATGCTTAAACAGCAACCCCGTCCTACACTCGAACGGTATTCAGCTTCAAGTACCTGTAGAATAAAAACAGCACCCCAAGGGGCTCAGCAAATTGCTAGCATGAAATTCGCATACCCAGCGTGCTAACGAGGGTATGCCGACTATTTAGTCGAGAACATGCGATTCATTTTAATTCAGTCAACATGCAAGTTAGCAATACATTATATATGTACACTAGCACAAGCATTCAGCATTCAACATGGAATACAATCCCTAACTAACACATCACGGTTGTTAGTTTATAATACTTACTCATAGGCCTTAAGGATTCCTACCTCACTAATGCCTTAGTCACTTACTCATTGTCTTCCCAAACTCTTGGGTTACTCTTACTCAAGCTCTCTTATACTCAATCTCAATTCAAGTTCTACAACTCTCGTCCTCAGTTCTCAACTCAATGCTCAATTCTCAAGTTTCTAACTCAAACTCAATCGTTAATATCACATTCTCAAATCTCATTATCAAATTCTCAAATCTCAATTCTCAAATCTCATTATCAAATTCTCAAAGGGTATCTTTTAAGTCATTATCCATGACCTCCGGCAGAGTCATGATAAGCGAGAAATACATCTACTTTTAGGACTTTAATTCTTCCTATTTTCATAGCAATTTGTGTCGTATTTCTCACTTATCATATGATTTTCCTAGATTTATGTTTTGATATGAATTGATATATTTTATGTGTTAAATGTAGGAAAAGCCATGTAAATGGATAGATAATCTCATGAGCTTTCCAACGCAACAAACGGCGAGTAAAACGGACTTATAACGAAGAATCGGGAACCGGTTGAAGATTGCAGTCCACAACTCATGAGGAGAGGCGGACAAGGACAGACAGAGGAGTCCGCCTCCTTTCGCGCGGACAAGAGAGGCGCAGGACAGACAGAGGCGTCCGCCTCCTTTCGCGCGGACAAGAGAGGGCAGAGGCGTCCGCCTCCTTTCGCGCGGACAAGAGAGGAACGGAGGCGCATAGACAAACACACGTCCGCTTGATTCTGCGACGTACACGGAGCGGACACGCATGCGGACAAGAGGATTAGCGCACCAAAATCCAGATTTCGTCGCGAATTTTCTTCTCCTTCCTCCTTCGGCGGCGCCGCGAACTGCTACTTCATTGATTACAGACGGCGCCCACCTTAATTTGTGCACGCGTGACTGCCCGCCTCTGTCTGCAATCAGTTGCTGTTGCCCACGATCTGCTCACCAACTCCACCGCCTTGCTCCAGAGCTTCAGTCAGCACCGTCCTCACCAACTGCACCGTCCTTGATTATTCCATTCACACTTCTTCACCTTTCCTATAAATAAGCTACGTTCCCTTCAGTATTTGGCATCCCTTCTTCAAATCCAAAACTCACCACGCTCGTTCACCACACTTCAACATCAGCTCCTCCGGAGCAAGCACCACATACGCCCATACTATCCATCGACCACATCATTTCTCTTCTCCCCGTTTTCTCCATTTTTATTGTTTTTCCACCACACCACATCTCTGCCATTAATTAGTATTATTATTACGGACGACGTGGATACAGAGGCGGAGCTGGGATTCAGAGTCAACTTGCTAGCTGGAGTTTTCTCTACCCTTTCTCTTATTTTGTTTAAACGTTGTTTATATATAGTTATGTTTAATTAATAAACTTAAGCCCTCCCAGGTTTAGGATGCGAGCCTATTTTATATAATTATGTTATGTTAAGCTTTCCACTATGATTTTATCTAAAGTAGTAGTTTAATTCCAGTTCTTAATCTGCTTTAATTCTCTGATCAATTATTAAAGCAATATTTGTAGTTTTCTAATCAACACGCGAGAGCTGAGATAGTAAACAAGACGTGGGAAGTTAAACCTGATTAACAGCTAGAAGCCTGATCCGGCCTATAGGTTAATTAGTCTCAAATAGAAGCTGTTCTTTATGCGATTGGTTGTGTCCGGATTAGAGCATTAGTCTGCTGCTAGTTCTAGCAACTGGTTAGGGTTCGTTAGATTTAGTCGTCAACGAATTATTTATAGTTTCTGAGTTTATTACTTAAGTGGTAAAGTTTATATTAATATAATTGATAAAATAGGTGAGCAGAACTAACCCGGGATGCTTTCTTAAAAGACAAAAATATTGTTTTTATTATTTTGTTTTTTGTTCAGGTTAGGTTTTTCGTTTATTTCTTCTCCTTAAAAAATGATAAAATCTATTTACTAGAAGTCTCAGTAAATTTAATCCACTGTCAGTTATCCACAGCGAGGTCCCCAAGAGTACGACAACCCCACGAATCCACTATCCCGCAAAACGATTAGGTACACTGCCTAAGTGGAAGAAGTAGTCACATATTTCTCCAACAAGTTTTTGCGCCGTTGCCGGGGACCTCCAGCACGGTTAATTGATAGTTTTAAATTTTATTGGGATTTCTATTTTTATTTACTTTATTTATTTTCGCTTTATTTAATTTTACTAAAAAAAAATTCTTGTATTTCTATATTATCTCTTATTTGTTTTTCTATCTATTTAATTTTGCTTATTATTTTTCTTTTCTGTTTCTATTTCTTTTCTACTTGGTATTTTTATTTTTGTTTTTATAGGATAATTACTGACAATGGAGAGCAGCCACGATGAGGTGAGAAGATTGTTGATCAATTTGGAATGGACACAAATGCAAGAGGAGATATCCTCATATCAAAGATTGGTCAAGGATTATCAACCACCTCAACAATCAAATCGAGAGCCGTATTGGTGGGAAGTCGACCAGGCTAATGCACAGTACAACGAAACTCAGTTGGGGTATTACTACTTCAATCAGAACGAACAACAATCTACACGGAGGCTAGACGAATTTCTCCTGAGTCAGGCCGAGCCACCAGAAGAGATTCCAGTGGTGACTCCAAGGAGTGAAGACCAATTCGAGCCAGATATTATTGAAGCTACAAGTTCTGATGAGGAGATAAAGAAACTTCTCAGTACATTTTTCTCCGACGCCGAGTTAGAACAAATGTCTGAGAGTTACAATCTATCTCCATCCCCAATACAGGAGGAGCAATTAAAATTCGAAGATATTGTGTCTGAGCCGGTCACCAGCTGGAAGAACGCTATCCTGTTGAGCCTCACCAACCGGAAGAGGAAATTTACATCCTCGAATCTGAGGAAGGAACACCACTACCACCGGTCTCTCATCAACTTCCGTCCTGCCTCCATAAGCCTCAACAGCAAGAGGAGGATGTTACATCCTCCAATTTGAGGAAGAAAAGTCATCACCACCTGGTCTCCTGTTACAACTACGTTACCGGCAGTACCTCCTCAAACACCAGGTTTTGTGGAGTATTCATTTTCCTATTTTATTTACCGAAGTAACATTTTGTTTTGATCCAGGTGGTTTGCTTTTAATTATCACTAACTTCGTTTTCCTGGCGAAGATATTATCTACTTTTATTTTTGATCCAGGATAACGAAGCGATAGTCTAGCCAAAGACTAAAACTACGGGCAGCTTACTGGGAGGCAACCCAGTGGTTAAACTTTATTATCCTATTATTATTATTTTAATTTTGTACCCCACATTATTCTATATTATGTTTTTCAAAAAAAAAATTAATTAACAAAAATTTCAATTAATAGGGGAGCATATGGTTTATTTTATTTATGATTTTCTTTTAATTTTAATTTTTTAACAAAAAGAAGTGGAAAGGGTGTCTATGCTTTCATGCAACGCTTTTTAGCGTTTATTTTGGGTAGTGTGTGCAGGTAAAATTCTTATCATGGTATCTGAAGAACTCCAAGGCTGGACACTTACTTGAACGCAAGTGTGAGGAACGCTACTACCCCCATTGTTCGCACTTAGTGTGAGGAAGGACACCTTCCTCAATCTACGATGTCAGGGGAGTCTCAGTTTCTTTATTTTAAATGTTTGTGTCCAGTCTATCACGCTTAATTATTATTATATCAGTCCATGATTGTCCTGAATGAAATTCTTCATGAGTCTGGCATATTTTGAAAGGTTTTTTCTTGATTATTTTATGAACAATGAGGACATTGCTCCTCTTAAGTGTGAGGAAGTTTAGACCTTTCCCTGAAAATATGCCAGTTGCACTTAATGCCACACATGTTTTTAATTGTCTTCTTGCATTGAGGGAATCACTACTCTGAGTGCTTATAAATGTTGAATTCTTGGGTGAAAATTTTGCATAAATTTTGAAGTGAAGCCAGGTGACCACCTCAAGAATCTTTCTGCTTTAGGTTGTTTGTATATATAGTTTTATTCAAATGAATCTGTTTTCCCAAAATTTGGTGGATTAAGTTGATTGGGGAAACTGAATTAGTTTATCTTGGGATTTTGGAAATGATATGAAAGTTTGGAATGAAAGGATAAGGCAAGGTACTCCGCTGATCAAAAATTTTTCTAACAAAAGCAGGCCTCGTCTATCCGGTTATTAAGTCCTAGGGGTGCCTTAACACCTATCTACCTAAGGTCTCGTGATCTGGGATAGTTGGCCAACACCGTTACAAGGATAGAGAGAAAAGTCTGGGTTACGAAAAAACTCTGCAATTCGCAATTATTCAATTGTGTTGTATATATTTCTTGAAGAAGAATGTTTTTGCATACGAAAAGAGTTAATTGCAGTTTAATTTTTGTTTTTGATCATGAGTATGTGGTGTTGAAAGGTATCACGAAATAAGGCGTTACTTCACACCCCTTGTCATCCAAAGGTTAAAGGAAAGAAATGGTGGAAGATCCCAAGTTAATCTACATTCAGACTTTGTAGTCTAACTTATCCATGCTTTAAAAAATTTCTTTTTCACTGTTTGCGAAAACCTACAACCAGGAGCAGAACTATTCTTTTGATTGTCACTTTGCTTGCTCTGTTTTGCATCTGTTTAATCCTGAGGTTGATACTACGGCCTTAGAGATATATTTATTCTCTATTTGCTTGAGGACAAGCAAAAGCTAAGTGTGAGGAAGTTTGATAAGCGAGAAATACATCTACTTTTAGGACTTTAATTCTTCCTATTTCATAGCAATTTGTGTCGTATTTCTCACTTATCATATGATTTTCCTAGATTTATGTTTTGATATGAATTGATATATTTTATGTGTTAAATGTAGGAAAAAGCCATGTAAATGGATAGATAATCTCATGAGCTTTCCAACGCAAATAACGGCGAGTAAAACGGACTTATAACGAAGAATCGGGAACCGGTTGAAGATTGCAGTCCACAACTCATGAGGAGAGGCGGACAAGGACAGACAGAGGAGTCCGCCTCCTTTCGCGCGGACAAGAGAGGCGCAGGACAGACAGAGGCGTCCGCCTCCTTTCGCGCGGACAAGAGAGGGCAGAGGCGTCCGCCTCCTTTCGCGCGGACAAGAGAGGAACGGAGGCGCATAGACAAACACACGTCCGCTTGATTCTGCGACGTACACGGAGCGGACACGCATGCAGACAAGAGGATCAGCGCACCAAAATCCAGATTTCGTCGCGAATTTTCTTCTTCCTTCCTCCTTCGGCGGCGCCGCGAACTGCTACTTCATTGATTACAGACGGCGCCCACCTTAATTTGTGCACGCGTGACTGCCCGCCTCTGTCTGCAATCAGTTGCTGTTGCCCATGATCTGCTCACCAACTCCACCGCCTTGCTCCAGAGCTTCAGTCAGCACCGTCCTCACCAACTGCACCGTCCCTGATTATTCCATTCACACTTCTTCACCTTTCCTATAAATAAGCTACGTTCCCTTCAGTATTTGGCATCCCTTCTTCAAATCCAAAACTCACCACGCTCGTTCACCACACTTCATCAGCTCTCCGGAGCACTCACCACATACGCTTATACTATCCATCGACCACATCCATTTCTCTTCTCCCCGTTTTCTCCATTTTTATTTGTTTTTCCACCACACCACATCTCTGCCATTAATTAGTATTATTATTACGGACGACGTGGATACAGAGGCGGAGCTGGGATTCAGAGTCAACTTGCTAGCTGGAGTTTTCTCTACCCTTTCTCTTATTTTGTTTAAACGTTGTTTATATATAGTTATGTTAATTAATAAACTTAAGCCCTCCCAGGTTTGGGATGCAAGCCTATTTTATATAATTATGTTATGTTAAGCTTTCCACTATGATTTTATCTAAAGTAGTAGTTTAATTCCAGTTCTTAATCTGCTTTAATTCTCTGATCAATTATTAAAGCAATATTTGTAGTTTTCTAATCAACACGCGAGAGCTGAGATAGTAAACAAGACGTGGGAAGTTAAACCTGATTAACAGCTAGAAGCCTGATCCGGCCTATAGGTTAATTAGTCTCAAATAGAAGCTGTTCTTTATGCGATTGGTTGTGTCCGGATTAGAGCATTAGTCTGCTGCTAGTTCTAGCAACTGGTTAGGGTTCGTTAGATTTAGTCGTCAACGAATTATTTATAGTTTCTGAGTTTATTACTTAAGTGGTAAAGTTTATATTAATATAATTGATAAAATAGGTGAGCAGAACTAACCCGGGATGCTTTCTTAAAAGACAAAAATATTTTTTTATTATTTGTTTTTGTTCAGGTTAGGTTTTTCGTTTATTTCTTCTCTAAAAAAATGATAAAATCTATTTACTAGAAGTCTCAGTAAATTTAATCCACTGTCAGTTATCCACAGCGAGGTCCCCAAGAGTACGACAACCCCACGAATCCACTATCCCGCAAAACGATTAGGTACACTGCCTAAGTGGAAGAAGTAGTCACATATTTCTCCAACAAGTTTTTGGCGCCGTTGCCGGGGACCTCCAGCACGGTTAATTGATAGTTTTTAAATTTTATTGGGATTTCTATTTTTATTTACTTTTATTTTATTTTCGCTTTATTTAATTTTACTAAAAAAAAATTCTTGTATTTCTATATTATCTCTTATTTGTTTTTCTATCTATTTAATTTTGCTTATTATTTTTCTTTTCTGTTTCTATTTCTTTTCTACTTGGTATTTTATTTTTGTTTTTATAGGATAATTACTGACAATGGAGAGCAGCCACGATGAGGTGAGAAGATTGTTGATCAATTTGGAATGGACACAAATGCAAGAGGAGATATCCTCATATCAAGATTGGTCAAGGATTATCAACCACCTCAACAATCAAATCGAGAGCCGTATTGGTGGGAAGTCGACCAGGCTAATGCACAGTACAACGAAACTCAGTTGGGGTATTACTACTTCAATCAGAACGAACAACAATCTACACGGAGGCTAGACGAATTTCTCCTGAGTCAGGCCGAGCCACCAGAAGAGATTCCAGTGGTGACTCCAAGGAGTGAAGACCAATTCGAGCAGATATTATTGAAGCTACAAGTTCTGATGAGGAGATAAAGAAACTTCTCAGTACATTTTTCTCCGACGCCGAGTTAGAACAAATGTCTGAGAGTTACAATCTATCTCCATCCCCAATACAGGAGGAGCAATTAAAATTCGAAGATATTGTGTCTGAGCCGGTCAACCAGCTGGAAGAACGCTATCCTGTTGAGCCTCACCAACCGGAAGAGGAAATTTACATCCTCGAATCTGAGGAAGGAACACCACTACCACCGGTCTCTCATCAACTTCCGTCCTGCCTCCATAAGCCTCAACAGCAAGAGGAGGATGTTTACATCCTCCAATTTGAGGAAGAAAAGTCATCACCACCTGGTCTCCTGTTACAACTACGTTACCGGCAGTACCTCCTCAAACACCAGGTTTTGTGGAGTATTCATTTTCCTATTTTATTTACCGAAGTAACATTTTGTTTTGATCCAGGTGGTTTGCTTTTAATTATCACTAACTTCGTTTTCCTGGCGAAGATATTATCTACTTTTATTTTTGATCCAGGATAACGAAGCGATAGTCTAGCCAAAGACTAAAACTACGGGCAGCTTACTGGGAGGCAACCAGTGGTTATTATCTATTATTATTATTATTATTATTATATATTTTAATTTGTACCCCACATTATTTCTATATTATGTTTTTCAAAAAAAAAAATTAATTAACAAAAATTTTCAATTAATAGGGGAGCATATGGTTTTATTTTATTTATGATTTTCTTTTAATTTTAATTTTTTAACAAAAAGAAGTGGAAAGGGTGTCTATGCTTTCATGCAACGCTTTTTAGCGTTTATTTTTGGGTAGTGTGTGCAGGTAAAATTCTTATCATGGTATCTGAAGAACTCCAAGGCTGGACACTTACTTGAACGCAAGTGTGAGGAACGCTACTCCCCATTGTTCGCACTTAAGTGTGAGGAAGGACACCTTCCTCAATCTACGATGTCAGGGGAGTCTCAGTTTCTTTATTTTAAATGTTTGTGTCCAGTCTATCACGCTTAATTATTATTATATCAGTCCATGATTGTCCTGAATGAAATTCTTCATGAGTCTGGCATATTTTGAAAGGTTTTTTCTTGATTATTTTATGAACAATGAGGACATTGCTCCTCTTAAGTGTGAGGAAGTTTAGACCTTTCCCTGAAAATATGCCAGTTGCACTTAATGCCACACATGTTTTTAATTGTCTTCTTGCATTGAGGGAATCACTACTCTGAGTGCTTATAAATGTTGAATTCTTGGGTGAAAATTTTTGCATAAATTTTGAAGTGAAGCCAGGTGACCACCTCAAGAATCTTTCTGCTTTAGGTTGTTTGTATATATAGTTTTATTCAAATGAATCTGTTTTCCCAAAATTTGGTGGATTAAGTTGATTGGGGAAACTGAATTAGTTTATCTTGGGATTTTGGAAATGATATGAAAGTTTGGAATGAAAGGATAAGGCAAGGTACTCCGCTGATCAAAAATTTTTCTAACAAAAGCAGGCCTCGTCTATCCGGTTATTAAGTCCTAGGGGTGCCTTAACACCTATCTACCTAAGGTCTCGTGATCTGGGATGGGATAGTTGGCCCAACACCGTTACAAGGATAGAGAGAAAAGTCTGGGTTACGAAAAAACTCTGCAATTCGCAATTATTCAATTGTGTTGTATATATTTCTTGAAGAAGAATGTTTTTGCATACGAAAAGAGTTAATTGCAGTTTAATTTTTGTTTTTGATCATGAGTATGTGGTGTTGAAAGGTATCACGAAATAAGGCGTTACTTCACACCCCTTGTCATCCAAAGGTTAAAGGAAAGAAATGGTGGAAGATCCCAAGTTAATCTACATTCAGACTTTGTAGTCTAACTTATCCATGCTTTAAAAAATTTCTTTTTCACTGTTTGCGAAAACCTACAACCAGGAGTAGAACTATTCTTTTGATTGTCACTTTGCTTGCTCTGTTTTGCATCTGTTTAATCTTGAGGTTTGATACTACGGCCTTAGAGATATATTTATTCTCTATTTGCTTGAGGACAAGCAAAAGCTAAGTGTGAGGAAGTTTGATAAGCGAGAAATACATCTACTTTTAGGACTTTAATTCTTCCTATTTTCATAGCAATTTGTGTCGTATTTCTCACTTATCATATGATTTTCCTAGATTTATGTTTTGATATGAATTGATATATTTTATGTGTTAAATGTAGGAAAAAGCCATGTAAATGGATAGATAATCTCATGAGCTTTCCAACGCAAATAACGGCGAGTAAAACGGACTTATAACGAAGAATCGGGAACCGGTTGAAGATTGCAGTCCACAACTCATGAGGAGAGGCGGACAAGGACAGACAGAGGAGTCCGCCTCCTTTCGCGCGGACAAGAGAGGCGCAGGACAGACAGAGGCGTCCGCCTCCTTTCGCGCGGACAAGAGAGGGCAGAGGCGTCCGCCTCCTTTCGCGCGGACAAGAGAGGAACGGAGGCGCATAGACAAACACACGTCCGCTTGATTCTGCGACGTACACGGAGCGGACACGCATGCAGACAAGAGGATCAGCGCACCAAAATCCAGATTTCGTCGCGAATTTTCTTCTTCCTTCCTCCTTCGGCGGCGCCGCGAACTGCTACTTCATTGATTACAGACGGCGCCCACCTTAATTTGTGCACGCGTGACTGCCCGCCTCTGTCTGCAATCAGTTGCTGTTGCCCATGATCTACTCACCAACTCCACCGCCTTGCTCCAGAGCTTCAGTCAGCACCGTCCTCACCAACTGCACCGTCCCTGATTATTCCATTCTCACTTCTTCACCTTTCCTATAAATAAGCTACGTTCCCTTCAGTATTTGGCATCCCTTCTTCAAATCCAAAACTCACCACGCTCGTTCACCACACTTCATCAGCTCTCCGGAGCACTCACCACATACGCCTATACTATCCATCGACCACATCCATTTCTCTTCTCCCCGTTTTCTCCATTTTTATTTGTTTTTCCACCACACCACATCTCTGCCATTAATTAGTATTATTATTACGGACGACGTGGATACAGAGGCGGAGCTGGGATTCAGAGTCAACTTGCTAGCTGGAGTTTTCTCTACCCTTTCTCTTATTTTGTTTAAACGTTGTTTATATATAGTTATTTAATTAATAAACTTAAGCCCTCCCAGGTTTGGGATGCAAGCCTATTTTATATAATTATGTTATGTTAAGCTTTCCACTATGATTTTATCTAAAGTAGTAGTTTAATTCCAGTTCTTAATCTGCTTTAATTCTCTGATCAATTATTAAAGCAATATTTGTAGTTTTCTAATCAACACGCGAGAGCTGAGATAGTAAACAAGACGTGGGAAGTTAAACCTGATTAACAGCTAGAAGCCTGATCCGGCCTATAGGTTAATTAGTCTCAAATAGAAGCTGTTCTTTATGCGATTGGTTGTGTCCGGATTAGAGCATTAGTCTGCTGCTAGTTCTAGCAACTGGTTAGGGTTCGTTAGATTTAGTCGTCAACGAATTATTTATAGTTTCTGAGTTTTTACTTAAGTGGTAAAGTTTATATTAATATAATTGATAAAATAGGTGAGCAGAACTAACCCGGGATGCTTTCTTAAAAGACAAAAATATTGTTTTTATTATTTTGTTTTTGTTCAGGTTAGGTTTTTCGTTTATTTCTTCTCATTAAAAAAATGATAAAATCTATTTACTAGAAGTCTCAGTAAATTTAATCCACTGTCAGTTATCCACAGCGAGGTCCCCAAGAGTACGACAACCCCACGAATCCACTATCCCGCAAAACGATTAGGTACACTGCCTAAGTGGAAGAAGTAGTCACATATTTCTCCAACAAGTCATACTCAAGACTCACCATCGGGCTTTCAAATACAAGTCTTACTTTCCGGGTTTCGACCCTACTCTAGGTCTAGCATGGTGGGAAGATTTGACTATCAAATGGAACTATCCCACTGGTTCCTCAAATTCTCAAAGGTCCGTTTCTCTACCGGACTACTCAAATTCCCAAAACTCCTCTCTCGGAGTTATTTCATAATCTCATAGATTAGCCTAAAAGTATCTCTCTCGGTATCATCTATTCACTTAGGGAATTCCTCAATGTCTAGTATTCTCAGATTTAAGGTTTTACCCAACTTATCGAATACTTTTATGTTCGGGACATTTTCTCAAATTAGATCGGATCCTCATATTGTGGATCGACTATTTATCTAAGGGAGTTTGATGGCCCCTTATCATTCTTTTACTTTTCTCTTGAGTTCTTTTCTTAGAACTTTCATCTCCCTCTAGGTAGAGGTTTACTATGTCTTTCCACTCTTGTTTGTGTTCGTGGATTATTTTGATCCGGTTCCCTCACCGTTATCGGGAGTTTACTACTCCCGTAGAACTCTCTCACGTTCTAGTGAATTCATAGGTTGTGTTATCGTTTCTTAGTTCGATAGTTTTTGTGTGTTTCCACGTTTTCGTTATTTTTAGAAACGACTCTTTCTACGAGTCACTAACCACACAATACTCATCTACGTGTCGGTCCATATAACTAGGTTATACCACACAATCATACAAGGGTGGTTAGTACACACAACATGCATCAAGATATACAATCAAGCAATAAATCATTTTCATGCTTTTATCTTGATTAAGCCGACACACAAGCACACAAATCAGAGTAGCACTGTTAGCATACAGGGATGAGAAAATCATACCTTACACCATGGATTAACTTTACCGGGTCACCTCACATTACTCGGATTATTCTCAAACCACTGATATCATTCAAGTGGTTTTATTAATCATTAAGGTATGATAATGTGCGAACGACTAGTACACCCGTATTTAACCCTGTGGTCCCATTATTCCTTAGTTTTGTTCATGTGCTCTTAAACTCACAACTTCCTCACTGTTGGGACATACAAGTGTTGCAGAGATAGTCAAACAACCAGACGGAGTCACTCGTCATCGACAAAACACAAAGAACGGGTTATGCACCAAACCACAAGGAAGTCTGCGCAACTAAAGAAACACCACAGACTCTTCCATGCTGTTGCGAAAAATAAGGAACGGATTCGTGAACACTTCAACGCCCCAACGGTCATGCAACCACCCCAGTCGCATCCGAAGTTCACGGCCCAAGTCAGACTATGACCACCTGAGGACGTTGCCCACTAAGTTAGTTCCGAAAATTTCGGAACTAACTCCTTCGAGCCGTTTCTCCTAAAGCCAGTATAAATAAGCCTTGTAATAGCTATTTTTACTTATGCTTTTATTGAGAAACATTCCATAGGTTAGAGAGAGAATTATCATTGTAAGCTAGAGAGAGAATCCGTGCCAAATCAGTTAGTGCATCTAGATAGACTCTACCTAGGAAGATCCTAGTTTTTACTACAATTACCATTGAGCCGATCAGAAAGTGTATTGGGTGAGTGAGTGAAAAACCACGAAGTAGATCTCTTCTACCTAGTGGGCATTTGTAAGTTATTTTGTTTTGACCATGAAATAAAATAACTTATATTGTGTATCCTACTGAGTTCGACTGAGTCTTTCCATCTTTCGAGTGTTCTTTCACAGAGTCCCTCTACCTTTCGAGTGTTAATCCATTTAGCTCCATAAAGTCTTTCTATCTTTCACAGCATTAATTCATTTAATTCCTTTAAGTCTTCCACGCACTCAGTTCAATTAGTTCGATTGAGTGCTTCTACGTTTTAAGTGTTCTTACGTACAAAGGTTGATTGAGTCAAACCAACTCACAGACTCACACCTTGAGTTGGTTTGAGTTAGCCACCCGATCCTACACGTGGTATCAGAGCCTTGCTTAGGCTGACAGTTAATCAAAGAGCAATGGCAGACCTCTTTGCCAATCAAAACAATAAAATGCACTTCAAGCACCCCAGACTCACCTCCACCAACTACGATCATTGGAAAAATGAGATCGAACAACACATTGAGTCAGTCAACTCTAAACTTTAGGAGATAGTCACTGGAGGAGATCTCGCAGTCAATCCAGATCGATCCACATGGATTGCTGCAGATCGCAAAAGGTATGAGCTAAATCGACAAGCGCGCAATCTACACTTACCTGTCCATTCCAGAACAAAGAAGAGTCAATCACTGTAAGTCCGCAAACGAGATATGGACACTCTTTCAAGCTACACACGAAGGAGTCACTGAACTCAAGAAATGCAAAGCTCAAGAACTTCGAATGGACTATGAGAATTTTCTACAAAAATCCGGTGAGTCTCTGGAAGAAGTGCTTGATTGTTTTTACTTACTAACAACTACTATGCAGGAAGTGAACATTTTACTGGATATAGAGAGTGTCTTGCACAAGCTGCTTGACAGTCTCAAAGAAGAATGGGCAGAGACGGTAATCTCTACCAAAGCATGCAAGGATTTATCCGAATGGAGCTGTCAAGGCTTAGGTTCCTATCTACAATCCATAGATAAATACAAGAAGAATGTTTGAAAGAAGTGTGGTAATACATCCTCTTCTCTTCCTAGTAAGATTACTACTTTGAATGACCAAGCCTTGCAGGTTAGTTCGAATCAGTATACCCAAGAAGGAGCCTATGTCGCTGATACTCAAATCAGACAGGCTAAGGCAAAGTTGGTGGATATTATTGTTGAAGAAAATGAAGCTGAGGACTATGGAAGACTTTGTCTTCATATTAAAGAACTTCCAAAAATTCATGCGTAATCAACCCAATCGACAGAGTCGGTCGTTTTCAAATACCTCCAAACAAGTCTTCAACTCTGTCACCTGTTTCAACTACAATAAACCCGACCACTTCAAGAAGGACTGCCCCTTGCTCAAGAGCCAGTTTGGAAAATCCCAAGGGAGGTCGCTGATGGCAGCTGTTGGTTGGGGTGATTCAGACTCCGACGATCAAGACACAGAGTCCAGCGGCCTGGTATGTCTCATGGCACATGATACGACTGAGTCCATGATCCCCGACAATGAGGTAACTCGTTCCCATCTTAAAACAGATCTTTATCGTATATCTCCTATGGGTTTTATGACTTTAATTGCTAAAATTGTCTCTAAGACTAACTCCCTCAAAGCAAGTTTCACCAGCAAAATTTCAGAGTTAACTGAGGAACTCGAAATCTCAAAGGGTCTCATGTATGCTTTAAGAGACGAAGCTGAGGAACACAAGACTATCTCTTGCTCACTTAGACTGGACTTACAAGACTCACAACGTCATGTTGATTCCCTTCAAAAGGAACTCGACGACACCAAAAGTCTTAGTCAATCCTGCCAAAGCGAGCAAAAAGAGTCTCTCACTCTAATTGACTCCCTCAAACATGATCTCACTACCTTTACCGATAAATGCTGATCTCTTCAAAATGAACTAAATGCCTCTGAATCCAAAATCATGTCTTTAAACTCTACTATCAAAAACCTCACTCAAAAACTAAAAGAAAAAGAGCATGCTCTCTCTCTCAAGCCAGTAAAATTCATCAAACAAGTTACTTCCTCCGAATTACCTGAGTGGGCTAACTCCAAAATCAAGGAAGTCAGTAAAGATTGTGATAATCTTCATTCAAAGGTAGAACAACTCTCTCAAGAGATTGTCAATCTATGATCTGGAGTTGGATCCACTCAATCCAAGCCCAAGTGGTAAAAAGATAAGTTCGATATTCCAAAAAATGTGTCCAAAGCCAACAACAAAGCCAAACGACATCAACAAAAAGAAAATTTTGACTATTGGTGGAAAGGACAGCAGAAATACGTTAATCTTCCTCCCACCAAGATTTGTGGCTACTGCGGGAGCCTTGGACATAGGGACAGTGCTTGCGATAAATTGAATAAAGATCTTTAGTTCATTCTCAAACGAGTCAAATTGATTCTTGAAGCTAGAGAAGAGTTAAAAAAATCTAGCTCGAAAAGGGAACCCAAGTACATCTGGGTTCCTAAGTCTAACAAATGATCTTTTATTTTGTAGGTGAAGGCAAATGAAGACAACTGGTACTTGGATAGTGGATGCTCTCGTCATATGACTGGAGATCCAAATCAATTCAATTCTCTTTCATCCTACCAAGGAGGTAAGGTTACCTTTGGAAACAACAACCATGGTGAAATCGTGGGAGTTGGCTCTATAGGTAACCCCTCTAGATTTAAAATTGATGGAGTCCATCTGGTCACTGGACTTCAACATAGTCTGTTAAGTATTTCTCAAATTTGTGATATATTCAATTTGGTACTTTTCTCTTCTTCGGATTTTAAGGTTTTTGATGAGCGTACAGGTTCCTTAAAAGGTGTGGGACGCAGAGAAGGAAACTTATACAAAAATTCAATACTATGGCACTCCAGACTTGGTCACGCAAATCACAGGCTGTTGAACAAACTCAAAAGTAAGGATTTGGTTTCACCCGATCCTACACTCACTCACTTCTCAACTTAGTTTAAACTTCATAGGACATTTATATGTCACCAAACAACTCCTAAACATCATCTAAAACCATTACCAATCAATCCCCCATCATTTAGACACTTTAAAACACTCATGGTCAATTTCTGGGGGTGGTCCGGAACTTGGTTCCCACCTTAAGTCTCGGACCAATTGAGAACTAACTTCGGCTAGAAAAAAAAATGTGGTCCGGGACTTGTACCTAGGCCAAGTCCCGCGACCAAGTGGCTTTGCACTCTCGGCCTTATTTTGGGTGTGGTTCGGGACTTTGTCCAAGGACCAAGTCACGAACCCTACTAAAACCTGCGACTTACGTAATTTTTCAACTCCAATTCAACCCTTAATCCACACCTAATCATTCCATAACTTTCCAAAATGTTTTTCTACATGTATAAACACCTTAATAAAACAGCTCTAAACCTCTTCAACTCATGGTTTAATACTTATCAATTCTTGCTCAAATTCAACAATTTCCATTCTTACTTTTACATTTCGCACACTTGTGCATTTCTAACTTCTTCTTGATAGTTAGTACCTTCTAACAACCTTACCAAATCACTTATTGACCATTCCAAATACTTCCCAGACAAATGCATTAACTATACCCTAGTCCTTCCTCCATTTGTAAGGTTATGCACACAAAGCCTTTTTCCAAGAAATCAAATGCACTACATCCCTCTTTTGCTACAGATTTTTACCTTACTTCCATCCATCCTCCAACTACCATTTCAAGGTGTTTACTCCACTCCACTCAGCCCAATACACACCTCGCCTCTCCAATTCATTAAGTCACCTAAAACACTTATTTTCTACTAAAATTTTGCAATAGTTTCCCCACAAATCTAGCATACCCAAATTCATCAATTCTCACCTTTTCAATCCTAAACTAGTCACACCCATAAAGGGTCCTACCAGCACACATTGTTCCATCCAAACTCATCAAACAACAATATAGCTCACAAACTCAAATGCAATGGCACTTAGGCCCTTAAATCAACACAAGTTCACAATTCCCTCTAATATCATCCAAACACATTTTCCAACATAGATTTCAATTCATGATTTGGGTTCATTAATTTATTTACCCATCCCAAATTCTAAGACAATTAAATAAGTATTAAGGTAAGCTTTTTACCTTAATCTTCCAAGTTTCTTTTCAATTCTCCTCTTCCTCTTCCCATTTTCGGTCAAGTGGGCAATGGAGTTTCCAAACTCTGCACCAACATCCAAAGAATACAAAATGGATATAATTAAACTCCTAACCCTTAGAATAACACTAATTTAATGAAAGGGCTTAAAGCACAAAAGCTAGGGTTTTTACCTTTGGATTTTTAGGAGGGGTTTTAATCCATGAATAAAGAGGAGGGTTCCACCACCATTGAGGAGTATAAACAATACTCAAATCAAGAAAGAAAACGAGGCATTACAAAGGGGCAAAAATCGGCGAAGAAGGAAGATGGAGGAAAGTGAGTTTTTCTTTGGAACTTTTTACCTTAGAAGAAAGAGGAGGCTCCAAGCTTCAAGAATATGTTTTTTCTCTTCAAATGGGATATACCCATGGAGATGAACTTCATCATTTCGAAATTTTGAAAAGAGGGAAAGGTGGAGCTTGGTGAGAGGAGTTCAAATATGTTATTTATTTTGCATTTGGAGCATGGGGTTGGCTAGAGCAAGTGGAAGAAGAGAGGAAGCCATTGTTGAGCTTCAAAAATCTCCAGCCATGGGAGAGAGGAGGGGCTGCCGGCTGGGAAGGAAGAAGAGGAAGGAAAGAAGGGGGAAAAGAGAAATGAGAGGAGAGAGAAGAGAAAAGTTACTTTTTACTTTTTCATTTTTTTTGCTTTCTAGCTTATTTACTAATAGAGGGGGCTGCCTTATTTAATAAAAACCGGCCCCTATGTGTACATATGAGCTGGAGCGTTTTTTCATCTTTTACAGAAAACGCTCGTTAATTTACCCGGTTTTAGCACTATTCACTAACCGGGGCTGTTTTCCGGATTTTTCTTGTTTTTTTAATTTTAATGGTTCTTAAGCTTCCATTAATGTTTAATTATAGCTATTTGGTTTACTATAATTTTTACGGGTCCATTTGACCACTCAAAGTCATGTTTTCGGGTTTTCTCGAAAAACGTGCGCTAAAGCTTTATTAGCGTTTTTAATTCGTTTTATGGATCCATTTTCTTTGAGAATTGTTCCCGTATATTAATTAGGAATTATTAAGCCTTGGAAATCCATATAAGACCCTTGTCGAGGTCGTATTCCTCCTATGGTTGCCTAACGCTCATTTTTGCGTTTTATGCTTTTTAGGCGTTTTCTCTTTTCTTCTGGTTTTATTTTCTTCACCAATACTCTTTAGGCACTATTAGGACCTTAAATACCATATTATAATTATTATTTTCACCATTTTTAAGTTCAGGGTATTTCAATCTACCCCCCTTAAAGAACTTTGCCCTCAAAGTTGGTGAATCTAATATTGTTACTCACATAGGTACTCTATGCTAAGGTCATAACCTCTATATAACCTCACAGAATCCAAGGTCTGATTTGATGTATACCACACATCCACATAACATGTCACTGCATGCATAGCAATCAAAAATATTCTTTGCCAATCTCTCCATGGGGGTCCATCCGCAGATAATTAGGCACTCAGTCCTCCCCCATATCGAGTGATCCCTGAGGTACCGGTCACATTTGAACACTTACGCTCTCTGGTTCATGGCCGTCATGACTTTGGGCACTTACGCTTTCTAGCCCTACGGTCCTTTGGTTCTGATCAAATTCATTTGCACATCTAGAGATCCTCAGGCTACAATCTGGGTACTCTCCCAACACAGGACTACTCATATCCTGCTGCCCTTGGAAAAATACAAAACACACACTACAAACGTCCTACCGGTCACTTAGTACCCTTGCTCGTCCGTTGTAGTGGTTTCAAAACTAATCATCACTCCCACCGGCTCACACACTAGCCTTACTTCTCGGGTTCGACCCGATACCGGTGCCTAGCCATGGGAAGGTCCAACTAGCACATGTGGGAGCGGTGTCAAAACCGTTCCTCATTCTCAAGTTTGAAAAGAAAATCATTTGTACCAAAACAGTTTGGAAATTCATTTTGAAAACTCCATACAACTCCAAATTCCAATTTGTGATAATTACACCTATTACTAGTGTTATTACTATGACCACTTATAGGGAGCTTCAAGAGTCATTCAACCCCAATGTGATCAGCATTGGTGTTGAACTATCCTTCCACCCTAATTTGTGTTCGGTTTCCCTTGATCGCTAGCAAATCATGTTCCACCTCCCACCACAATTCACACAATCAAGTAGTCAAACATTATTTCATTTTCTATCTTCTTAATCTTGCTAGTCATAATCACCCATCAATACATTTTTCAGTTTCTAGAATTCATTTACTCACTTACTAATCATCTCATCAATTATTACTCAAGTTATCTCCAAGTACTTTACCTAAGAAATTCAATACATATTATAATTCTAATTCATTTTTTCTATCCTCCAGTTGTTCACAAATCAAATCAAATCAAGCCAAATCAATTCACCTAGGGAACTCAATTCCCACTAGGCTCAACATCGGCCTCATACCGATTTATTCTCATCATATTTCTCAAACATACTCATTTCTCAACACCGGTTTCATACCGGCTCATGTCTCATACTATTACCAATCGGGGTTCTCATTCCCCTGGAGTTTCTCTACTCCTTTTCACTTCTAATCTCACAAATAACCAAAATTTACACAATGAGTGAGTACAAATGTTTATGTAACATAAGTACCAATCATCAAAACAAATTCTTTTACGCTATGCACATTGTAGTTTACGCGCTTATTACGTAAAACATACACTTTGCGGTTTTCGCTCTACCCCCTTTAAAAAGGGATTATGCCCACGTAATATACCATGTGTCAACATTGGATATTGTCTAAGGCATTCAGCCGTCATGGAGTGTTTCAGCTTCCATGCGGTCTATCATACAATGTTCCTTGATCAAAGGGTTTTAACCGTATTGTCGGTTAGTTCCTCCACCAAGAATTTTCATCGGAGTTGTTTAACACTTAACCGGGTTCGGTTCTAGCCTTAGAGGCTTCAAGGCATTGATGATTCCTTCACTAGGTATATTTAAACCTTAGAATACTGGGCCCACTAGCTTCTGCTGCGTGACCCTGATAACTTGGGGTTTGTTCACCCTTTTCGTTATGTTAATGTGTTATACATTACCCTTTTATCCTTTTTTTTATCTTTGGAATAAGGTTTATCCATCAACACGTGATATTTCTTACCATACGTGAACTTAATGAGCTTCGGATTTTCTATCTAGCTCTTTGGAAATCAATCGTACATACCGTTGTGTACTTCTGTGATTATTCACTTGGTTCTTCCGACGTGTTGTCGGTTGAGGTTGAGCCACTACTTAGTGTGTAGTGCTTCCTCTGTTGTTGGCGGCTTCCAAATTATGCCCACTTATCTTGTTTGGTACAAGTGTTCATTCCTTGTATGACCTTGCATTTTCTATGCATCGGTCCTTATGACTTTCATAAGTTTCTTCCGCTTTATTCCAGTGGAATTCACTTCTTGTGATTGTTGGTGTGTCCAACACTCTTCGTGCTTCTCTGGCCAAAGGCCGCACGGTTTGTTCCTAAGTTTTTGCTTAACTAGCTTGTGCCATGTTCTTTGGTGTGTTTACAACAATTCCGTATCCAGTATGGTTGATTATCTATCAATTAGGTATTCTTGTCCCGAAGTTATTACTTCACTTATCAATTTGATTCATCAAGGATTTGCCTCAGTTCCTTATGCAACTGCAATAGGAATGAGCATTGGCTCCTCTGTGAGGTATTTCATCACTTGGTGCAGACTCCTGGCTTGTTGCCTAGTCTGTCTACCATCTCTTAATTAACATTTCCATATTATTATGTGATTATCCACATACACTGGTCGCTTGCTGCACACCATGTTCGTATTTCCACGATTGTGGTTTCCATGGCATCCTCTGTCATTAGCTTCTACTCATGTATTTCTGCCATTTGTACTATGGCTCGCCATTTACTTGGCTGATTATAGAATATGGTATTCTTTTGTGTTTCTGGGCTCCTTGAGCATTATTTACTTACACTTCATGTTTACACCTATAGTGTTTCTTCTTAACCGATTACTCTTCGGTTTCCAATAATTGCTATGACAGCTTATTTCCACATTGATTGAAAGTAATTATATGCTCAAGCTTATCTACATTAGTAGTTCTGGAAGTGATGTATTTTCAGACATCTACTGCCGACATCCTCTTCTTGGAGTCTATGTGTTCACCGCTCTTGCGGTCTCCCATTAACGAGGGGTATCCCTGCATGTTGGTTATTAAGCAACCTTTACTGGTGTCATTATCGGCAATTCTCCTTATGGTTCTCATTAGGTTTGCAACCGTTGTATCTGGGTATTGTAGCGGGTTCATGGCTTACTAGTCATGTTGCTTAGAGCTCTGCTCATCATAGGCTGTTCACATATTTTCTATTTCTCCTTACGCCATCAATTGGTTTGAAGTTAATATTGGGCTCCGTGATAAAGTCATTGCATCACGCTTCCATTATTAATGGCCCTTTAGGTATTTGATACTATCGGTGCCAATTGTCAATTTAGGGTATCCCCTGTCAAGTGGGATCCCTTCGGTGTTCTTACCGAGTGTTCGTTCCAATTCTGGTGTTTTTATCACGAAATTTAGTTCGACACCCTTCAAGGATTGCTCCTGGGTGTTATCAAGTTATGCCATTACCTTTGGCTAACTTTTGAGTATGTTCAGTTTACTCCGTATTGCGGTTCTGGATTTGAAATTGTCCCGTTTTGAGTTATAACGTCTCCCGTTCTTAGGGTAGACCATGGGTACTTCTCTTATATTTTTAACCGGTTTGATATTTTCTTCGGTGGTGAATGGTATCCTCCGGTACCTTAGATGATCACTCTGGGTATTTTATCTTGTCCATTGAACATTGGCTTGTTCATGTTAGGCATTTGCCTTACCGGGTTTGGACTGGGTGTTCATTCTGGCTATTTCATGCATTTACTTCAAGATTTTTGAAGACATATCCAATGTCTTTACTCAATTGTTAGTGCTTCTCGCACTTCTTAACTTTTAATCATTCTCCTGGAGTGAGTTCTTGACTCCTTTTGCTTGTGAGCTTATCTGAGCTCTTTCGATCGTTCGAGGTGTCTGACTGTTCCGGTTCGAATTTATCTTATGGTCCGTAGAACGGAGTTGACTACTTCCCGCATGTCATACACCACTTGTATCCATACTTGGGGTACCTTATTGGCAAGTTACGACTTACCTGACAAACTCACAAAAGGGTCTGTCAGGCCTGCAAGCTCCTTCGGAGTGCGGTCGTCCCACATCCCATTTTTGGTACACTCATAGTGTTTGTCACACGCCTAGGTGAAGTATTTTATTGTCAACTTCTCTTGTATTGTCCTATGATAACTTACCTTGATTCTTCTGGTTTGGTTTTAAAATCTGAGGTTTAAAAGAAATATTTGAGTTTAAAAGAAAAGTTTATGTTTGAAAGGAAATCTTGGTTTTGGAAGAAAAATTTTCATGTTGTTGTCATGTCTGAGGTCTTGACTAAGTCCAGCCTCTCGCTGACTGGTATGTTCTTAATACAATGGTCAAGTCGTCAGACCCTTCCAAGGTTCCGTTCTTCAACTTCTTAGGCTTAGTGATCCTATATCTGCCTCACTGTCATGGTGGTACTTTTAGTAAGTACTTGTTGGTCATTAAAAGTTTTCCAAATAGTCCTGCCTTTGCTGCACTTGCCTTGGCAAGTGCGCGGGTAAGTTGTTTTTCAGGGTAACATATACCGGTTACGGTATTGTTTCTATCCGAATTTGGTGGTTTTATTGGATCTTCCTTTGATCCTTTGATCTCAGTGATCAATCTTTTTAGTCGCTTCTCAGTTTTCTTGACATGGTTGCTGAAATACCCCGTAATTAAAAATAGTGATTAATTAGGCTAATAAGTAATTTAGAAGCTTAATTATGTCTAAATAATCATGAGGGAACAAATCCCGAAGAAAACGGATCCTTAAAACGGATTAAAAACACAAACGAACCCTAAAGCGCGTTTTTCGAGGAAACCGGGAAAACACGATTTTAAGCGGGTCAAATAGACTCGTAACAATTTCGGTCAACTAAATAGCCATTAATAAACATTAATGAAGGTCTGGAACCAATTAAATCAATAAAACGAGGAAATAGTAAAAACTGTCAAAAATGGGAAGTTGTGGGGTAAAAACATAAATAACCCAAACTTGTGTGTCCACTATTGAAAATAAAAATGTAAATCGGTGTGTGTGTGCTGTAGGGGCCGATTTTGTGCTCTCTCTCTCTCACACTCTCTTAATTCTCTTCTTGTACAAAAGACAAACAAAATTAAAAAGGAAAAAGTAACTTACTTTATTACTCTCTCTCCTATCCCTCACAAACCCCACGTACTGCACCTCTCTTCTTTCTCTGCTTTCTTTCTTCCTCCTTCGCTACTGCTATGGCGATTTGAAGAACCCACTCACAGCAGCTCACTTGCATCCAATCTTTGACACCCCAAATCACCTCCAAATGCTACAAAATTATACCGTTGAATTCGTCATGCTTTGGAGATCGTTCTACACCCTTTAAAAGTTAAAAAACTCCAACTTCATTTTTGAGGGTATAATTGTTTTGGAGTCTAAGGAGCACCATTTGAAGCTCCATCTTCTTCTTCATGTTCTAAGGTAAGAAAAGGACCAATGCTCTTCTCATTTCCATTTTTCCTTGCAAAAACTAAAACTCACGTGAACACCATTGTTCCCCCTCCAGCCGTTTTTGGTGTTCCACCTTGAGAGTTGAAGCCTTGTCATTTTCTACCCAAAAACTCCATTAGAAGCTCAAGGTAAGACTTCCTAAGAGTTTTAAATGAGTTCTCATAAGCTAGGGTTTAAAACCTACGTTAGAAATTTACTAGTTTTTGTGAATGTGTGTATGCCTTGTTACATGGTGTAGCTTGGCCTAAATAAACCAAGAAAACAAAGAAGGAAAGAGCTGTAAAGGAGAAGGAGAGAAAGGAAAAAGAAACAAGAATTCAAGGTAATGAAATGTCTCTGTACAGTTTTAATGTTTGTGTATGTATAAGTATATTGCTTTAGCAATGGTCTAAACCACTGTAACCGTAGGAAAGGGATGAGTAAGTTAATGCTAATTGTATTTGTAGTTTGAAGCTTTTGAAAGCAAATAAACAAAATGCTAAGTGTAAATATTAAGTGTGCAATAGGTGTTAGAATTTTGTGTGGGAATGGTGTGTATATTGAGCAGTTGTGAACTATGTTGAGTGTGCAAAATTATGTGGTGAGAACACTTAGAAATGTAGGGAAACTATGTCAAAATTTGGATAGAAATTAGGGACTTGGTTGTTGTTAGAAAAGAAAGAAACAGAGAGGGTTGCAGAGAAGAAAAGAATGAGATTTTCACTTTGTTTGTAACATGAGGAAGAGATGTAGTTGAGTAGAGTTAGAAATGGTGTAATGGGAAGTGTTGAACTAAGTTATGCTAGGTTGAGAGTCATTTAGCTAGTGGGAAGAAGAATGGGAGAATCTGTAGCATTGGTAGAAGAATAAAAACTGTAACAGGTAAGAAAACTAACAGTGATAATTTGTAAGTTGACAGATAATGATATAGGTTGGATTAGGTTAGTTTAAAGTGCTTAATCAATGTCAAAATATCCTAGATTATATGTAGGAATATTAGGGAAGAGATTAGTAGAAGTTTGGAGTTGAAACAAGTTCAAAAACACACATATTTTTCAAACCTGCAAGAGGTTCGGGTCTGTACTAAACAAGTACAGAAACCCGGACCAGTATCAAAACACGACAGATTGTTATATCAATGAAGTGGTCCGGGTTTACAAACCAGGACACTAACCCGGACCACCCCTAAATCATACCCGTGAGTTTATCAAAGCTTGTGGTCCGGGTTTGTAAACTAGGACACAAACCCGGACCATACATAAAACATACCCGAGAGATTTGCAAAGTGGTGGTCCGGGTTTGTAAACCCGGACAGTAACCCGGACCACCTCAATTTTTACACAGAATCTATTTTAAAGCTAATCTAAGGTAGGGTAAAGGTGGGTAATGATAATATAAGATAATTAAGACATAATTAATGATGTTTAAAGGTCATTAAGACCATAAACAAGCTTAGAAAATAATTTTAAGTAAGTAACCTAAATACATGTATTGGAATAATAATGAATTAGTAAGTATAAACCAGGAAATGTTAGGGAAGCAAATAGTAAGGTTAAATATGGATAATTAACCACCCAATTGTATGTATGTGATAGGACTTGAATTATGAACACCGAAGGAACGTCGGTTACAAGTACAACGGTGAACGGTATGAACTTCTCATGCCCCGTATGCTACCTTGGCTACTCTGATTTGTGTGCTTGTGTGCTAATTGATCACCTAACAAGATAAATGCACGAATCGGAACTAGTATGCCTACTTGTGAATATATGATGTTGTTCCTTGTTGTATATTCTCTTAAATCATAGTTTGTATAATTCATGAAATGTATGGATGAAAATGAATGTGTGTATGCTTGATGTATTGTGTTGTGACCAGATACATTGTGATGGACTTCTAACTAATTCCTAACAAGCTAGCCAATCTAACTTAATAAATTGGTAAATTGGAATGAGTAGAAGTCTGATATAGTTTCGGCCACGCGTGAGTAGGCGCAGTCACAAGAGTTGGCTCCAATTCCTGGTTCTTAACTGGTCCACGGCCCAAACCCCTTAAATGGGTAGCATCCTGGATTGGTGAGCCAAGTAAAACCCGTGGTGGGACGGTGTAGTCCCTGCCCGGAGGTCATACCGACTTAACATGAGTAAAAGTAAGTAAGTAAGAATGAGTAAACAAGTATGGTAAAGTAAGTAAGTAAAGTAAGAGAAAGTATTGTGTAATGAGTAAAAGAGTAATAAGCATCCGATTAACCCGGATGTGTAATTTGGCTAACCCTTGTGAAGGCAAGTGTTGTGTATGCTATTGTAATGCTATTTGGCTTGTGTATTGTATTGTATGTGACTGTATGTTGTATATAAAGCATGTATGTATGAAAATAATGAACCACATGTATAGTCGACCTTAAATAGTCTGCGTACCCTAGTTAGCACGCGGTATATGCGAAGTTTATATGCAGCTTTTTGCTGAGCCCCTTGGGGTGATGTTTTTAATATTTACAGGTCCTCGAGATGGCTGAAGACTTGGTGAGCTCAAGAAGATTTCTTTTTGTCTGTAATTAATGAATTGTGGATGGTGTACTAAGTTGTACATTGTAACGACGCCAAAACCACCCTAGGAGTTTTGGGTTTCATTCGTTAGAGCCTTGCGTTATTAGGTAATAGATATGCGGCGTGTAACGTCCCTAACTCCTAGGGTGGTTTTGGGGTCGTTACATTTAGTGGTATCAGAGCCAGGTTTGGCTTTCTTTGGGTTTTGTGGGTGTCTACATATCTACGCTTCCATGTCATTGTGTGATTTGTGCTAAGTGTTGTATGCTGCATGATTTGTCTACTATCTGCTATTTGATTTAATTATCCTCTATAGTCTGTTGTGTGTGTTTGCTCTGTAGTTGTCCACTATCAGTGTAGCGCAGCGGAAGCGTAGTTTCTGTTTATCTGTATGCTTTTGTGCTTTAAGTCTGAGTCTGAGGGAGTCGGGTCCTTTGGAAAAGGATGACCGAATGTGAGTTCTGGTTTGTTTGAGAGGTGTGACAGGGTTGTGTGTTTGTGAAGTGAGTTGTGTTTTGTTCTGGGATGTGAGTTAGAGAGGTGTTCAGTCTGTGAGGTGTGAGTGAGTTCAGATGGGTTTGGCTCAGGTGGTTGTATGATGTTGTTTGGAAGTGTTTTGGTCGTGAGATCCGGTTAGGTATGTGCTTTGGTTCAGTATTGGAAGTGCTGTGAGTGTGGGCTACGAGTCTGAGTGATATGATATGTTAGGGTACGAGATCGGGTGTGAGCTGAGTCGTGAGTTCTGCGTTTGGGTGAGAGTGTTGGTTTGAGAGTTTCAAGCTGTGTGATGTGAGACTAGGGGTGCTTCAGTGTGTGTGTTCCAGAGTGTGTTGTACTTTGGTTTTTAGTGGCTTGTGGGTGAGTTTGAGAGGTGTGTTTGTTTAGTCCTTTGGATAGGGACATCTTCTGAGAGGGTTGAGCGTCTCTTCTGTGTCTCTAGGCTGAGCTTTAGTAATCTTCTGTTATATCCCTTCAGTTTGTCAGTCAGTAGTTGGTGCGAGTACTGCCCTAATCCTTCAAGCTTTGCCTTCTGCGATCTTGTGTTTCGTTCATACTGTTAGTGAATCTGCCAGTGAGGTTGGGTGTTGGCTCGAGCGAGGTAGAGCTTTTGGGACGAGTGGTCATCTTTTCTATGCTTCCTTAGCCTTCGTGCTTAGCCTTCAGTAATCATCTGTTTCGCTTCTTTGTCAGTGAGCCACCCAGTAAACTTTGAGTGCTAGCTCTTTGAGGTTAGAGCCTCTGAATTGGGTGAGTGTTCTTCTGCGCCTTGGGGCTAGCCTTCTGTTGAGTTCCTCTGTTAGCCTGTCAGTAGTGAGTCTCAGTGTTGTGCATATGCTTCGAGTTTAACCTTCTGTAACTATCTGATTTGCTCCTTCCGTTAGGGAATCAATCTGAGAGGTCCGTGTGATAGCTGGTGCAAAGTTAGAGTTTCTGGAAGTGTGAGGGTTCTTTCCATGCCTTGGTGTTGAGCTTTTTGGTAATTCCTGTTTTGGTTCCTTCTGTCTGTGAGACAGTCAGTGATTCGATGAGCTGGCCCGTGAAAGATAGAGCTCTAAGATTGTGAGTGTTCCTTCGGTGCCCTAAGGTTAAGTGGTTAGGTAATCTTTTGCTTTGTTCCTTCTATTAGTGAGTCTACTAGTATGTTCTGAAGGCTGGATCTTTGTAATGCGAGTTTCTAAGGTGCGTGGGTGCTTCTCCTGTGCTTTGAGACTAGGTGTTGGTGACCTCCTAGTGCGCTCTTCTATCATTCAGTTAGTAGTAAGTTGAGGAAGTTCAAGTAACCTTCTGTTTCATTCTTCTATTAGCGTTTGAGCCAGTAGGTTCGGTGTGTTAGCCGGGTAAGGATAACGATGTGGAGTGTGTTTCTTGTGTCGTAGTTTGAGCTAGTAGGGATCTGCTACTATGTTCCATGACAGTTAGTCGGTGGTGAGTCTGGATACCGCTCCTGTGCTACCAGGTTTAATTCTCAGTTGCCTTTGCTTCGTTCCTTCTGTCAGCAAGTCAGTTGCCAAGTTTGGAGTGTTAGCTCTGTGAGACGTGAGTGTTTCCTTCCATGCTCTTAAGTTATGCGTCAGTAATCTACTACTTGTCCTTCTCTCAGTTCTGTTCCAAGTGTCAACTTCCTGTGCGGTTGACCTTTCGATCTGTGAGTTTCTTTTTGCATGCCTTAGTGATTGTAGTATTCCTGCACTTAAAGTGCATCTGTTCATATTCCGGGTTTCATCGAATTTCGAGGACGAAATTCTTTTTAAGGGGGGTATAATGTTATGCCCCAGTTTTTTTTATTTAATTTCATCCTGCTTCTATTTCGTTTCGGCTTTGCAAAGGGAGACTAATCATGTTTTGAATCTTGGGTTGATTCGTCTATGATTTATTCCGGTCTTTAGTATTCATTTTGAGAAAGGAGATTTACATTGTTCTTGTCTTCCTTTCGTTATTTAATTATTCGTAAGAGGGGATAATTATTAATAACTCTTTATTCCTTTTGTTATTTATTCCTTGGTTAGTAAAAGGCTACTAACCTTCCTATTCCTTCTTTTTACATTATGTTATTATTCATAAAGGAAGGAAATTCCATATCTAATTTAATTTCCTCTCTCCTTCTTTCCTGGCGACATTTCACGTCAGTTTCTTCTCACTCAAAGAAGAAACTTCCGCTCTGCAAAGTTTTCCTCTTCCTCTTCCTCTTCCTCAATTCCTCTCTTCTTCACAATTCTTCCATCCTGCAAATTAATTAGTCTGGTGTCTAACTTCAGCATCGAGGATTCCAATCCGTAGAGTCCGAGTGTGCGTTGTTGTTCGTCAGTCAAGTTCCTTGCTTCTCCCTCCGGTGTTGGTCCTTTTCGATTTGTGCGAGTGTTTGTGATTTCAGGATGGAATTCGAGGGGAGCAGGTTGTAGAGTCCGCAGAGATAGCATTGCTTCGGATGTGAGGTAGGTGGTGAATGGATTCGGGTTGGTGTGTTCAACCACGGGGGATTTCCGTTCTTATAAGTTTTCTGTATATGATTGCTTGATTCTCTAGTGCTGATGTTTTTGGTTAATTTTGATGTGCATTTGATGCGTTAAACCCCGTGGAAATGTGTTTTCGATTGGCTAATTTGCCACAATAAGTTATGTATGTTTTATGGGGGATTTGTGGCTTAGTTCTGGCTGATTTCCGCAATTGATTTTGCAGTTTTCGCAGTGTCCGAACATGTGTCTGAACATTGAAGTTCGGACATCATGCGCGGGTAGATTTTCTGACTCTCGGCTTATGTCCAAACATGCAAGGTCGGACGCATGTTCGGACCAGCCTTTGTTTTAGCATAACTTCTTCGTCTGAGCTCCGTTTTGAGTGCCGTTTGCGGTGTTGGATTCGTCTTTTCGAGTACTATCTTTTCTGATATATTTTAGCACATTAAATGTCTACTTTATTTTGAAAGTCCTCAACAAGCCTTGGAACTCTAATTTGCTCTAAAACAGTGTTGAGCTTCTACGCTTCTGTTTGGTTTTCGAGTTTGCTAGTCAGTGTATGACTTTTGTTTTGATAAGGGATTATGATCCATTTGATGTGATTTGGCCCTACGTGCTGCTCTGTTAAAGGCTTCTACTTCGTTTTGTAAAGCTTCTGTTTTGGGACCTAGATGTTTAGCTTCTGAGCCTTGGATAGTCGGGTCTGGCTGTCCCGTAGCATGCTACGCAGGAATTCCTTCTGTTATTCCCCTGGGTTCCCTTCTATTCTATCTCTCAGGGTCCCTTGGATGTTTAGTGACCGACGGGTCCATAGCTGTCTCTACGGCTTCTGTTGTGGGATCTTCGGATCCATAGGACGTTATGTGAGTCCTTCTGATGTGTTAGATGGTGTCTAGTGTCCCACCTCTGTTTCGATTGAGCTTTTGATATGAACTTCTGAGTTTTTGGTTTGCTTTGTTCTGATTTAAGACTTCCGTTCAATTTGCTAGTTTCTGCTTCTCTGCTCTGATTTGACAAACTTCTATTTCGGTTCTGGCCTGTCACTCCTCTGATTTGAGAAAGCTTCATTCTCTATCTGATTTCTGTTACAACTTCCAATCTGATTTGCTAATCTTATGTATTAGTATACGATTATGTTCAGTATATGTTTTGAGCATGCTTAGCTGATGAAGTTTATCATCTGCTGAGCTGTAGTTTGGCTCACCCCTATTTCCATCTGATTTACAGGTTTAAGTTTCCTTTGAAGACTCCGCTTTGCTATCTACTTCATCTTCCGCTTTGTATTTGTAGTTGTGGCTTAAGGCCCTTTGTAATTTGATTCTGTTATGTAATGAAGTTGGGCTTTCGCATGTAATGTCAGATAGACCTTGTAATCTGCTTTTAGTTAATCAAAGTGTACTTTGTTTCAGTTTTGGGTTTCGTTCGTTAGAGCCTTACGTTATTAGGTAATAGATACGCGGCGTGTAACGTCTACCCGCGCATGATGTCCGAACATGCAAGGTCGGACGCATGTTCGGACCGGCCTTTGTTTTAGCATAAGTTCTTCGTCTGAGCTCCGTTTTGAGTGCCGTTTGCGGCGTTGGATTCGTCTTTTCGAGTACTATCTTTTCTGATATGTTTTAGCACATGTATATGTGTACTTTATTTTGAAAGTCCTCAACAAGCCTTGGAACTCTGATTTGCTCTAAAACAGTGTTGAGCTTCTACGCTTCTGTTTGGTTTTCGTGTTTGCTAGTCAGTGTATGACTTTTGTTTTGATAAGGGATTATGATCCGTTGGATGTGCTTTGGCCCTACGTTCTGCTCTGTTAAAGGCTTCTGCGTCATTTTGTAAAGCTTCTGTTTTGGGACCTAGATGTTTAGCTTCTGAGCCTTGGATAGTCGGGTCTGGCTGTCCCGTAGCATGCTGCGCAGGAATTCCTTTGTTATTCCCTCGGGTTCCCTTCTATTCTATCTCTCAGGGTCCCTTGGATTTTTAGTGACCAACGGGTCCATAGCTGTCTCTACGGCTTCTGTTGTGGGATCTTCGGATCCATAGAACGTTATGTGAGTCCTTCTGATGTGTTAGCTGGTGTCTAGTGTCCCACCTCTGTTTCGATTGAGCTTCTGATATGAACTTCTGAGTTTTTGGTTTGCTTTGTTCTGATTTAAGACTTCCGTTCAATTGCTCAGTTCTGCTCTTGCTCTGATTGACTCTTCGGTTTCTGTCTCTCTTGATTTGAGAAAGCTTCATTCTCTATCTGATTTTTGTTACAACTTCCAATCTGATTTGCAAAGCTTATGTATTAGTATACGATTATGTTCAGTATATGTTTTGAGCATGCTTAGTTGATGAAGTTTATCACCTGCTGAGCTGTAGTTTGGCTCACCCCTATTTCCATCTGATTTGCAGGTTTAAGTTTCCTTTGAAGACTCCGCTCTGCTTTATGCTTCGTCTTTCGCTTTGTATTTGTAGTTGTGGCTTAAGGCCCTATTTAATTTGATTCTGTTATGTAATGAAGTTGGGCTTTCGCATGTAATGTCATATAGACCTTGTAATCTGCTTTCAGTTAATCAAAGTGTACTTTGTTTCAGTTTTAGGTTTCGTTCGTTAGAGCCTTGCGTTATTAGGTAATAGATACGCGGCGTGTAACGTCCTTAACTCCTAGGGTGGTTTTGGGGTCGTTACTTACACGGCTGTAGGTTTTTGTTAGCCAGTGTACCATGGGGTACACCCTTTTGGATAATGGAAGAATATTGAGATGGTGTAGATGAGTAGTTAGTAGAAACTCATTAATTTTAGGAGATTGGAAAGGGGTGTAATTTACTATACATTTGAATACTCGGTAATCCAGCGATGTGAGTATGTGATCTTTCGTATTTTGTATTTAATGTAGTAGCTCGGTATATTTAGACATCAGACCGTAACTGTAAGTAGTGTAAGCCTAGCTAGCCGTATGGGCGGTTAGCGGCGTTGTATCACCCGCCGTAGTAGTAGTATTTCCGCTGCGATGTTGTAGGTTTATCAGGACGATTAGACGGTAAGTAAAGGATTAGCGGTAAGGGTGTTACAAAAAGTGGTATCAGAGCGTAGTTACGCTTTGATGACCTAGATTACCGAGCATAGGGATTATCGAGTTAGGATTTCAACCGTTTTAAAGCGGATACTTAGAAACCTAACTAGGAATTACCGTTGTTAACCACGGATACCCTTGACGTTCTTATGAATGAAACCATGCTTAAATTTCAAGACCCCTTGGTCACCTGTTCCAAAGCCTAATGTAAATGTTAACTGTTCAGATGTCAGGACGAGGCCGAGGCCGAGCTAGAGGAGAGACCTTAGATGGACCCGGCGTGCAGACGATAGCAGAGATCGTCGTCGCCACGGTAGCACAGATGCTACCACAAGTAATCACGACAATGCAACAAACACAACAAAACCAACAGAACCAAACGGGACCAATCCCGCCCCCTCCACCCAGAGAAGTGAACTGGGTAAAAGCTGTAGCGGAACTCCGACCTCCCTACTTTAGAGGCGAGAGTGATCCGGCTAAGCTAGAAGCCTATATCTCCGAGATGGAGACGACATTTGAAACCCTCTAAGCTCCTGCTGGAGTTCGAGTTTGAGTAGCGGCTTACTACCTAAAGGATACAGCCGTGGATTGGTGGAAACTAATCAAGAACGAGCATGCCGATGACCCCACCTTTGACTGGGAATCCTTCACAGTCCTCCTCCGATCCAAATACTACACTGAACACGTCAAAACAAGAAAAAGACTTGAGCTTGATGCTTTGAAAATGACAGAGAAGATGTCTATCAATGAGTATTACCGCACCTTCACCTCCCTTCTACGTCTATTACCCGACCTTGGGTACACTGGCCAGGTGTTGGTCGATGGCTGCTATGGCGGTTTGAGCCATCGCCTTCCGTACGGCATAGGCTACACCAGATTTACCTCTCCTAAGCGAGAAATTGTAGGAAAAACTATATACAAAAGAATAAAATAAATAACTAAACCTACAACTCTACTACGGGTAGCAAAATAAAACCCGGTCGGTGTATAGTGTAAATATATTACGACCGAGAGTATCGAACCCAAGGGACTTATAGAAAACTAGTCCTAATCCGGTAATAACCTATTCTAAGACAAGGGGGGAAATTGAAATATTTTCTAACCCTAATCAAAACTAACTAAACTAAGTGGTAATTACAATGAAATTATCCTTGATCCAGGGTGTGAAACCATCTAGGTATCAATATGAACTCGAAACATAAACACAAGCCTTCAAATTAACCAACAATTGAATGCGCTGGGTGTCCTGCCGGATACCACTTGCACGGCATATTCAAAGACATTGAATATGCCGGACATGGGCCACCCGGCAGTGCATCCGGCATAGTCATAATGCATATTCTTTTTCCAGTTTCCGAGAAGAAAACAGAAAAATCACTACCTATTAACAATTCGAGCATATATCATGCCACGAAATGAACAAAGTAATGGGAAATGTGGGTTAATTCTCACTCTTACTACTAACTCTTAATTCATAATAAGAGAGTAGAAAGATCATTAAGAGAGTCTAACCTATCTTACTTGGGATTTACCTTCCACCAGTAAAATTTGCATGAAGAGAATAAGAGATCAACCAATTCTCTTTCAATAAGAACCTTACTCTTAATAAACTTGAAAATTATATTAAGAAGAACACATTGTTTTACAAAGAGAGTTTCATTCCCTAACCAAGAACTAACAAGGAATTCCTACTCCACCATCCACACAAATCAAGAGAGAGAATACACGGGAGATAAGAAGATTGGATGTAGCCTTAAACCGCCATGGATTCTCCTCTTCGCGTGGAAAGTTGCATAGAATTTCCTTGGACACCAACACCTTGGAGGAGTGCGGAAATGGAGTAATGAATGGAGTTTAATATGATGTTGAAGTGTGTTGAAAAGTGTAGCCCCTCGTCCTATTTATAGGCATCACATTCTTCTCGTGCCGGATGTCATGCCGTGCGAATTATATCCGGCATATAATAACCACGTGCCCAACTGCTAACGGTCGAAACCGCCAAATCTGCGCGAAAAGGTACCTGTGCCGGACAGGATATGTCCGGCACCATACCCGGCATAGGTTGGTTTGGCAACGGTCATTAACTGCCATCGTCTGGTCAATCGAGGCGACTTTTCTCATTTATGCCGGATTGGATATACCCGGCCACGTACCCGGCATAGAGTGCTTTTCTGCTCCATGCTTGTGCCGTGCAGGTATGATCCGGCCTTATGTCCGGCATTGTGGTCAGAAATGTCTCCTTGTATGGAAAAACATATAAAAACATCAATCTGAACAAATAATAGACTTAATACATAATATAGCATAAATATTAATTATTCTAACCTTAATTTGGCTAATAATCTTATAATTAAGTATACTAAAACATGATAAGTCTGAGGCTTATCAACCTCCCTTCAGGTAAATACCGGTTTAACCCTTAGTACCATTGTAAGTCCTTAAATACTTTACCTTATCTTTCCAAATAAGAATCCCGGCTAATACCTGAAACTTCAGGAGTGTTATCACGCGGCATCTCGCGTTGAGATCACTTGCCAACTGAGGGATGAAGAAACCGCGCTTAAGCACAAGGCCAACAACAAAAACATGAGTGCTGAGGAGCAGAACCAAGGAAAGGGTTGGAAAAAGAAGGAAGGGAAGTTCTTTCAGCAAACTCAAAAGAACTCCCCAAGTGAGAGCAGTGCCCATGAGAAGGGCAAACCAGTTGAGCTACTTCAGCTTGGTTCTTCTACACCGGTGGCTGTGAAGCCGCTGAGATCACACCCACCTAAGGGTAAACTTCTAAACTAAATTCGTAATTGTATAAGTATCATAGCTAGTATTTCCGCACAAATGTGCTAACTCTCTATACCTTAGGTTTTGGCTCCGGTTTCACTAAGAACTACTCCGACGGCTGCACCTACGTGTGCAGGAAGTGCAACCAAGACCATCCCGGCATGGATTGCCACGGGAGATAAATCCGGTGCTACAATTGTTATAAGCCCGGACACCGAGCCGATGTGTGCCCAGAAAATGCCAAGCCCAAAGGGAACTTCCAGAGCTACAAGCAGATGGAAGGCAAGGAGGTTGCATCTGGCGATGCACCAGCCCAGCAGGCCCCGCAGGGACAGGGATCCCGAGGTCCTCAGAAGGGTGCACCCTAGAGGCATCCTGCCTTGCACATCATTGACAGAGATGGGACCGGTTCTAAGTCCGGCCTAGGTAATTGAAATACCCCGAATAATTATCAGCTTAAATTCGTGAAGGTTGAATTAAACTATGAGTAACAGTTATGATCATACTCAAAAATATATATACATAGTAAATAATAATAACACCGTATGTGCGTATCGGTGCGTAATACGCTATTATAAGCTCAAATAAATATGCGCACCTCTGAACCGAAAACGTCAATATAGTCACGCACACACATATATATATATGTACGTATATATTTTATTTGTGTATATAACTAATAACGCGTTATATAATTCAGACATAAGATAATTTATGAACAATTAAATTTAGTATATACGCGTCCGAAAGCGTGACGACGTGTGACGACGTTACATATTAATATAGTCACGTACGTATATATGTACGAATACGAAAATACATGTACGTTGTAATAATTAATAACGTCGTGTAGTTATGTATAACTAAAACGCTACAAAATAAAAAGGGGCGTATATATAACGTAACAAAAATTAAGTGGTTGCGGACCTAACTAATAACGCGATGTATTATATGGTCTTACATACATTAATAAGCATGTATAATTTATACAAAAAAAAGAGAAAAAGAGAGCAAAGACGCTCCCGCTGAGGTTCGAACCCCGTACCTTTCGTATACCTTATAAACGCTTTAACCGGATGAGCTGTGCTCAAATTCAGTAACTTATGCCACCAAATTGAAACTAGTATTCTGTCAACTAAGGTAACTACAAAAAAAGAGAAAACCAAACACACCTCTGTAGCATCACTTCCTTCTTCCTCGATGCAGAACCAGATCACACAAAAAAAGAGAGAAAACAGAAATGGGAAGCTCCTAACTCTCAGGCGACAGAGTTTTGTTCCTGTTCAAGTGCCCATGACTCCCCTTGAAACTTGAGACCACTCAGGCCTTACTCCCTTGTTCCTTCCTCGTAATGCTCCTGATCGTTTAGGAAAAAAAATAAGAAAGACAATAAACTACTGAGACAAGAAACCAGCGAGTCCCCTTAATTCTGCCTGAAAACAAAAGGAAATTCCAACTGAGACAAACATACTGTTAGCAAGTTCTGAGTTGCAATCAGACAAGGAATTATGCCCGTTCTGAAGTTGGATTGCACAAACTCTTATAATGGCCTTGTAACTTGAGACCACCAAGTTCTTAATTCCTCCTGCAACTCGTGCCCTCTCAGTCACTCCTTTAACGCCACCTGAATCAAAACAAAAAAAAGAGACAAGGATCTGGTTGCTGATTTCCTTATTCAAGTCGGATCTGTAAACAAACACCTCTCTGCATGCTCACGTCTCTGCATAAACTGCTACCGCAACATTGCTCAATTCTTTCACCCTCTTTTGTTTTCCATGTCCGAAAGTCTACTGCACTTACTCAGGGTTCTCCCCTTGATCTATACAATGTTACATGAAACTCCATCCAGTGGGTGACCAGGATCCTCGAGCAAAAGAAAAAAAAACCGGCCAAATACTTCCCTACAACACAACCAGAGGTAAGGCTTTTTCTTTAAATAAAAGAAAGAGGATCGTTTCTGCTCTCGGGTTCTGACGATAGCCTGATGATCGATCACCCTTCCCAGATTATTGCAGAGGGTGTAAGGTACTGGAAGTCTCAGTTTGTGCCAAGAGCCACCATGGGAAATCTGCTAAGCTACTTGAGTGGTGAGTTACATCTAAACTAACTTCTTGATCAAAAAACAGAAACAAAATCTGTTCTGTTAAACGTTCCGCTGCTACCGTCTTCTGTTCCTCAGTACAGAGAAGTTCCAGTAGTAGTCTAGCGGTGGTATTAACTTGATGATGAACCTTAAATAAAGCCCATATACATAACGCAGGTGGTAGGCTCGTGGGAATCTTAAAACAGACAGAGCTCGGGTAGTAACTCGACTTCAGTTCTGTGTGATTGCTGTTGCTGTCTAGGCAAGCTCCAAGGTCTGAAGTCTTATATTGGTTCAAGGCCCTGGCAAGAGAAAACCAGCTGAGACATCTAAGGTTGTGAGCTAAACCTTTACTTCTGTTATGAACAAAAAAATTCTGCCATGGGCAAGTTGGCAATGTCCGTAGATGTCTTGAGTAAATGGCTACCCATGAACTAGTAAATCATGTGTATGGTATAACTATGGGATAACATGTTAGGAGTTTAACCACAAGGGTTTTACAAGTTAAGATTAAGCATGATAACTACCGAAGACTTGTAAGGAAAAATTCAGTGCTGACTTAAGAAAGTTACTGCAGTGTGTAGCCAGATAGACTAGTGGTTTAGGGAGTTAAAAAGGGATGTTACAGAGGTGGGAAACTTGCCTTCAAGGGCTGGCGAGAAAATGCTTGAGGGTTACTGGAAAATTGACCAAAAGGATCTCACCCAAACAAGAAAAGAGTAAAAGTTAGTAGCTGGTTCACGTTTCAGTTTTTCTCTTTTTTTTCACGAAACCTTAAGCTGCTGTGTGACTTTGTTACAGAAAGTTTTAGGGGGTTGTATTGAGTGTTTCTAGAGCTTAAAACCTTGCTAATCCACTTAACTAGGTGTGTAAGCATTTTACATAAAAAAATTGCAATTCAACTGTGAACAGACAGAAAAATCATAGAAAGGAAAATGCAACAGTTTTCAGTTGTTTCCTGAAACCCATGTTTTCTGTATAACCTTGTTACAGAGGGTTATAAGGGGTGGTATTGAATTACTAATGAACCTAAAACATCTCTAACACACTTAAGTAAGTTATAAATACTTAGAGGGAAAGTTAGAAGTCAGTGCCACAACTTAATTGATGAAATGAAGAAAAAAATATACCGATTTTTGTTTTCTTATTTCTGCAGCTTTTCCAATTCTGTATAATGAACTTCCAATAGTTCTAACAGCGTTGTTTCGAGTTGTTCTTAAGTGTAAAACTTTCTAATACACTTAGCTAGTTGAGTAAAAACTTTGGAAGGCATTGGAGACTGATTAATAACCCAAAACAAAGTTTGATGAGGAGCTATACCAAATTAGAGTTTACAGTTTTCCTGCAGATTTTAGCTTCTGTACAATGAACTTTCAGACGTGATAACAGTAGTGTTTTGGGTTGGGTTTGAGTTTAAAACTTCCATAATGTACCTAGGTAGTTGGATAAAAACTTTGGGAAGATTTGGAAACTGAATTATAACCTAAAAGAAAGCTTGAAGAAGAGATAAACAAACTGTGCTTCAGTTTTTCTGAAATCTGTTGGCTTCTGTATAAGAGTAATACAGATGTGCTAAGGGCATGGTGTTGGGTTAATAATCAACCTAAATCAGGGCTGCTACAATTATCTAGGATGGTTTATACCTGGGGGAAATTAAAAGCCAATTAGGAGACTTAAACATGGAGTTAAAGGAAGTTGTAAGCAGATTGTGTATCTTCGGGTTTCTATAACTCTGGTTCTGTATAACTGATGTACCTGGGGGTTATAAGGGTATGTTAGACTTATGATAAACCCAAAACCCTCCTAATGCACCTAGCTAAGTTTACAAAACAACTTGGGAAGTTAAACGCCCTTTAGATATATAAAAAAAATGTGATAACATAAGATCGCATGCAAGAACCATGTTTCAGTTTTGGGAACTTTGTGTCTCGGTACAAGTAAATCTTAGAAACATTTTAGGAGTTATTGTGTTGATGATGAACTAAAAACATAACTATTTAGATAAGTATGGAATATACCTTTGGTCAATAAAGGTTCCATCCTAGATACACTTGTTACATATTAGTGCCTAGAACACTCTAAAACATTTGCTAGTGGGAAGTACTTAGTTAACATGTAAAATGACGAGGTAGACGTCCTAAGGGTTAAATAAGCAACTAAGGTGAGTACTTGGGGAGCCCTAAGTGTTAGAATAAAAATTGTACCTTCAACAATTCGTCTAGGGAATAACACCCGATAATAATAGTGAGATGAATTTGGGAAGTGTCACAAAGGGCGTCACATGAAATTATAAACTGACAAACTGTTTTTAATTAACGTTAGGGTCATAACAAACGTCAACCAGGAACCCGTGTGTGAGACGACACTTGCTTCTGATCCAGGTATGGACATGTGTGGTTCGTATGTTGCCGTGTTCACGGCTTGTGTGTTGTGTGCTTTGTTTGACAATGACTATTAGACTAAAGCATGAAATTGGATTGCTTCTTGTGGCTCGCTTATATGCTTGTTATATATACCCTTGTGGCATATTACTTGCGCGCACACAGTAGTTTAGTCCCTTTCTCGTTTATGGAACTTGAGATGAACTACTACGAATTATGAAAACCAAGAAAATTCTATAAGGGGAACTCCTCTCTAAACCATTGAGGACTACCATGACACCCACTATGGTGTCTATTCATTAATGATAAAGAAGAGCAAGTCTCAATTGGTGGGACATGACGAACCACGTAGACAAAACAAAAGAACTATACAAAGAGACAACTCCTCTCTAACTATAGAGGACTCCTAGCGACACCCACTATGGTGTCAAGCTATTAATGATAATGAACATTAAATACCAACTGGTGGAATATGAGAATAACCCGGGAAGACAACATCTCGGGCCGCGCGGTTTGGACACTCGGGAGGAGGTGTCTGCATCAGATCTTTCAACCGTCTATTGAGGAGCTTATCCTGGAGTCTAGAGGTGACTCCTCTTTCTTGACCCTGGGTGTCTGGAATGGGGGATTGACAATTGGTGAAGCACATCCTGGAGTCTAGAGGTGACTCCGCTTTCTCGACCCTGGGTGTCGGGAATGGGGGAGTGACAAATTGGTGGAGCTTATCCTGGAGTCTAGAGGTGACTCCGCTTTCTCGACCCTAGGTGTCGGGAATGGGGGACTAGCTATGGAGGAGACGCCCTCCAACGTGCGGTGATAAAAGCATTCACAAATAACCCTAAAAGAAACAAGGAATGATTAGCACCTACATAATAAAGTCTCGGGATCTAATCTATATCCCCTGACTCGGTGCCAGAGAATAGAGGAAAACATGTGTAATGAGACCAAGCAAACAAGAAAATTCACAAATGTGATTCTTTAAGAAACAAGGAAAGATTGGCACCTATATGTTATGGTCACGGGATCTAAACTATATCCCCAGACCTGGTGTAAGGAAAGAGAAAGAAAATACACATCGTGGGAACAAGAGAAAAGAAATGAAAACATACCACGCTCGAACGATCCCATAGTGAGGATCATTGGTAAAATACCTATGCACACGTCTAATGACTTACATGATTGTTGTTGCTATATTAGCAGGTTGTTGTGCTCGGTTGTGTGTTTGATATTGCTATGTTGCCAGCATGTTATGCTTGGAAGTTTGTTGATATTGCTATGCTACCTTAAAATGTGTATGATATCATGATATATTGTGGTGTGCTTTATTGCTTTATTATAGTATGTAAATTGACTTAATAATATTCGACCAAGTAGTCGTGTGGCCCGGCAACATACGGGCTACACACGTTCATACTCAACGTAGTTTGCTGAGTCCTTTACAACTCAATTTTTACAGGTATTGAGCCGGACGATAACAGAGCGTAGGCGGGATGGCTACCATGGGGGTAGTCCATCGGGGCATAATTCTTGAGTTGAAGTAGTATGCTTGAAGTATGGGTTGTTACTACACCCGGGATGTAATGTTCAGTTTATGATTTGGTAATATTGCTGTAGACACTCGGTATTCGGAATTGTATCTTGTATTGTATATGAGTTTTTGTTGAGGGCTGTTTCCAGTCATACAGACCGTAACTTAGTATTGGTAATGTGGTCTGTCAACCACGTGGGTGGTTGGCATCTGTAGCGCCCGGATGATGTCGAGAATCCGCTGCGTAGTTATCATGTAATATGACTAGGAGCTTGGTTTTGTACTATTGGATGTTTATTCGGGGGTGTTACAGTAATTGTCTAAACCTTGAATCCTTGAGAAGCATGACTAAGTATTAGAGTAACTGTTTGAATGAATGCATGAATAAATCAATTGGAGTATGTATTGAGCATGAAATGAAGTAGTTGAGACTAGTACTCACCGTAGATGACATTTATAACAATAGGTAGCTTTAGTATCTGCTATCCGATACCTTCAAAACCAAATCAAGAAGAGACCAACATCACCAATCACTACTACACCAGCGAGCAGTGTCAGGTCATCCGACCAGGTATGATCTTATTAAAGGAATACCTGACACCCGAAGCACAAATTGCAATTATTCGACGATGCAACGAACTAGGAACGGGTCCAGGAGGATTTTATACACCCGAATTCCCCGGTGGAGCGAAGATGAAGCTGATGATGATGTGCTTGGGAAAGGACTGGAATCCTTATACCAAGACATACCAGGAGACACGAATACAAGACGGAGCGACGCTACCGTCAATACCCCTAGAATTTCTTACCCTTGTTACACAAGCAGTAAATCTAGCAAGACAATGTGAATATGATCCGATCCCCGCAATTGAAGCAGACCTTTGTATCGTCAACTTCTATGAGAAAGAAGGACGACTTGGGTTACACCAAGACAAGGACGAGACAGCGGAATCTCTTGAACAAGGAGTGCCCGTAGTGTCTTGGTCCATTGGTGATGATGCCGTATTTATGTATAGCGAGCATAAACGTGTGGACTGCACAGACAAATTGGTATTGAGATCAGGAGATGTCCTAATCATGGGTGGAAAATCTAGGATGCTGTATCATGGGATCAACAAGATCAATTTGAATACGGCACCGCCGACAATAATCAATGCCACACACATGAAACCTGGACGCCTGAACCTTACCTTTAGGAAGTATTAAATTCGTAGTATCATGTAATGTATTAGTAACGTGTATTAGAGACGCGGTATGTATGATGGTTGGTTTATCAATAAAGAGCAGTGTTGATTTAAATTCCACTTGTGTCCACCATCATTACTTATGAAATTGTGACTTCGATAGGTTGTGGACTCGGTACCGAAGGTAACCTGAGTATCCTCACCGAAGCACAAGCCTGTAAAAGCGGCACCATCCTAACGGGAACCTTCCCAGTGAACGGCATTGAAGCCTCAGTGTTATTCAACTCCGGCGCCTCTCACACCTTCGTATCACCATCTTTCGTGAAGAGGTTGGGGCTAGATGCGGATGAGCTACTGAATTTCCTAGTTACTCTCCCATCGAAGGAGCGAATACAATGTACCAAGTACTACAAGTCTGCCGCGATCGAAATAAAATGGGAATCGTTTCCCATCTCCTTCATCGAGTTTAATGGGTTGGGATTCGACGTAATAGTCGGAATGAATTGGTTGGAGCGGCACAAGGGTAGAATCCTCTGCACCGAGCATCGATTGCTGCTCAAGAGTCCTTCTGGGGTTATTGTATCTTACTTCCAGAGACCGAGAGAGCCTTCGACCACAGTCATCTCCGCTATGGCTATGTACCAGGAGCTCTGAAAGGGCCATAAAGTGTATTTGTGCTATCTACAAGACCTGGAGAGAGATCCAGAGTTCAACCCCGAAGTACCCATTGTATCTGAATTCCCTGATGTATTCCCCAAGGAGCTGCCTGGTAAGCCACCTTGCAGAGCAGTAGAATTTGAGATTGACCTCTTGCCAAGTACTGGTCCCATTGCTAGGGCACCGTACCGTATGGCACCTGCTGAAATGACAGAGTTGAAGGAACAGTTACGCGATCTTCTCGACAAAGGGTTCATACGCCCGAGTGTATCACCCTGGGGAGCACAGGTCCTCTTTGTGAATAAGAAAGACGGTAGCCTCCGACTTTGTATTGACTACCGCGAGTTAAATGCGATTACAGTCAAGAATAAATACCCATTGCCACGCATCGACAACCTATTCGACCAGCTGAAAGGAGCCTCAGTCTTCTCTAAGATCGACCTCCATTCTGGGTATCATCAGATTGCTATCAGAGAGCAAGACATAGAGAAAACGACATTTCGTACCAGATATGGCCACTACGAATTCACAGTCATGCCATTCGGTTTGTCAAACGCACCGGCAAAATTCATGGATCTTATGAATCGACTTTTTAGTGAGCAGTTGGACACCTCAGTTGTTGTATTTATCGATGACATCCTTGTGTACTCCAAGTCAGCAGAAGAGCATGAAATTCATTTGAGGAAAGTACTTGAGACACTGCGCGAGAACCAGCTGTACGCGAAGTTCTCCAAATGCGAGTTCTGGCTAGATCAGGTATCATTCCTCGGTCATGTCATCTCGAGCGCAGGTATTTCAGTTGACCCTTCTAAGATTGAAGCTGTACGATCATGGCCTAGACCCAAGACTGTTACCGACATTAGGAGCTTTCTTGGTCTAGCCGGTTACTACCGGAGATTTGTAAAGGACTTCTCGAAAGTCGCTAAGCCCATGACTACACTGATGAAGAAAGATGCACCGTTTGTATGGACAAACGAGTGTGAAGCATCATTTCAGAACCTAAAAGACTCATTGACCTCAGTGCCCATCCTTACTCTTCCAGAGGGCACAGAGGGATTTGAGGTGTATTGCGACGCATCAGGCAAGGGAATGGGATGCGTACTCATGCGGCATGGTAAGGTTGTAGCTTATGCCTCCCGCCAGCTGAAAAAGCACGAGGAGAATTACCCGACACACGACTTAGCGTTAGGAGCCATCATCTTCGCCTTGAAGATATGGTGACACTATCTTTATGGGGTAAGCATCACCTTCTACTCCAACCACAAGAGCTTACAGTATGTATATACACAGAAAGAGTTGAATTTGAGACAATGAAGGTGGATGGAAACTTATGACCTCAACCCTAAGTCGTCGAGCACACTCACTCCATTCGCTACTCGCTTCTTCTAGCTTGGTTGACGAGGTGCAAGACGCTCAGTTGAGCGACCCTTACCTGACCGAAATCAGACAGAAGATCACAGATGGTACTTTTGAGAAGAAGAAATATGATTTTAAGTTGCATGAAGATGGTCTGATTTGGCTGAATGGCAGGCTATGCGTCCCCCGAAGCAATGTTGAGCTAAGGGATCGCATCCTGCGAGAGTCACACAGTACTACCTTGTCAGTCCATCCAGGAGCCTCCAAGATGTACAAAACATGAAGAGGTACTTCTGGTGGTCTGGAATGATATCAGATGTGACAGAGTATGTATTGAGATGCTTGCATGCTAGAAAGTGAAGTTTGAACATCGTAGAGTGAGCGGAATGGTACAATCGATGCTAATTCCGGAGTGGAAATTTCACGATATCTTCATGGATTTTGTTGTGGGACTCCCACCTGCCAGGGGAGGACTCAACATTATCTGGGTTGTAGTCGATCGCCTCACCAAGGTTGCCAGATTCATATCGATGAAGGACACCTGGAAGGTAGTGAAGCTCGTAGAGCTATTCGACAGAGAGATTATCAGACACCACGGAGTCCCGAAGACTATTGTATCTGACCGCGACACCAGATTTCTTTCGAGATACTAGAGGGCTACACGGGAAGCGCTGGGTACAGAATTGAAACTGAGCACCGCCTTCCATCCTCAGACTGAAGGTCAGACAGAAAGGACCATCTAGACACTGGAGGACATGCTTAGAGCATGTGCCTTAGATTTTCAGGGGAGTTGGTTAGATAAGCTTCATCTTATCGAGTTTTCATACAATAATAGCTATCATGCTTCGATTAAGATGTCGCCTTTCCAAGCCCTATACGGTAGACCGTGCCGTACACCTTTGTGTTGGGATGAGTCAAGTGAAGCGGTCATTATAGGACTGCAGTATTTTGAACAAGTCCAAGCGGAAGTGCAACAAATCCGAGCCAATATGAAGGCAGCCCAAGATAGACAGAAATCCTATGCGGATGTGAGACGACGCGACCTTGAGTTCGCTGTGGGCGACCAAGTGTTCTTGCGAGTTTCACCTATGAAGGGCGTATTCCGTTTTGGTCAGAAGGGCAAGCTGAGCCCAAAATTTGTAGGGTCGTACACTATCACCGAGAGAGTTGGATCCGTAGCCTATAGGTTAGCACTACCTGAGGACTTGGGGCGTGTCCATGATGTCTTTCATGTGTCACAACTCAAGAAGTACATTTCTGATCCTTCTCATGTCCTAGAGCCCGAGAGACTTTCCATTGAGCCGACAATGAGATATGTCGAGACCCCGGTGAGAATCCTTGATAGGAAGACCAGAGACACTCGCCATAAGTCTATACGAATGGTGAAAGTCTTATGGTCAAACCATGATGTCGAAGAAGCGACATGGGAGCTAGAAGACGCCATGAAGGCGAAGTACCCACAGTTATTCATAGACTAGATAGTCTAGTATTTAGTAGATACGGGTACGGGGCGTACCCCTTTTAAGGGGGGTAGAGCCTTTTTGCTTTTGCATTGCTTCGGGTTAGCATTGCATAGGGTGTGTACATTGTAGTATGTTTTGGATTGGCACATGTAGTGCGGAGTGTATTTGGTATGTATGTGTATGTATGTGTAATGTGTGGTGTATGAATGTGTATGCACAATGTATGGTGTATTGGGGTAATGTGTATGAATGTGTATGCACAATGTATGGTGTATTGGGGTAATGTGTATTGTGAATTGCAGTTGTGTATTGTGTAATATGGATATGATGTGTATGGAAATGTGGATTGTGTATGTGAATTGTGTATGGTGCTTGAATTGTGTATGCTTGCAATGTGGAAGAAGTAAACACCTCATAGGTGGTAGTAAGACACATTATGGCAATTGGTTTGCCTAATGAGTAGAATTATTAAACCTTTAACCTTGAGCAACTTTGAGGGCAAAGTTCCTTAAGGGGGTAGATTGAAATACCCCGTAATTAAAAATAGTGATTAATTAGGCTAATAAGTAATTTAGAAGCTTAATTATGTCTAAATAATCATGAGGGAACAAATCCCGAAGAAAACGAATCCTTAAAACGGATTAAAAACACAAACAAACCTTAAAGCGCGTTTTTAGAGGAAACCGGGAAAACACGATTTTAAGCGGGTCAAATAGACTCGTAACAATTTTGGTCAACTAAATAGCCATTAATAAACATTAATGAAGGTCTGGAACCAATTAAATCAATAAAACGAGGAAATAGTAAAAACTGTCAAAAACGGGAAGTTGTGGGGTAAAAACATAAATAACCCAAACTTGTGTGTCCACTATTGAAAATAAAAATGTAAATCGGTGTGTGTGTGCTGTAGGGGCCGATTTTGTGCTCTCTCTCTCTCACACACTCTCTTAATTCTCTTCTATGTACAAAAGACAAACAAAATTAAAAAGGCAAAAGTAACTTACTTTATTACTCTCTCTCCTATCCCTCACAAACCCCACGTACTGCACCTCTCTTCTTTCTCTGCTTTCTTTCTTCCTCCTTCGCTACTGCTATGGCGATTTGAAGAACCCACTCACAGCAGCTCACTTGCATCCAATCTTTGACACCCCAAATCACCTCCAAATGCTACAAAAATTATACCGTTGAATTCGTCTTGCTTTGGAGATCGTTATACACCCTTCAAAAGTTAAAAACCTCCAACTTCATTTTTGAGGGTATAATCGTTTTGGAGTCTAAGGAGCACCATTTGAAGCTCCATCTTCTTCTTCATGTTCTAAGGTAAGAAAAGGACCAATGCTCTTCTCTTTTCCATTTTTCCTTGCAAAAACCAAAACTCGCGTGAACACCATTGTTCCCCCTCCAGCCGTTTTTGGTGTTCCGCCTTGAGAGTTGAAGCCTTGTCATTTTCTACCCAAAAACTCCATTAGAAGCTCAAGGTAAGACTTCCTAAGAGTTTTAAATGAGTTCTCATAAGCTAGGGTTTAAAACCTACGTTAGAAATTTACTAGTTTTTGTGAATGTGTGTATGCCTTGTTACATGGTGTAGCTTGGCCTAAATAAACCAAGAAAACAAAGAAGGAAAGAGTTGTAAAGGAGAAGGAGAGAAAGGAAAAAGAAACAAGAATTCAAGGTAATGAAATGTCTCTGTACAGTTTTAATGTGTGTGTATGTATAAGTATATTGCTTTAGCAATGGTCTAAACCACTGTAACCGTAGGAAAGGGATGGAGTAAGTTAATGCTAATTGTATTTGTAGTTTGAAGCTTTTGAAAGCAAATAAACAAAATGCTAAGTGTAAATATTAAGTGTGCAATAGGTGTTAGAATTTTGTGTGGGAATGGTGTGTATATTGAGCAGGTTGTGAACTATGTTGAGTGTGCAAAATTATGTGGTGAGAACACTTAGAAATGTAGGGAACCTATGTCAAAATTTGGTTATAAATTAGGGACTTGGTTATTGTTAGAAAAGAAAGAAACAGAGAGGGTTACAGAGAAGAAAAGAATGAGATTTTCACTTTGTTTGTAACAGGAGGAAGAGATGTAGTTAAGTAGAGTTAGAAATGGTGTAATGGGAAGTTTGAACTAAGTTATGCTAGGTTGAGAGTTATTTAGCTAGTGGGAAGAAGAATGGGAGAATCTGTAGCATTGGTAGAAGAATAAAAACTGTAACAGGTAAGAAAACTAACAGTGATAATTTGTAAGTTGACAGATAATGATATAGGTTGGATTAGGTTAGTTTAAAGTGCTTAATCAATGTCAAAATATGCTAGATTATATGTAGGAATATTAGGGAAGAGATTAGTAGAAGTTTGTAGTTGAAACAAGTTCAAAAACACACATATTTTTCGAACCGCAAGAGGTTCGGGTCTGTACTAAACAAGTACAGAAACCCGGACCAGTATCAAAACACGACAGATTGTTATATCAATGGAGTGGTCCGGGTTTACAAACCAGGACACTAACCCGGACCACCCCTAAATCATACCCGTGAGTATATAAAAGCTTGTGGTCTGGGTTTGTAAACTAGGACACAAACCCGGACCATACATAAAACATACCCGAGAGATTTCCAAAGTGGTGGTCCGGGTTTGTAAACCCGGACAGTAACCCGGACCACCTTAATTTTTACACAGAATCTATTTTAAAGCTAATATAAGGTAGGGTAAAGGTGGGTAATGATAATATAAGATAATTAAGACATAATTAATGATGTTTAAAGGTCATTAAGACCATAAACAAGCTTAGAAAATAATTTTAAGTAAGTAACCTAAATACATGTATTGGAATAATAATGAATTAGTAAGTATAAACCAGGAAATGTTAGGGAAGCAAATAGTAAGGTTAAATATGGATAATTAACCACCCAATTGTATGTATGTGATAGGACTTGAATTGTGAACACCGAAGGAACGTCGGTTACAAGTACAACGGTGAACGGTATGAACTTCTCATGTCCCGTATGCTACCTTGGCTACTCTGATTTGTGTGCTTGTGTGCTAATTGATCACCTAACAAGATAAATGCACGAATCGGAACTAGTATGCCTACTTGTGAATATATGATGTTGTTCCTTGTTGTATATTCTCTTAAATCATAGTTTGTATAATTCATGAAATGTATGGATGAAAATGAATGTGTGTATGCTTGATGTATTGTGTTGTGACCGGATACATTGTGATGGACTTCTAACTGATTCCTAACAAGCTAGCCAATCTAACTTAATAAATTGGTAAATTGGAATGAGTAGAAGTCCGATATAGTTTCGGCCACGCGTGAGTAGGCGGAGTCACAAGAGGTTGGCTCCAATTCCTGGCTCTTAACTGGCCCACGGCCCAAACCCCTTAAATGGGTAGCATCCTGGATTGGTGAGCCAAGTAAAACCCAGTGGTGGGACGGTGTAGTCCCTACCCGGAGGTCATACCGACTTAACATGAGTAAAAGTAAGTAAGTAAGAATGAGTAAACAAGTATGGTAAAGTAAGTAAGTAAAGTAAGAGAAAGTATTGTGTAATGAGTAAAAGAGTAATAAGCATCCGATTAACCCGGATGTGTAATTTGGCTAACCCTTGTGAAGGTAAGTGTTGTGTATGCTATTGTAATGCTATTTGGCTTGTGTATTGTATTGTATGTGACTGTATGTTGTATATAAAGCATGTATGTATGAAAATAATGAACCGCATGTACAGTCGACCTTAAATAGTCGGCGTACCCTAGTTAGCACGCGGTATATGCGAAGTTTATATGCAGCTTTTTGCTGAGCCCCTTGGGGTGATGTTTTTAATATTTACAGGTCCTCGAGATGGCTGAAGACTTGGTGAGCTCAAGAAGATTTCTTTTTGTCTGTAATTAATGAATTGTGGATGGTGTACTAAGTTGTACACTGTAACGACCCCAAAACCACCCTAGGAGTTTTGGGTTTCGTTCGTTAGAGCCTTGCGATAGATACGCGGCGTGTAACGTCCCTAACTCCTAGGGTGGTTTTGGGGTCGTTACATTTAGTGGTATCAGAGCCAGGTTTGGCTTTCTTTGGGTTTTGTGGGTGTCTGCATATCTACGCTTCCGTGTCATTGTGTGATTTGTGCTAAGTGTTGTATGCTGCATGATTTTTCTACTATCTGCTATTTGATTTAATTATCCTCTGGAGTCTGTTGTGTGTGTTTGCTCTGTTGTTGTCCACTATCAGAGTAGCGCAGCAGAAGCGTAGTGTCTGTTTATCTGTATGCTTTTGTGCTTTAAGTTTGAGTCTGAGGGAGTCGGGTCCTTTGGAAAAGGATGACCGAATGTGAGTTCTGGTTCGTTTGAGAGGTGTGCCAGGGTTGTGTGTTTGTGAAGTGAGTTGTGTTTTGTTCTGGGATGTGAGTTAGAGAGGTGTTCAGTTGTGAGGTGTGAGTGGGTTCAAATGGGTTTGGCTCAGGTGGTTGTATGATGTTGTTTGGAAGTGTTTTGGTCGTGAAATCCGGTTAGGCATGTGCTTTGGTTCAGTATTGGAAGTGTTGTGAGTGTGGGCTACGAGTCTGAGTGATATGATATGTTAGGGTACGAGATCGGGTGTGAGCTGAGTCGTGAGTTCTGCGTTTGGGTGAGAGTGTTGGTTTGAGAGTTTCAAGCTGTGTGATGTGAGCCTAGGGGTGCTTCAGTGTGTGTGTTCCAGAGTGTGTTGTACTTTGGTTTTTAGTGGCTTGTGGGTGAGTTCGAGAGGTGTGTTTGTTTAGTCCTTTGGATAGGGACATCTTCTGAGAGGGTTGAGCGTCTCTTCTGTGTCTCTAGGCTGAGCTTTAGTAATCTTTTGTTATGTCCCTTCAGTTTGTCAGTCAGTAGTTGGTGCGAGTACTGCCCTAATCCTTCAAGCTTTGCCTTCTGCGATCTTGTGTTTCGCTCATACTGTTATTGAATCTGCCAGTGAGGTTGGGTGTTGGCTCGAGCGAGGTAGAGCTTTTGGGACGAGTGGTCATCTTTTCTGTGCTTCCTGAGCCTTCGTGCTTAGCCTTCAGTAATCATCTGTTTCGCTTCTTTGTCAGTGAGCCACCCAGTAAACTTTGAGTGCTAGCTCTTTGAGGTTAGAGCCTCTGAATTGGGTGAGTGTTCTTCTTGCGCCTTGGGGCTAACCTTCTGTTGAGTTCCTCTGTTAGCCTTTCAGTAGTGAGTCTCAGTGTTGTGCATATGCTTCGAGTTAAACCTTCTGTAACTATCTGATTGCTCCTTTCGTTAGGGAATCAATCTGAGAGGTCCGTGTGATAGCTGGTGCAAAGTTAGAGTTTCTGGAAGTGTGAGGGTTCTTTCCATGCCTTGGTGTTGAGCTTTTTGGTAATTCCCGTTTTGATTCCTTCTGTCTGTGAGACAGTCAATGATTCGATGAGCTGGCCCGTGTAAGATAGAGCTCTAAGATTGTGAGTGTTCCTTCGGTGCCCTAAGGTTAAGTGGTTAGGTAATCTTTTGCTTTGTTCCTTCTATTAGTGAGTCTACTAGTATGTTCTGAAGGCTGGATCTTTGTAATGCGAGTTTCTAAGGTACGTGGGTGCTTCTCCTGTGCTTCGAGACTAGGTGTTGGTGACCTCCTAGTGCGCTCTTCTGTCATTCAGTTAGTAGTAAGTTGAGGAAGTTCAAGTAACCTTCTGTTTCATTCTTCTATTAGCGTTTGAGCCAGTAGGTTCAGTGTGTTAGCCGGGTAAGGATAGCGATGTGGAGTGTGTTTCTTGTGTCGTAGTCTGAGCTAGTAGGGATCTGCTACTATGTTCCATGACAGTTAGTCGGTGGTGAGTCTGGATACCGCTCTTGTGCTACCAGGTTTAATTCTCAGTTGCCTTTGCTTCGTTCCTTCTGTCAGCAAGTCAGTTGCCAAGTTTGGAGTGTTAGCTCTGTGAGACGTGAGTGTTTCCTTCCATGCTCTTAAGTTATGCGTCAGTAATCTACTATTTGTCCTTCTCTCAGTTCTGTTCCAAGTGTCAACTTCCTGTGCGGTTGACCTTTCGATCTGTGAGTTTTTTTTGCATGCCTTAGTGATTGTAGTATTCCTGCACTTAAAGTGCATCTGTTCATATTCCGGGTTTCGTCGAATTTCGAGGACGAAATTCTTTTTAAGGGGGGTATAATGTTATGCCCCAGTTTTTTTTATTTAATTTCATCCTGCTTCTATTTCGTTTCGGCTTTGCAAAGGGAGACTAATCATGTTTTGAATCTTGGGTTGATTCGTCTATGATTTATTCCGGTCTTTAGTATTCATTTTGAGAAAGGAGATTTACATTGTTCTTGTCTTCCTTTCGTTATTTAATTATTCGTAAGAGGGGATAATTATTAATAACTCTTTATTCCTTTTGTTATTTATTCCTTGGTTAGTAAAAGGCTACTAACCTTTCTTTTCCTTCTTTTTACATTATGTTATTATTCATAAAGGAAGGAAATTCCATATCTAATTTAATTTCCTCTCTCCTTCTTTCCTGGCGACATTTCACGTCAGTTTCTTCTCACTCAAAGAAGATACTTCCGCTCTGCAAAGTTTTCCTCTTCCTCAATTCCTCTCTTCTTCACAATTCTTCCATCCTGCAAATTAATTAGTCTGGTGTCTAACTTCAGCATCGAGGATTCCAATCCATAGAGTCCGAGTGTGCGTTGTTGTTCGTCAGTCAAGTTCCTTGCTTCTCCCTCCGGTGTTGGTCCTTTTCGATTTGTGCGAGTGTTTGTGATTTCAGGATGGAATTCGAGTGGAGCAGGTTGTAGAGTCCGCAGAGATAGCATTGCTTCGGATGTGAGGTAGGTGGTGAATGGATTCGGGTGGGTGTGTTCAACCACGGGGGATTTCCGTTCTTATAAGTTTTCTGTATATGATTGCTTGATTCTCTAGTGCTGATGTTTTTGGTTAATTTTGATGTGCATTTGATGCGTTAAAACCCCGTGGAAATGTGTTTTCGATTGGCTAATTTGCTACAATAAGTTATGTATGTTTTATGGGGGATTTGTGGCTTGGTTCTGGCTGATTTCCGCAATTGATTTTGCAGTTTTCGCAGTGTCCGAACATGTGTCTGAACATTGAAGTTCGGACATCATGCGCGGGTAGATTTTCTGACTCTCAGCTTATGTCCGAACATGCAAGGTCGGACGCATGTTCGAACCAGCCTTTGTTTTAGCATAACTTCTTCGTCTGGCTCCGTTTTGAGTGTCGTTTGCGGCGTTGGATTCGTCTTTTCGAGTACTATCTTTTCTGATATGTTTTAGCACATTACATGTGTACTTTATTTTGAAAGTCCTCAACAAGCCTTGGAACTCTGATTTGCTCTAAAATAGTGTTGAGCTTCTACGCTTCTGTTTGGTTTTCGTGTTTGCTAGTCAGTGTATGACTTTTGTTTTGATAAGGGATTATGATCCGTTTGATGTGCTTTGGCCCTACGTTCTGCTCTGTTAAAGGCTTCTGCGTCGTTTTGTAAAGCTTCTGTTTTGGGACCTAGATGTTTAGCTTCTGAGCCTTGGATAGTTGGGTCTGGCTGTCCCGTAGCATGCTGCGCAGGAATTCCTTCTGTTATTCCCTCGGGTTCCCTTCTGTTCTATCTCTCAGGGTCCCTTGGATTTTTAGTGACCGACGGGTCCATAGCTGTCTCTACGGCTTCTGTTGTGGGATCTTCGGATCCATAGGACGTTATGTGAGTCCTTCTGATGTGTTAGCTGGTGTCTAGTGTCCCATCTCTGTTTCGATTGAGCTTCTGATATGAACTTCTGAGTTTTTGGTTTGCTTTGTTCTGATTTAAGACTTCCGTACAATTTGCTCAGTTTCTGCTTCTCTGCTCTGATTTGACAAACATCTATTTCGGTTCTGGCCTGTCACTCCTATAATTTGAGAAAGCTTCATTCTCTATCTGATTTCTATTACAACTTCCAATGATTTGCTAAGCTTATGTATTAGTATACGATTATGTTCAGTATATGTTTTGAGCAGGCTTAGCTGATGAAGTTTATCACCTGCTGAGCTGTAGTTTGGCTCACCCCTATTTCCGTCTGATTTGCAGGTTTAAGTTTCCTTTGAAGACTCCGCTCTGCTTTCTGCTTCGTCTTTCGCTTTGTATTTGTAGTTGTGGCTTAAGGCCCTATTTAATTTGATTCTGTTATGTAATGAAGTTGGGCTTTCGCATGTAATGTCAGATAGACCGTGTAATCTGCTTTCAGTTAATCAAAGTGTACTTTGTTTCAGTTTTGGGTTTCGTTCGTTAGAGCCTTGCGTTATTAGGTAATAGATACGCGGCGTGTAACGTCCCTAACTCCTAGGGTGGTTTTGGGGTCGTTACATACACGGCTGTAGGTTTTTGTTAGCCAGTGTACCATGGGGTACACCCTTTTGGATAATGGAAGAATATTGAGATGGTGTAGATGAGTAGTTGGTAGAAACTCATTAATTTTGGGAGATTGGAAAGGGGTGTAATTTACTATACATTTGAATACTCGGTAATCCAGCGATGTGAGTATGTGATCTTTCGTATTTGGAATTTAATGTAGTAGCTCGGTATATTTAGACATCAGACCGTAACTGTAAGTAGTGTGCCTAGCTAGCCGTTTGGGCGGTTAGCGGCGTTGTATCACCCGCCGTAGTAGTAGTATTTCCGCTGCGATGTTGTAGGTTTATCAGGACAATTAGACGATAAGTAAAGGATTAGCGGTAAGGGTGTTACAAAAAGTGGTATCAGAGCGTAGTTACGCTTTGATGACCTAGATTACCGAGCATAGGGATTATCGAGTTAGGATTTCAACCGTTTTAAAGCGGATACTTAGAAACCTAACTAGGAATAACCGTTGTTAACCACGGATACCCTTGACGTTCTTATGAACGAAACCATGCTTAAATTTCAAGACCCCTTGGTCACCTGTTCCAAAGCCTAATGTAAATGTTAAATGTTCAGATGTCAGGACGAGGCCGAGGCCGAGCTAGAGGAGAGACCTCAGATGGACCCGGCGCGCAGACGATAGCAGAGATCGTCGCCGCCACGGTAGCACAGATGCTACCACAAGTAATCACGGCAATGCAACAAACACAACAAAACCAACAGAACCAAACGGGACCAATCCCGCCCCCTCCACCCAGAGAAGCGAACTGGGTAAAAGCTGTAGCGGAACTCCGACCTCCCTGCTTTAGAGGCGAGGGTGATCCGGCTAAGCTAGAAGCCTATATCTCCGAGATGGAGACGACATTTGAAACCCTCTAAGCTCCTGCTGGAGTTCGAGTTTGAGTAGCGGCTTACTACATAAAGGATGCAGCCATGGATTGGTGGAAACTAATCAAGAACAAGCATGCCGATGACCCCACCTTTGACTGGGAATCCTTCACAGCCCTCCTCCGATCCAAATACTACACTGAACACGTCAAAACAAGAAAAAGACTTGAGCTTGATGCTTTGAAAATGACAGAGAAGATGTCTATCAATGAGTATTACCACACCTTCACCTCCCTTCTACGTCTATTACCCGACCTTGGGTACACTGGCCAGGTGTTGGTCGATGGCTTCTATGGCGGTTTGAGCCATCGCCTTCCGTACGGCATAGGCTACACCAGATTTACCTCCCTTCAGGTAAATACCGGTTTAACCCTTAGTACCATTGTAAGTCCTTAAATACTTTACCATATCTTTCCAAATAAGAATCCCGGCTAATACCTGAAACTTCAGGAGTGTTATCACGTGGCATCTCGCGTTGAGATCACTTGCCAACTGAGGGATGAAGAAACCGCGCTTAAGCACAAGGCCAACAACAAAAACATGAGTGCTGAGGAGCAGAACCAAGGAAAGGGTTGGAAAAAGAAGAAAGGGAAGTTCTTTCAGCAAACTCAAAAGAACTCCCCAAGTGAGAGCAGTGCCCATGAGAAGGGCAAACCAGTTGAGCTACTTCAGCTTGGTTCTGCTACACCGGTGGCTGTGAAGCCGCTGAGATCACACCCACCTAAGGGTAAACTTCTAAACTAAATTCGTAATTGTATAAGTATCATAGCTAGTATTTCCGCACAAATGTGCTAACTCTCTATACATTAGGTTTTGGCTCCGGTTTCACTAAGAACTACTCCGACGGCCGCACCTACGTGTGCAGGAAGTGCAACCAAGACCATCCCGGCATGGATTGCCACGGGAGAGAAATCCGGTGCTACAATTGTCAGAAGCCCGGACACCGAACCAATATGTGCCCAGAAAATGCCAAGCCCAAAGGGAACTTCCAGAGCTACAAGCAGAGGGAATGCAAGGAGGTTGCATCTGGCGATGCACCAGCCCAGCAGGCCCCGCAGGGACAGGGATCCCGAGGTCCTCAGAAGGGTGCACCCCAGAGGCATCCTGCCTTGCACACATCATTGACAGAGATGGGACCGGTTCTAAGTCCGGCCTAGGTAATTGTCTAAACCTTGAATCCTTGTGAAGCATGACTAAGTATTAGAGTAACTGTTTGAATGAATGCATGAATAAATCAATTGGAGTATGTATTGAGCATGAAATGAAGTAGTTGAGACTAGTACTCACCGTAGATGACATTTATAACAATAGGTAGCTTTAGTATCTGCTATCCGATACCTTCAAAACCAAATCAAGAAGAGACCAACATCACCAATCACTACTACACCAGTGAGCAGTGTCAGGTCAACTGACCAGGTATGATCTTATTAAAGGAATACCTGACACCCGAAGCACAAATTGCAATTATTCGACGATGCAACGAACTAGGAACGGGTCCAGGAGGATTTTATACACCCGAATTCCCCGGTGGAGCGAAGATGAAGCTGATGATGATGTGCTTGGGAAAGGACTGGAATCCTTATACCAAGACATACCAGGAGACACGAATACAAGACGGAGCGACGCTACCGTCAATACCCCCAGAATTTCTTACCCTTGTTACACAAGCAGTAAATCTAGCAAGACAATGTGAATATGATCCGATCCCCGCAATTGAAGCAGACCTTTGTATCGTCAACTTCTATGAGAAAGAAGGACGACTTGGGTTACACCAAGACAAGGACGAGACAGTGGAATCTCTTGAACAAGGAGTGCCCGTAGTGTCTTGGTCCATTGGTGATGATGCCGTATTTATGTATAGCGAGCATAAGCGTGTGGACTGCGCAGACAAATTGGTATTGAGATCAGGAGATGTCCTAATCATGGGTGGAAAATCTAGGATGCTGTATCATGAGATCAACAAGATCAAGTTGAATACGGCACCGCCGGCAATAATCAATGCCACACACATGAAACCTGGACGCCTGAACCTTACCTTTAGGAAGTATTAAATTCGTAGTATCATGTAATGTATTAGTAACGTGTATTAGAGACGCGGTATGTATGATGGTTGGTTTATCAATAAAGAGCAGTGTTGATTTAAATTCCACTTGTGTCCACCATCATTACTTATGAAATTGTGACTTCGATAGGTTGTGGACTCGGTACCGAAGGTAACCTGAGTATCTCACCGAAGCACAAGCCTGTGAAAGCGGCACCATCCTAACGGGAACCTTCCCAGTGAACGACATTGAAGCCTCAGTGTTATTTGACTCCGGCGCCTCTCACACCTTCGTATCACCATCTTTCGTGAAGAGGTTGGGGCTAGATGCGGATGAGCTACTGAATTTCCTGGTTACTCTCCCATCGAAGGAGCGAATACGATGTACCAAGTACTACAAGTCTGCCACGATCGAAATCAAATGGGAATCGTTTCCCATCTCCTTCATCGAGTTTAATGGGTTGGGATTCGACGTAATAGTTGGAATGAATTGGTTGGAGCGGCACAAGGGTAGAATCCTCTGCGCCGAGCATCGATTGCTGCTCAAGAGTCCTTCTGGGGTTATTGTATCTTACCGCCAGAGACCGAGAGAGCCTTCGACCACAGTCATCTCCGCTATGGCTATGTACCGGGAGCTCTGAAAGGGCCATGAAGTGTATTTGTGCTATGTACAAGACCTGGAGAGAGATCCAGAGTTCAACCCCGAAGTACCCATTGTATCTGAATTCCCTGATGTATTCCCTAAGGAGCTGCCTGGTATGCCACCTTGCAGAGCAGTAGAATTTGAGATTGACCTCTTGCCAAGTACTGGTCCCATTGCTAGGGCACCGTACCGTATGGCACCTGCTGAAATGACAGAGTTGAAGGAACAGTTACGCGATCTTCTCGACAAAGGGTTCATACGCCCGAGCGTATCACCCTGGGGAGCACCGGTCCTCTTTGTGAATAAGAAAGACGGTAGCCTCCGACTTTGTATTGACTACCGCGAGTTAAATGCGATTACAGTCAAGAATAAATACCCATTGCCACGCATCGACGACCTATTCGACCAGCTGAAAGGAGCCTCAGTCTTCTCTAAGATCGACCTCCATTCTGGGTATCATCAGATTGCTATCAGAGAGCAAGACATAGAGAAAACGACATTCCGTACCAGATATGGCCACTACGAATTCACAGTCATGCCATTCGGTTTGTCAAACGCACCGGCAAAATTCATGGATCTTATGAATCGACTTTTCAGTGAGCAGTTGGACACCTCAGTTGTTGTATTTATCGATGACATCCTTGTGTACTCCAAGTCAGCATAAGAGCATGAAATTCATTTCAGGAAAGTACTTGAGACACTGCGCGAGAACCAGCTGTACGCGAAGTTCTCCAAATGCGAGTTCTGGCTATATCAGGTATCATTCCTCGGTCATGTCATCTCGAGCGCAGGTATTTCACTTGACCCTTCTAAGATTGAAGTTGTACGATCATGGCCTAGACCCAAGACTGTTACCGACATTAGGAGCTTTCTTGGTCTAGCCGGTTACTACCGGAGATTTGTAAAGGACTTCTCGAAAGTCCCTAAGCCCATGACTTCACTGATGAAGAAAGATGCACCGTTTGTATGGACAAACGAGTGTGAAGCATCATTTCAGAGCCTAAAAGACTCATTGACCTCAGCGCCCATCCTTACTCTTCCAGAGGGCATAGAGGGATTTGAGGTGTATTGCGACGCATCAGGCAAGGGAATGGGATGCGTACTCATGCAGCATGGCAAGGTTGTAGCTTATGCCTCCCGCCAGCTGAAAAAGCACGAGGAGAATTACCCGACACACGACTTAGCGTTAGGAGACATCATCTTCGCCTTGAAGATATGGCGACACTATCTCTATGGGGTAAGCATCACCTTCTACTCCGACCACAAGAGCTTACAGTATGTATATACTCAGAAAGAGTTGAATTTGAGACAGAGAAGGTGGATGGAGTTTCTTTCAGACTATGACATCAACCTGCAGTATAAGGAAGGGAAGGCAAACGTGGTAGCTGACGCCCTAAGTCGTCGAGCACACTTGCTCCATTCGCTACTCGCTTCTTCTAGCATGGTTGACGAGGTGCGAGACGCTCAGTTGAGCGACCCTTACCTGACCGAAATCAGACAGAAGATCACAGATGGTACTTTTGAGAAGAAGAAATATGATTTTAAGTTGCATGAAGATGGTCTGATTCGGCTGAATGGCAGGCTATGCGTCCCCCGAAGCAATGTTGAGCTAAGGGATCGCATCCTGCGAGAGTCACACAGTTCTACCTTGCCAGTCCATCCAGGAGCCTCCATGATGTACAAAGACATGAAGAGGTACTTCTGGTGGTCTGGAATGAAATCAGATGTGACAGAGTATGTATTGAGATGCTTGACATGCCAGAAAGTGAAGTTTGAACATCGTAGACCGAGCGGAATGGTACAATCGATGCCAATTCCGGAGTGGAAATTTCACGATATCTCCATGGATTTTGTTGTGGGACTCCCACCTGCCAGGGGAGGACTCAACATTATCTGGGTTGTAGTCGATCGCCTCACCAAGGTTGCCAGATTCATATCGATGAAGGACACCTGGAAGGTAGTGAAGCTCGTAGAGCTATTCGACAGAGAGATTATCAGACACCACAGAGTCCCGAAGACTATTGTATCTGACCGCGACACCAGATTTCTTTCGAGATACTGGAGGGCTACACGGGAAGCGCTGGGTACAGAATTGAAACTGAGCACCGCCTTCCATCCTCAGACTGAAGGTCAGACAGAAAGGACCATCCAGACACTGGAGGACATGCTTAGAGCATGTGCCTTAGATTTTCAGGGGAGTTGGTTAGATAAGCTTCATCTTATCGAGTTTCCGTACAATAATAGCTATCATGCTTCGATTAAGATGTCGCCTTTCCAAGCCCTATACGGTAGACCATGCCGTACACCTTTGTGTTGGGATGAGTCAAGTGAAGCGGTCATTATAGGACCGGAGTATTTTGAACAAGTCCAAGCGGAAGTGCAACAAATCCGAGCCAATATGAAGGCAGCCCAAGATAGACAGAAATCCTATGCGGATGTGAGACGACGCGACCTTGAGTTCGCTGTGGACGACCAAGTGTTCTTGCGAGTTTCACCTATGAAGGGCGTATTCCGTTTTGGTCAGAAGGGCAAGCTGAGCTCAAAATTTGTAGGGTCGTACACTATCACCAAGAGAGTTGGATCCGTAGCCTATAGGTTAGCACTACCTGAGGACTTGGGGCGTGTCCATGATGTCTTTCATGTGTCACAACTCAAGAAGTACATTTCTGATCCTTCTCATGTCCTAGAGCCCGAGAGACTTTCCATTGAGCCGACAATGAGATATGTCGAGACCCCGGTGAGAATCCTTGATAGGAAGACCAGAGACACTCGTCATAAGTCTATACGAATGGTAAAAGTCTTATGGTCAAACCATGATGTCGAAGAAGTGACATGGGAGCTAGAAGACGCCATGAAGGCGAAGTACCCACAGTTATTCATAGACTAGATAGTCTAGTATTTAGTAGATACGGGTACGGGGCGTACCCCTTTTAAGGGGGTAGAGCCTTTTAGCTTTTGCATTGCTTCGGGTTAGCATTGCATAGGGTGTGTACATTGTAGTATGTTTTGGATTGGCACATGTAGTGCGGAGTGTATTTGGTATGTATGTGTATGTATGTGTAATGTGTGGTGTATGAATGTGTATGCACAATGTATGGTGTATTGGGGTAATGTGTATGAATGTGTATGCACAATGTATGGTGTATTGGGGTAATGTGTATTGTGAATTGCAGTTGTGTATTGTGTAATATGGATATGATGTGTATGGAAATGTGGATTGTGTATGTGAATTGTGTATGGTGCTTGAATTGTGTATGCTTGCAATGTGGAAGAAGTAAACACCTCATAGGTGGTAGTAAGACACATTATGGCAATTGGTTTGCCTAATGAGTAGAATTATTAAACCTTTAACCTTGAGCAACTTTGAGGGCAAAGTTCCTTAAGGGGGTAGATTGAAATACCCCGTAATTAAAAATAGTGATTAATTAGGCTAATAAGTAATTTAGAAGCTTAATTATGTCTAAATAATCATGAGGGAACAAATCCCGAAGAAAACGAATCCTTAAAACGGATTAAAAACACAACAAACCTTAAAGCGCGTTTTTAGAGGAAACCGGGAAAACACGATTTTAAGGGGTCAAATAGACTCGTAACAATTTTGGTCAACTAAATAGCCATTAATAAACATTAATGAAGGTCTGGAACAAATTAAATCAATAAAACGAGGAAATAGTAAAAACTATCAAAAACGGGAAGTTGTGGGGTAAAAACATAAATAACCCAAACTTATGTGTCCACTATTGAAAATAAAAATGTAAATCGGTGTGTGTGTGCTGTAGGGGCCGATTTTGTGCTCTTCTCTCTCTCACACACTCTCTTAATTCTCTTCTATGTACAAAAGACAAACAAAATTAAAAAGGCAAAAGTAACTTACTTTATTACTCTCTCCTATCCCTCACAAACCCCATGTACTGCACCTTTCTCTTCTCTGCTTTCTTTTTCCTCCTTCGCTACTGCTATGGCGATTTGAAGAACCCACTCAAGCAGCTCACTTGCATCCAATCTTTGACACCCCAAATCACCTCCAAATGCTACAAAAATTATACCGTTGAATTCGTCTTGCTTTGGAGATCGTTATACACCCTTCAAAAGTTAAAAACCTCCAACTTCATTTTTGAGGGTATAATCGTTTTGGAGTCTAAGGAGCACCATTTGAAGCTCCATCTTCTTCTTCATGTTCAAGGTAAGAAAAGGACCAATGCTCTTCTCTTTTCCATTTTTCCTTGCAAAAACCAAAACTCGCGTGAACACCATTGTTCCCCCTCCAGCCGTTTTTGGTGTTCCGCCTTGAGAGTTGAAGCCTTGTCATTTTCTACCCAAAAACTCCATTAGAAGCTCAAGGTAAGACTTCCTAAGAGTTTTAAGTGAGTTCTCATAAGCTAGGGTTTAAAACCTACATTAGAAATTTACTAGTTTTTGTGAATGGTGTATGCCTTGTTACATGGTGTAGCTTGGCCTAAATAAACCAAGAAAACAAAGAAGGAAAGAGTGTAAAGGAGAAGGAGAGAAAGGAAAAAGAAACAAGAATTCAAGGTAATGAAATGTCTCTGCACAGTTTAATGTGTGTGTGTATGTATAAGTATATTGCTTTAGCAATGGTCTAAACCACTGTAACCGTAGGAAAGGGATGGAGTAAGTTAATGCTAATGATTGTAGTTTGATGCTTTTGAAAGCAAATAAACAAAAGCTAAGTAAATATTAATGTGGCAATAGGTGTTGAATTTGTGTGGAATGTGGTTATGAGCAGGTTTGTGAACTATTTGAGTGGCAAAATTATTGTGTGAGAACACTTAGAAATGTAGGGAACCTATGTCAAAATTTGGTTATAAATTAGGGACTTGGTTGTTGTTAGAAAAGAAAGAAACAGAGAGGGTTGCAGAGAAGAAAAGAATGAGATTTTCACTTTGTTTGTAACAGGAGGAAGAGATGTAGTTAAGTAGAGTTAGAAATGGTGTAATGGGAAGTGTTGAACTAAGTTATGCTAGGTTGAGAGTCATTTAGCTAGTGGGAAGAAGAATGGGAGAATCTGTAGCATTGGTAGAAGAATAAAAACTGTAACAGGTAAGAAAACTAACAGTGATAATTTGTAAGTTGACAGATAATGATATAGGTTGGATTAGGTTAGTTTAAAGTGCTTAATCAATGTCAAAATATGCTAGATTATATGTAGGAATATTAGGGAAGAGATTAGTAGAAGTTTGTAGTTGAAACAAGTTCAAAAACACACATATTTTTCGAACCTGCAAGAGGTTCGGGTCTGTACTAAACAAGTACAGAAACCCGGACCAGTATCAAAACACGACAGATTGTTATATCAATGGAGTGGTCCGGGTTTACAAACCAGGACACTAACCCGGACCACCCCTAAATCATACCCGTGAGTTTATAAAAGCTTGTGGTCCGGGTTTGTAAACTAGGACACAAACCCGGACCATACATAAAACATACCCGAGAGATTTCCAAAGTGGTGGTCCGGGTTTGTAAACCCGGACAGTAACCTGGACCACCTCAATTTTTACACAGAATCTATTTTAAAGCTAATATAAGGTAGGGTAAAGGTGGGTAATGATAATATAAGATAATTAAGACATAATTAATGATGTTTAAAGGTCATTAAGACCATAAACAAGCTTAGAAAATAATTTTAAGTAACCTAAATACATGTATTGGAATAATAATGAATTAGTAAGTATAAACCAGGAAATGTTAGGGAAGCAAATAGTAAGGTTAAATATGGATAATTAACCACCCAATTGTATGTATGTGATAGGACTTGAATTGTGAACACCGAAGGAACATCGGTTACAAGTACAACGGTGAACGGTATGAACTTCTCATGCCCCGTATGCTACCTTGGCTACTTTGATTTGTGTGCTTGTGTGCTAATTGATCACCTAACAAGATAAATGCACGAATCGGAACTAGTATGCCTACTTGTGAATATATGATGTTGTTCCTTGTTGTATATTCTCTTAAATCATAGTTTGTATAATTCATGAAATGTATGGATGAAAATGAATGTGTGTATGCTTGATGTATTGTGTTGTGACCGGATACATTGTGATGGACTTCTAACTGATTCCTAACAAGCTAGCCAATCTAACTTAATAAATTGGTAAATTGGAATGAGTAGAAGTCCGATATAGTTTCGGCCACGCGTGAGTAGGCGGAATCACAAGAGGTTGGCTCCAATTCCTGGCTCTTAACTGGTCCACGGCCCAAACCCCTTACATGGGTAGCATCCTGGATTGGTGAGCCAAGTAAAACCCGGTGGTGGGATGGTGTAGTCCCTGCCCGGAGGTCATACCGACTTAACATGAGTAAAAGTAAGTAAGTAAGAATGAGTAAACAAGTATGGTAAAGTAAGTAAGTAAAGTAAGAGAAAGTATTGTGTAATGAGTAAAAGAGTAATAAGCATCCGATTAACCCGGATGTGTAATTTGGCTAACCCTTGTGAAGGTAAGTGTTGTGTATGCTATTGTAATGCTATTTGGCTTGTGTATTGTATTGTATGTGACTGTATGTTGTATATAAAGCATGTATGTTTGAAAATAATGAACCGCATGTACAGTCGCCCTTAAATAGTCGGCGTACCCTAGTTAGCACGCGGTATATGCGAAGTTTATATGCAGCTTTTTGCTGAGCCCCTTGGGGTGATGTTTTTAATATTTACAGGTCCTCGAGATGGGTGAAGACTTGGTGAGCTCAAGAAGATTTCTTTTTGTCTGTAATTAATGAATTGTGTATGGTGTACTAAGTTGTACACGGCTGTAGGTTTTTGTTAGCCGGTGTACCATGGGGTACACCCTTTTGGATAATGGAAGAATATTGAGATGGTGTAGATGAGTAGTTGGTAGAAACTCATTAATTTTGGGAGATTGGAAAGGGGTGTAATTTACTATACGTTTGAATACTCGGTAATCCAGCGATGTAAGTATGTGATCTTTCGTATTTGGTATTTAATGTAGTAGCTCGGTATATTTAGACATCAGACCGTAACTGTAAGTAGTGTAAGTCTAGCTAGCCGTATGGGCGGTTAGCGGCATTGTATCACCCGCCGTAGTAGTAGTATTTCCGCTGCGATGTAGTAGGTTTATCAGGACGATTAGACGGTAAGTAAAGGATTAGCGGTAGGGGTGTTACAGTTGTCGTCAACTCGGGTGCTTTCCCGATTCTTGGGTTTCCCCGTGTACCATACTTCGTTGGTCATTCCCACGCCTTTACGGTGGTTACCGAGGCTTGACTAATCCTTAGGAGCTACGTCGAAGTCCTGTTGGTGTGAGTTTCATGAATACTCTCATAGTCGTCTGAACTATGTCATTCGTGCGCGGTTGTGCTTTTCTTCTTGCTGGCTACACATGGTTCTCGCGACTGCGAAGCACGTCGCCCCACGGTGCCACAAATTTCATTATCCTATAGTTGGGATTTCCAATCTTCCGTCATTTAGTGTGGTTATTGTCGTTCTAACGGGAAACGTCTCCGGGATTTCCGGTTCTCAGAATCTACCATATGCCAGGTTCTTTCTCTTACAAGATTTATTTTTACGACTGCCAGATCGGGTTTACCGAGTGTGACAGGTCTTTCCATCTCTCTGACGTTCTTGTCTCATCTTAATACTGTGGGTTGCGGAGGGCGAGTATGGTTATGTAGGTATCCAGATCACACTGAAAGTTCCTAACTAGCGTACCTCACACGCTAACACTCAACCCTTAGCCCTAAGTCTCTAATTCCTAAACTCGGTATTTTCCTAAACTCGGTATTTCAACTTCGCTCTGATACCATTTTTTGTAACACCCCTACCGCTAATCTAGTCATTATCTCCTGATCTGTCTCGATTATCAATATCAAAGTAGTAGAAATTCTCTACAAACGGTGGGTGATACAATGCCGTTAGTCACCCACGTGACTAACAAGGCAAAATCCAAATACAACATCCAACTAACATATCGGTCTGATGACTTGAATACCGAGTACTCAACAATTACAAACGCCTTTCATTCCTTAACCAATTCAATACATTACAAATACAAACCTCCATCAATTCTATACCGAGTTCCTACAATTCCCAAACACACCGATAACCTATCGGTCTCACAATCCAGCAAATACATTATAAGTACAACAGTTCCCAAATTAACTACCATGCTTAAACAGCAACCCCATCCTACACTCGAACGGTATTCGGCTTCAAGTACCTGTAGAATAAAAACAGCGCCCCAAGGGGCTCAGCAAATTATTGGCATGAAATTCGCATACCCCGCGTGCTAATGGGGGTACGCCGACTATTTGGTCGAGAACATGCGATTCATTTTAATTCATTCAACATTCAAGTTAGCAATACATTATATATGTACACTAGCACAAGCATTCAACATTCAACATGGAATACAATCCCTAACTAACACATCACGGTTGTTAGTTTATAATACTTACTCATAGGTCTTGAGGATTCCTACCTCACTAATGCCTTAGTCACTTACTCATTGTCTTCCCAAACTATTGGGTTACTTTTACTCAAGCTCTCTTATACTCATTCTCAATTCAAGTTCTACAACTCTCGTCCTCAATTCTCAACTCAATGCTCAATTATCAAGTTTCTAACTAAAACTCAATTCTCAATATCACATTCTCAAATCTCATTATCAAATTCTCAAAATACTAACTCAATTCTCAAATCTCATTATCAAATTCTCAAAGGGCATCTTTTAAGTCATTACCCATGACCTCCGGGCAGAGTCATACTTAAGACTCACCACCGGGCTTTCAAATACAAGTCTTACTTCCCCGGTTTCGACCCTACTCTGGGTCTAGCATGGTGGGAAGGTTCGACTATCAAACGGAACTATCCTACTAGTTCCTCTAATTCTAAAAGGTCCGTTTCTCTACCGGACTACTCAAATTCCCAAAACTCCTCTCTCGGAGTTATTTCATAATCTCATAGATTAGCCTAGAAGTATCTCTCTCGATATCATCTATTAGCTTAAGGAATTCCTCAATGTCTAGTATTCTCATATTTAAGGTTTTACCCAACTTATCGAATACTTTTATGTTCGAGACATTTTCTCAAATTAGGTCGGATCCTCATATTGTGGATCAACTATTTATCTAAGGGAGTTTGATGGTCCCTTATCATTCTTTTACTTTTCTCTTGAGTTTTTTTCTTAGAACTTTCATCACCCTCTAGGTAGAGGTTTACTATGTCTTTCCACTCTTGTTTGTGTTCGTGGATTATTTCGATTCAGTTCCCTCACCGTTATCAGGAGTTTACTACTCCCGTACAACTCTCTCATGTTCTAGTGAATTCATAGGTTGCGTTATCGTTTCTTAGTTCGATAGTTTTTGTGTGTTTCCACGTTTTTATTATTTTGAGAAACAACTCTTTCTACGAGTTACTAACCACACGATACTCATCTACGAGTCGGTCCATATCACTAAGTTAGACCACACAATCATACAAGGGTGGTTAGTACACACAACATGCATCAAGATATACAATCAAGCAATAAATCATTTTCATGCTTTTATCTTGATTAAGCCGGCATACAAGCACACAAATCAGAGTAGCGCCGTTAGCATATAGGGCATGAGAAAATCATACCTTACACCATGGATTAACTTTACCGGGTCACCTCACATTACTTGGGTTGTTCTCGAACCACTAATATCATTCAAGTGGTTTTATTAATCATTAAGGTATGACAATGTGTGAACGACTAGTACACCCGTATTTAACCCCGTGGTCCCGTTATTCCTTAGTTTTGTTCATGTGCTCTTAAACTCACAACTTCCTCACTCACTTCTCAACCTTATTTAAACTTCTGTGGACATTTATATGTCACCAAACAACTCCTAAACATCATCTAAAACCATTACCAATCAATCCCCCATTATTAGACACTTTAAAACACTCACGGTCAATTTCTGGGGGTGGTCCGGGACTTGGTTCCCACCTTAGGTCCCGGACCAATTGAGAACCTAACTTTCGGCTAGAAAAAACATGTGGTCCGGGACCTTGTACCTAGGCCAAGTCCCGGACCAAGGGTGGCTTTGCACTCTCGGCCTTATTTTGGGTGTCGTCCGGGACTTTTTCTAAGGACCAAGTCCCAAACCCTACTAAAACCTGCTACTTACGTAATTTTTCAACTCCAATTCAACCCTTAATCCACACCTAATCATTCCATAATATTTCCACATGTTTAATCACCTTAAAACATGCTCTAAACCTCTTCAAATCATTGGTTTAATCCTTACTCAACTTCTTGCTCAAATTCAACAATTTCGATTCCCACTTTTACATTTCACACACTTGTGCATTTCTAACTTCTTCTTGATAGTTACTACCTTATACCAACCTTACCAAATCACTTATTGACCATTCCAAATCCTTCCCAGACAAATGCATTAACTATACCCAAGTCCTTCCTCCATTTTTAAGGTTATGCACACAAAGCCTTTTTCCAAGAAATCAAATGCACTACATCCCTCTTTTGCTACAGATTTTTACCTTACTTCCATCCATCCTCCAACTACCATTTCAAAGTGTTTACTCCACTCCACTCAGCCCAATACACACCTCACCTCTCCAATTCATTAAGTCACCTAAACACTTATTTTCTACTAAAATTTTGCTATAGTTTCCCCACAAATCTAGCATACCCAAATTCATCAATTCTCACCTTTTTTAATCCTAAACTAGCCACACCCATAAAGGGTCCTACCAGCACACATTGTTCCATCCAAACTCATCAAACAACAATATAGCTCACAAACTCAAATGCAATGGCACTTAGGCCCTTAAATCAACACAAGTTCACAATTCCCTCTAATATCATCCTCCAACATAGATTTCAATTCATGATTTTGGTTCATTAATTTATTTACCCATCCCAAATTCTAAGACAATTAAAATAAGTATTAAGGTAAGCTTTTTACCTTAATCTTCCAAGTTTCTTTTCAATTCTCCTCTTCCTCTTCCTCTTCCCATTTTCGGTCAAGTGGGCAATGGAGTTGCCAAACTCTGCCCCAACATCCAAAGAACACAAAATGGATATAATTAAACTCCTAACCCATAGAATAACACTAATTCAATGAAAGGGCTTAAAGCACAAAAGCTAGGGTTTTTACCTTTGGAGTTTTAGGAGGGGTTTTAACCCTTGCATCAAGAGGAGGGTTCCACCACCATTGAGGAGTTGAACCAATGCTCAAATCAAGAAAGAAAATAAGGCATTACAAATGGGCAAAAATCGGCCAAGAAGGAAGATGGAAGAAAGTGAGTTTTTCTTTGGAACTTTTTACCTTAGAAGAAAGAGGAGGCTCCAAGCTTCAAGAATATGTTGTTTGCTCTTCAAATGGGATATACCCATGGAGATGAACTTCATCATTTTGAAATTTTGAGAAGAGGAAAGGTAGAGCTTGGTGAGAGGAATTCAAATATGTAATTTATTTTGCATTTGGAGCATGGGGTTGGCTAGAGCAAGTGGAAGAGGAGAGGAAGCCATTGTTGAGCTTCAAAAATCGCCAGCCATGGGAGAGAGGAGGGGCTTCCGGCTGGGAAGGAAGAAGAGGAAGGAAAGAAGGGGGAAAAGAGAAATGAGAGGAGAGAGAAGAGAAAAGTTGCTTTTTGCTTTTTCATTTTTTACTTTTTTTTTGCTTTCTAGCTTATTTACTAATAGAGGGGCTGCCTTATTTAATAAAAACCGGCCCCTATGTGTACATATGAGCTGGAGCATTTTTCGTCTTTTACAGAAAATGCTCGTTAATTTACCTGGTTTTAGCACTATTCACTAACCGGGCCCATTTTCCGGATTTTTCTCGTTTCTTTAATTTTAATGGTTCTTAAGATTCCATTAATGTTTAATTATAGCTATTTGGTTGACTATAATTTTTACTAGTCCATTTGACCGCTCAAAGTCACGTTTTCGGGTTTTCTCAAAAAACGTGCGCTAAAGCTTTATTAGCGTTTTTAATTCGTTTTATGGATCTGTTTTCTTCAAGAATTGTTCCCGTATATTAATTAGGCATTATTAAGCCTTGGAAATCCATCTAAGACCCTTGTAGAGGTCGTATTTCTCCTATGGTCGCCTAACGCTCATTTGTGCGTTTTATGCTTTTTAAGCGTTTTCTCTTTTCTTTTGGTTTTATTTTCTTCACCAATACTCTTTAGGCACTATTTGGCCCTTAAATACCATATTAGAATTATTTAATCCCCATTTTAAGTTTGGGGTATTTCAATAACCAAGACACAAGTTCGAACCAGGTACCTAAGGCAACACCGACTTGTTTTAAAAGGTAGAGATAAAGAACAACAGGACACGAACAAGACATGGAAGTTACTATAATTGATGGTGCACAAGGAGGGGTAGATTCATCATCAATCCCACTACAATAATTGATGGCATTTTCTCTGTTCTCCATTATTGTTATTATCTCTTCATTTTCCATGTCTGAGAATATAGATTGAATCCTGGTTGCTATGGATCCCTAGTGTAACAACTCATCTTTTTGTATGATTTTATTTGATTCAATAAGATTGTAGTACTTTTCTTTGTTTCGTTTATTGTTCTCTTGGGATTTGATCAATTATTGGAGTTCCATGGTTTGTTTGCTTACAAGTGAGGACTGTGACATTCAATAGATCTAGAGGGACGGTACCGGAAAATGTATATATAGTAATTTCGTTTACATAGTGATCAACTATCAAACTAAAGTTGTTCTTAATGTTGTTGGTAATTAGGAGATTCATAATGAAAGTTAAGATTTGGTAATTGCTAATTATAATCCACCAAGCGGGAGACCACCGTGGATTAACTTAATCTAAGGTTGCATTCTAGAATCAGTATATCACATAGGAAGAAGAATTGAAGAACTAGGGAGAAGTGGTTGTACAAAAAATTCTCACCCAGTAAAGTAAAATTCAGAAAAGCGAACAAAATATAAAGGGGTTGTCACTCTCTTATCTCAAAATGTGTTCACGTGCGTGCCATAATAAGTTTTCGTTTTATTACAAAACTTTCAAATCGATTTCAGACATGTGAGGAAAAACTTTAATCTTCAAAATTGAATTTTCAACAACAAACTGATTTCAAGTCACCCTTATAACGAGCCCTTTATTTATTTATTTATTTATCTTTTGATTTTATTTTATTTTAATTTACCTTTATTTCTTTGTTTGCACAAGGGGAGATGAATTTTCCACATATAAAATATTATAGTTTTACACTGTGTTTTCAATTTTGTAACATTAGCATTTTGGGAATTATTTCTTAGCAAACTACAACTTATATTTTAGATCCCACATTTTCATATTGAGTTCAGTTAGTGGCTTTAGTGGGTAAGGGTAAGCACGAGGGAGACATATGGTGCGAGTTCGAACTTGGGGATTGACATATGGGGATTTTTTTTTTGTTTACACTTGCCCTGCATTTTCAGCCAAACCAAACTTGGCCCAACATCACCCTATCCTTTTTTAAACACAACAAAAAACCCTATTCGAGTAACTCTTTCGTCTCCTCCCCTAAGATCCACATTTTTCAACAATCTCCCATCATTTCAAAATCAAAAGCCTGAAACTAGATAAAAACCTATTTTCCTTAACCCAACCATCATCTCCAGTTCACCAACATCACATTCAAAACAAAAATACCTAGAACAATACTTCTTGTAGACTTTCTATCAATGGTTTCTCTAATTCATTTCCCTAGAACCAAAATCAAACCCCTCGTCTAGAAAGGTATACTAGCAAGACACATCACCCACATTTTTATACCTTCACCAGAATCTCCTACTCCTTGGCGTGAAGAATTTCAAAAATGAAGAATTCCTATGGATGTACTTTCTGGGTCTAGGACTCACAATAAATAATGAACGTCAGTATATTACTAATAAAGAACTCAGAAAGAACTGAAAATCTTATATAGTGATAAATGAAATTCTTATTCAACTCGTAATGTTACATATACCACTGTAAACTTCAACACGTTTGGAACACTCTATAAACTTCGCACACTAATTCAAGCTCACAAACTTACCTCACTTGAATTACAAAAACAAAAACCCGAGAATTAACCTACTCTCAAGGATCTCACTTTTCACCTTTAGGAAAACCTTAACCCTAATGGTCGTTTTTCTTTCTACTTATACTCTTCGTAATCTAATATCTCTTTTCAAGATCTTAATCTTAAAGATAGATATTCTAATAACAGAATATAAACTCCCAATGTCTATAGTAAAGTCTGTTAAACTTTTATGTCTAACAAGTGGGCTCTGCTCCTCTTGATCAGTTCAACACTTAACAAGTTATGTCTATGACTCACGATGATGTTATGTTTAAAGCGTACAATCCACTTCACTCGGCCAGTTCAAGACTCAGCAAGTTTTGTCTCTGACTCATAGCTTGATGTTGACATAAAAATAAATAACATTAACAAAAAAAATCACAAGAAACTAACACCTAACCTTTGCCCGAAAATCTCTAACACCACCACCCAAAATATTCAGATATTCACCCACTGTGGCTCGGTGAAAAACTTGCTCGATATTTCCCCATTAAATCTCAAAATTTCTTGATTTATCAACACATCTCCTGTCCTTGTGCAAACTTCTAGTCGAATCCCGGAACCATGTCCAACACCCAACCTTCACTTTTAGCTGCTCCTTCTTCACCCATCTTTTGTGTCCTCTTTCTTCTCGAACTTTTCCCCCACAACCTTCCGTTTCTTCCTTTTCTTCTTTCACACAAAAATTGAGAAGGTGAACATTTCTAGAGGAGAAGGGTATCTACTACACTAGCTCTCTCATGGCTTCCCATTTTCGTACACCCTAAGTATTGAACAAGGATTGAACGTTGCTCTGCACCTCTTTTCATTGAGGTTACTGATATCAGCCACCTTTGATTTTCTCCCCGGCCTACATGCCAAAAATTAAAAAAAACCTCTCCATTTCTCTCTCCAAGCGATTCCCCATTTTCATCTTCCAAAACTAAAAACCCTAATTTGTTCATAACTCAACAACAGACAAACTACATCAAATGTAACCTGATTTCCTTTCTCTTTCAACCCTTTCTCATTCTCAGATCTGAAAAGTTAGAAGGAAATCAAACTCACCTGTTTCTTGACATTACAACCATCTTTGGTATCCATCTCCCCCATCTATATCAAAGAAATGAACCAACTCTTCCCTGACTTTTCTCTTCCGATCACTCCCTTCGCCCTCTCTTGACATTCACTAGTACAAAATAAGGAACTTTTGGAGGTTTTTATTCGCCATTTTGGCGGTTTTAATCCATCAAAAATAGCACCAGTGAAAAAATATTTGACCAAATATCGTTGGTTGTGTAACCGCCAAAAATAGTAAGAATTTTCAGTAATTTCTATTATCCAAACTGCCAAAAAACAAGGCAGAAAATGGCAAGCAATTTTTGGCACATTACTATGAAACTATCGAAAATGTCAAATACCTATGGCATACCTGTTCTAACGCATCCCCCATATGACCAAATAGGGTGATATGTCATGCATATACTACATGACATAACACCCACATTTCAAACTCCCAGGTTGGTGTGGACACTTAAACACAGTAAAAAAATAAACAACAATTACATAAGAATCAACTTATTGGGCATTAAAATAAATGATAAGGAATTAGTAAGTGATGACATATGTACCTTCACCGTAGTCTACGGGACAACACCTTTCAACCTTACCCCACGTTCCATTATCATAACACTTTGATATACATTGCACAATTTGTATCATAAACAAACATTAATTACATTAGGATATGCATATTAAAATTACGTTAAATGAAATAGTTGAAATGCATAAAGTAAATGTTCATAATGTACTCACATGTTAAGGTGAGGCTTTATTTTGATGTCTCTCGAGTGTCTGACCTGATGAGGATCAAGAAATAGTATCCATGTACCCTGAGTATTGTCATTCGGGTCTGAGGAGTACACTCTTCCAAGTGCGACAACAATATCTTGATCGTTGTGTGGGAGCAAAAGATTACAGTTTATCGGTTCCTACAATTTCACCAAATTATTAGAGGATTAAAATATAAATACGTAGATATGACAACAATAAAACCATTAAACAAACATAAATTACTTGTACATATGCGTAAGGATATGGGTCATTAGACTCAATGCTTGTGTACGGTTCAACAGGAGCAACATCGTTATTGCTTGGGATTGGCGGAGGATCATTTTGGCAACTGGGATATGAAGGATCAGTAGGAGGTGCATATCATTAGGTTGCACCACTACCTTGACATAATTCAGCAATGACCTCTGAAATACCCCGTAATTAAAAATAGTGATTAATTAGGCTAATAAGTAATTTAGAAGCTTAATTAAGTGTAAATAATCATAAGGGAACAAATCCCGAAGAAAACGGACCTTTAAAACGGTTTAAAAACATTACCGAACCTTGAAGCACGTTTTTCGAGGTAACCGGGAAAACGTGTCTTTAAGCGGGTCAAATAGACTCGTAACAATTTTAGTCAACTAAATATTCATTAATAAATATTAGTAAAGCTTTAGAACCGATAAAAATCAAGAAAACGAGGAATTAGTAAAAACTGTCAAAAACGGGAAGTTGTGGGGTAGAAATATAAATAACACAAACTTATGTGTCCAATATTGCAAATAAATTTTAAAACCCCCATGCTCTCTCTGTGTGTGTCCGATTTTCCCCACTCACACACACTCACCCTCTTCTCTTTTACTCACTAAGGACAAAAGCAATTAAAAACTAAAAAGTAACACACTCACTTTACCACTCTCTCTCCTATCTCATTCCCTTCTCTCACGTAAGACCCCTCACCAGCACTCTCTCTTTTCTTCTTCCCCTACCTCATGCGATTTCCATGGTGAAAAGAGAAGCCACACAAAAACTACCACTTCTCTCCTTTGTAACTCTCTCCAAACTCTTCCAAAAATTATAAAAACACCACCATTGTAATCCTCTCAGCAAGAGCAACATTCTTATCTTTCCAAAATCCAAAAACAAGCATTTTCGTTTTCATGGGTATACCCCATTTGGAGCTTCAACACCACCATTAGAAGGCCCTCCTTCTCCTTGTTCTTCTAAGGTAAAAATATTTCGAAAACTCCATCTTTTTCTAGCCTCACAGGCAAAACGAAAATGTGAACTAAAGCCTTGCTTACTCCTTGTGTGTCCAGCCGATTTTGGCATTTTGGTGGTGTGAGAAACCTTGTTCTTGAGCTATCCCAAACAGCTCTTGTGCTCTTGGAAGGTAATAAATTTTCTAAACCCTAAAACCTAGATTAAAGCTTGATTAATGGTTAGGGTTAGCTCTTAGTATTGAATGGTGTATGTGAATGGTTGTAGTGTTAGAGGATTGAGATTACAAAACCGGTAGAGAAAGAAGGAAGAAGAGAAAGAAAATCTAGAAGGAAAACAAGGTAAGAATACTCATTGTGAAGCCTTGTATATATTTGTATATGTAACAGATTTTTAGTAATGAAAATATGTATTGTAAAATGGCAATGTATTAGTAGTGTAAAGTGTAGAAGAATATAAGTATTTTGAAGCCTTAAAAGATATGTTAAAAGTTGTTAAAACAGATTGGGAATGATGTGGTGGAGTGCAGGAATTTTTATGAGTGTTTTAGTATTGGTATAGTATATGGGAGCTTGTATATTGATGTCTATTGTAACAGGTGATAAGTGTTGAATTGTGAACTAGAATGAGTGGTGAGAGTGTAAAAATATAGGGGAGGTTATGTCAAAATTTATCTAGAATTATAACACTTAGTGAATTTTAAACTAGGTGAATAATGTAAGTAGTAACAGATTTTGAAATAGATTGATAGAGGGAAGATGGGGAGAGATAGTTAAGGTAGTTGTAATTAGACCTGGCAATTTGGGTCGCTGGGTCGGGTTGATATCAACCCTAACCCAACCCATTTAAAATATCATCAATCCATGCCCAACCCAAAAATGGATGGGTCAGAAAATCATGACCCTAACCCAACCCGTTTAAAATCCTTCAACCCTAACCCAACCCACCCAACCCATTTTTTATGCATAGAATAATTTAGACAGATTAGGAGTAGACTTTAATAAAAAAAAATCCAAAAACATCCAGTGCTAACTAATAGGATGAAACAAAAGGAAGAGAAGTAATCTTGCTTGATCGACCCAACTTTAAACGAATTTCATGTTATGCAAAGAATGTAAAAGTACTACACCAATTTCCCATGAATAGAATAACACGTACTTTTTCCATAAGTTTATATTTATCAATCTGAGCATAAAGATCTACCACTGTTGGGGAGGAATCCTATCTAGATATGCACATGATCCTAGTGTCCTTAATAAAGAGGAACGAAATAAAAATCTTCATTATGCATTAGAGAAATATACTAAATAAATCTTCTAAAGTTTGAAATAATTTATAAATTGAGAGTTCAAAGCCTCAAACTATGACTAATAGTTTTAAAAACAATTACACCTATTTAAAATGAGTGCTCATGCCTGAGAAAAGTAAAATCACAATCACTTAATCGTTACCAACAGTTGAGGAACTTCTATGCAGCACGCTATCCGTATTGTTGGCTTCAGAATTCACTAAGAGGTCTATAATCAAGATCCTACTTACAAAAATACACATCACCTACTTTTGTTCACCATTCTAGAAAATCTAAACATACTATGTTCTCAAGAACAACTATGAAAGTGAGAATAAGAAAACAAACCTTGGGCAGAGATGAAGAGCCACATAGACATGAACAACGACGTAGAGAAGAAAAATGGATGTGAGTCTACAAGACGAGAGTATTTGGGTTTTCAACATTATGTTAAGGTCTGGTTGGGCCCTTTATTTGATATGCGGCTGGTTAGGCTGTTTGTTTAGTTAAAAGTATGTGATATTATTAAAGGAGGGATAGTTCAACTGCACTTGGGCTTAAGACTAAGGTATAGTTTCATCTGAAAATATATATATATATATATATATATATATATATATATATTGTGAAATAATTATTGATAAATATATTTTCGGGTTTCGGGTTGGGTCATGGGTTATGATCTCTACCCTAACCCAACCCACAAAATTAGCTTATTACCCTAACCCAACCCAGAAAATAGATGGGTCAATAATCAAGACCCTAACCCGCAAAAATATGGGTTGGGTTCGGGTTGGGTTTCGGGTTGGGTCAAAATTGCCAGGTCTAGTTGTAATGTATTAGAGGTGTTAGAAATGACATTAGAAGAGGGAGTTGTAGATGGAGAGTGTTAGTGCTAAAATCTGTAGCAAAACACAACTAGGAAACAACTAGTGAAAGTGTGAGTTGAAACTTAGAAAAATTATGTGAGTGAATGAGTATAAAGTTGTGTAATGAATTAGGAAATGAATTAGCATGATTTAGGGTGTTTAAATTGTATAAAAACATGTTAGGATGTATGTAGGAAGATTGGGGAAGCAATGGGTGAAATTGGGAAGAAAAAAAAACTGTAACAAGGTTCTGGAACCGTCTGACCCAGACGGTGAGTCGGACGTGGGTCGGACGGGGCTTAAGAAACGAAAACCAGACCTTCTGGAATGGTCCGACCCAGAGCCGTGAGTCGGACGTGGGTCGGACATGACTTGAAAAACTTTCTGTAATGGTCCGACCCAGAGTCGTGAGTCGGACGTGGGTCGGACATGGCTTAAATAAACAAACGAAACCTTCTGTAATGGTCCGACCCAGGGCCGTGGATCGGACGGGCAAAAAAAAATATAAGGGTCGAAGTTTCTGACTTCGTCCGACCCAGACGGTGAGTCGGACGTGGGTCGGACGGAGCTTAGACTCGAGACCCAAAACCTTCTGGAATGGTCCGACCCAGAGGGTTTGGGTCGGACGGAATAGTGCTGGGTCGGACAGGGTAATTTTCTGGAACGAATCTTACTGGAATGGTCCGACCCAGGGCTTGGGTCGGACGGTGGGTCGGACGGCCCAATCCTGACAAAAAAAAAATTATTTTAATTTAAATAATAATTGTATATATATATATGTATATGTATACCCATACATATATGTATATGTACATGTGTGTAAGCATGCAAACCTTAAGTAAGAAATAAAAACTTAAGTAATGAAAAGAGTAAGTAATGTGTAAGTGTAAGAAGTATAGGACATAGTAAGTATGAGTTAAGTAATGATAGTTAGATTAATCATTTATTGTATGTATGTAATAGGATTGATTTGTGACACCGAAGGACGTTTGGAATACGTACAACGGTGAACGGTATGGATTCCTCATGCCCCGTATGCTATCTTGGTTACTCTGATTTGTGTGTTGTGTGCTAATTGATCACCAAATAAGATAAATGCACGAATCGGAGTTAATATGCATACTTGTGAATATGTAGTGTTGTATGTTGTATATCTTCTTTAATTCTTAGTTTGTATAATTCATGAAATGTTGGATGAATATGAATGTGTGTATGTATTGTATTGTACCGTGACCGTTATTTGTGTTTGGACTTCTAACTTATTCCTAACAAGCTAACCATCCTAACTTAAAATGGTAATTAAATTGGAATGAGTAGAAGTCCGATATAGTTTCGGCCACGCGTGAGGATGCGGAGTCACGAGAGGTTGGCTCCAATTCCTGACTCTTAAACTGGTCCGCGGCCCAAATCCCTTAAGTGGGTAGCATCCCGGATTGGTGAGTCAAGTAAATCCCGGATGTGGGACGGTGTAGTCCCCAGGCCGGAGGTCCCGACGACTTAACTTGAGTATAAGTAAGTAAGTAAGAATGAGTAAGTAAAGTAATGAAAGTAAGTAATTGTAAGTAAGAAAAGTAAGTAATGAGTAAAAGAGTAAAGCATTCCGATTAACCCGGATGCATAATTTGGCTAACCTTGTGAAGGTAAGTAGTGTATGCTATATTGTTGCCTTGAATTGTGTAATGAATTGTATGCATGTATGATGTATGAAAAGCATGTATGTATGAAATAATGAAGCATGTTTAGTGGACGTCAAATAGTCGGCGTGCCCTAGCTAGCACGCGGTATATGCGGAGTCCATATGCAGCGTTTGCTGAGCCCCTTGGGGCACCATTTTTACTACACGCAGGTACCCCGAGGATGAAGATGTGAAGATTGAGTTTCATTTCTTTTATCTTCTTTTTGGAATGTAAACAATGAATTTATGATGGGTGTACTGAGTAGTACATGGCTGTAGTTTTTGAATAGCCGGTGTACCATGGGGTACACCTTTTTGGATATTGGGAAAGGAGCACTGGTATAGATGAGTAGCTTAGAAACTCATTCTTTTGGAACTTAGAAAGATGTAATCGAATACTTTAATACTCGGTGATCCAGATGTAAGTATTCGGTATATGGTATTTTGGTAAGTAATTTAGTAGCTCGGTACGTTATGTTCATCAGACCGTGACTGTAAGTATTAGTAGCCTAGCTAGCCGTATGGGCGGTTAGCGGCATTGTTTCACCCGCCGTAGTAAGTATGTAATAATTCCGCTGCGAACTCGTAGGATTAATAGGACGATTAGACGGTAAGCATAGGATTAGCGGTTGGGGTGTTACAAAAAGTGGTATCAGAGCGTAGTTACGCTCTGATGTCCTAGTACCGAGCATAGGGGATTACCGAGTTAGGATTTCAACCGTCTTAAGACGGATACTTAGAAACCTAACTAGGAACTACCGTTGTTAACACGGATACCCTTAACGTTCTTATGAACGATACCTTGCTTAAATTCCAAGACCTTTGAGTCATATCTTGCAAGCCTAACGTAACTGTTAAATATTCAGATCAGGCAGAGGTCCAGGTCGCCCCAGAGGAGGGGGCAATGACGGACCCGGCGCAGACGATAGCTGAGATCGTCGCCGCCACGGTAGCGCAGATGCTACCTCAAGTAATCCAAGCTGTACAACAATCCCAACAAACCAACAAACTCAAGCGGGGCCAATCCCTCCCCCACCACCCAGAGAAGCAACTGGGTAAAAGCTGTAGCGGAGCTCCGCCCTCCCTGCTTTAGGGGCGAGAGTGATCCGGCTAAGCTCGAGGCCTACATCTCCGAGATGGAGACGGCTTTCGAAACACTCGAAGCTCCTGCTGGAGTTCGAGTCAGAGTTGCTGCGTACTACTTAAAGGATGCTGCAATGGATTGGTGGAAGCTGGTCAAGCATGAGCACGTCAGCGACCCCACATTCGATTGGGATTCCTTCGCCTCACTCCTCCGTTCCAAATACTACCGAGCATGTAAAACAAGAAAAGGCTAGAGCTGACGCCTTAAAGATGACAGACAAGATGTCTGTGGATGAGTACTACCGCACCTTCACCTCCATTCTCCGTCTTCTCCCTGATCTAGGATACACCGGCCAGGTGTTGGTCGATCGCTTCTATGGCGGTCTGAGCCATCGCCTTCGGTACGGTATGGGCTACACCAGATTTACCTCCCTTCAGGTAAATAACGGTTAACCCTTAGTATCATTTCAATTCCTTGAATTCTTTGAATCTTTTCCTTATCCTTTCCTTAAATGAGAATCCCGGCTAATACCTGAAATTTCAGGAGTGTTATCACGCGGCTTCTCGCGTTGAGATCACTTGCCAGTTAAGGGATGAAGAGACCGCGCTGAAGCGCAAAGCTAATAACAAAAACACCAGCACTGAGGAGCAGAACCAGGGGAAGAGCTGGAAAAAGAAAAAGGGGAATTTCTTTCAGCAATCCCACAAGAAATCCCAGGGTGAGAGCAGTGCCCATGCTGAGCAGGGCAAACCAGCTGAGCTTCTTCAGCTTGGTTATTCTGCACCGGTGGCAGCCAAGCCACTGAGATCACACCCACCAAGGGTAAATTCCTAATCCAATTTGTATTCGTATAAGTATCATTTCTAGTATACCCACGCACACATGTGCTAACCCTCTAACCTCAGGTTCTAGCTCCGGTGCCGCCAAAACCTTCTCCGATGGCCGCACCTATGTGTGCAGAAAGTGCAACCAGGACCATCCTGGTAAGGACTGCTACGGGAGGGAGATCAAATGCTACAACTGCCAGAAGCTGGGACACACAGCTAACAAGTGCCCAGAGAGTGGAAAGCCGAGGGACCTTCCAGAACTACAAGCAGAGAGAGGGCAAGGAGGTGGCATCTGGCGATGCACCGGCCCAGCAGGCACCTCAGGGACAGGGATCCCGGGGCCCTCAGAGGGCGCACCTCAGAGGCAGCCTGTTCTGCATGTGATTGACCGTGATGGGCCCGGTTCGAAATCCGGCCAAGGTAATCATCTAAACCTTTAATCCTTGAAATAGCATGCCTAGTAGTAGAGTAACTGTATGAGTGAATGCATGAGTAAATAAATGAAGTGTATATTAAGCATGAAATGAAGTAGTTGAAACTAGTACTCACCGTAGATGAAATTTGTAACCATAGGAAACTTTAGTATCTGTTACCCGATACCGGTAACCTTGAATCAAGAAGAGATCGACATCACCAACCACGACTACACCAACAAACAGTGTCAGGTCATCCGACCAGGTATGATTTTTAAAGGGATACCTGACACCCGACGCAAATCTCAATCATCGACGATGCAACGAGCTAGGAACGGGTCAAGGTGGATTTTACACACCCGAATTCCCCGGTGGAGCGAAGATGAAGCTGAAGATGATGTGCTTGGGAAAGGACTGGAATCCTTATACCAAGACATACCAGGAGACACGAACACAAGATGGAGCGACGCCACCGACAATACCACCAGAGTTTCAGACCCTCACACAAGCAGTAGAACTTGCACAACAATGTGAACCTGAACCGATCCCCGCACTTGAAGCGGATCTCTGTATCGTCAACTTCTACGAGAAAGAAGGACGACTTGGGTTACACCAAGACAAGGACGAGACAGCGGAATCTCTTGAACAAGGAGTGCCCGTAGTGTCTTGGTCCATTGGTGATGACGCCGTATTCCTGTATAGCGAGCAGAAGCGTGTGGACCTCGCACAGAAACTGGTATTGAGATCAGGAGATGTCCTAATCATGGGTGGAAACTCTAGGATGCTGTATCACGGGATCAACAAGATCAAGTTGAATACGGCACCGCCGGCAATAATCAATGCCACACACATGAAACCAGGACGCCTGAACCTTACCTTTAGAAAGTATTAAATTCCTAGTATCATGTAATCTATTAGTAACGTGTATTAGAGACACGGTATGTATGATGGTTGGTTTATCAATAAAGAGCAGTGTTGATTTAATTCCACTTGTGTCCACCATCAATACTTATCCAATTGTGAATCCAATAGGTTGTGGACTCGGTACCGAAGGTAACCTGAGCATCCTCACCGAAGCACAAGCCGGCAAAGAGGGCACCATTCTAACGGGAACCTTCCCAGTAAATGGCATTGATGCCAATGTGTTATTCGACTCCGGCGCCTCTCACACTTTCGTATCACCATCCTTTGTGAAGAGGTTGAAGCTAGATGCGGATGAGCTACCGAACTTCATGGTTACTCTCCCATCGAAGGAGCGAGTAAAGTGCACCAAATACTATCAATCAGCCACAATCCAAATCAAAGGCGAATCGTTTCCCATTTCCTTCATCGAATTCAATGGATTGGGATTCGACGTAATCATTGGGATGAATTGGTTGGAGCGGCACAAGGGTAGAATCCTCTGCGCCGAGCATCGTTTGCTGCTCAAGAGTCCTTCTGGGGTTACCGTATCTTACCGCCAGAGACCGAGAGAGCCTTCGACCACACTTATATCTGCCATGGCTATGTACCGGGAGCTCAGAAAGGGCCAAGAGGTGTATCTTTGTTATGTACAAGACCTGGAGCGAGATCCAGAGTTCAGTGATGAAGTACCCATTGTATCCGAGTATCCCGATGTATTCCCTAAGGAGCTACCCGGCATGCCACCACCGAGAGCAGTGGAATTCGAAATTGATCTATTGCCAGGTACCGGTCCCATTGCCAGGGCACCGTACCGCATGGCACCAGCAGAGATGACCGAATTGAAAGAACAGTTGAGAGACCTTCTAGACAAAGGGTTTATACGCCCGAGCGTATCACCCTGGGGAGCACCGGTCCTCTTCATGAAGAAGAAGGACGGTAGCCTCCGACTATGCATTGACTACCGCGAGCTGAATGCGGTCACAGTCAAAAATAAATACCCACTACCACGTATCGACGACCTATTCGACCAGTTGAAAGGAGCCTCAGTCTTCTCCAAGATCGACCTCCGTTCAGGGTATCATCAGATTGCAATCAAGAGCAAGACATTGAGAAAACGGCATTCCGTACCAGATATGGCCACTACGAATTCACAGTGATGCCATTCGGTTTGTCAAACGCACCGGCAAAATTCATGGACCTCATGAATCGTATTCAGTGAGCAGTTGGACACTTCGGTTGTGGTCTTCATCGACGACATCCTTGTATATTCCAAATCACCAGAGGAACATGAAATCACTTGAGGAAAGTGCTTGAGACACTGCGCGAGAACCAGCTTTATGCGAAGTTCTCCAAATGCGAGTTTTGGCTTGATCAGGTATCATTCCTTGGACATGTCATCTCGAGCGCAGGTATCTCGGTTGACCCTTCTAAGGTAGAAGCTGTACGATCATGGCCTAGACCCAAGACTGTTACCGACATTAGGAGCTTTCTTGGTCTAGCCGGTTACTACCGGAGATTTGTAAGGGACTTCTCGAAAGTCGCCAAGCCCATGACTACATTGATGAAGAAAGATGCACCGTTTGTATGGACAGACGAGTGCGAGTATCATTTCAGAAACTGAAAGACTCATTGACCTCAGCGCCCGTCCTTACTCTTCCAGAGGGCACAGAGGGATTTGAGGTACTGTGATGCATCAGGCAAAGGAATGGGATGCGTACTCATGCAGCATGGCAAGGTGTTGCTTATGCCTCCCGCCAGCTGAAAAACATGAGGAGAATTACCCGACTCACGACTTAGAGTTAGGAGCCATTGTCTTCGCCTTGAAGATATGGCGACACTATCTCTATGGGGTAAGCATCACCATCTACTCCACTCCGACCATAAGAGCTTACAGTATGTATTCACTCAGAAAGAACTCAACTTGAGACAGAGAAGGTGGATGGAGTTTCTCTCAGACTACGACATCAACCTGCAGTATAAGGAAGGGAAGGCAAACATTGTAGCCGACGCCCTGAGCCGTCGAGCACACTCGCTCCATTCGCTACTCGCTTCTTCTAGCTTGGTTGACGAGGTGCGAGACGCTCAGTTGAGCGACCCTTACCTAACCGAAATCAGACACAAGATCGAGAATGGTACATTTGAGAAGAAAAAGTATGATTTTAAGCTACATGAAGATGGTTTGATTCGGTTGAATGGCAGGCTATGCGTCCCCCGAAGCAATGCTGAGCTAAGGGATCGCATCCTGCGAGAGTCACATAGTTCTACATTATCAGTCCATCCGGGAGCCTCCAAGATGTACAAAGACATGAAGAGGTACTTCTGGTGGTCTGGAATGAAGTCAGATGTGACAGAATTCGTATTGAGATGCTTGACATGCCAGAAGGTAAAATTTGAACACCGTAGACCGGGCGGAATGGTACAATCGATGCCAATTCCGGAGTGGAAATTTCATGATATCTCCATGGATTTTGTTGTAGGACTCCCACCTGCTAGGGGAGGACTCAACATGATCTGGGTTGTAGTAGATCGCCTTACCAAGGTTGCCAGATTCATACCGATGAAGGACACCTGGAAGGTAGTAAAGCTAGCTGAGCTTTTTGATAAGGAGATTATCAGACACCACGGAGTCCCTAAGACCATAGTATCTGACCGCGACACCAGATTTCTTTCGAGATACTGGAGAGCTACAAGGGAAGCGTTGGGTACAGAATGAAGTTGAGTACCGCCTTCCATCCTCAGACCGACGGTCAGACAGAAAGGACCATCCAGACACTGGAGGACATGCTTCGGGCATGTGCCTTGGACTTTCAGGGGAGTTGGTTAGATAAGCTTCATCTTATCGAGTTCTCGTATAATAGTTATCACGCCTCGATTAAGATGTCGCCTTTCCAAGCTCTATACGGTAGACCTTGCCGTACACCCTTGTGTTGGGATGAGTCAAGTGAAGCGGTCATAATAGGACCGGAGTACCTTGAGCAAGTGCAAGCCGAAGTGCAACAAATCCGAGCTAACATGAAGGCAGCCCAAGATAGACAGAAATCCTATGCGGATGTGACGACGCGACCTTGAGTTCGCCGTGGGCGACCAAGTGTTCTTGCGAGTTTCACCTATGAAGGGTGTCTTCTTTGTTTGGTCAGAAGGGCAAGCTAAGCCCAAAGTTTGTAGGGCCGTACACTATCACCGAAAGAGTTGGATCCGTAGCCTACAGGTTAGCACTACCTGAGGACTTGGGGCGTGTCCATGATGTATTTCATGTGTCACAACTCAAGAAGTATATGGCTGATCCTTCTCATGTGTTGGAGCCCGAGCACTTATCCATTGAGCCAAACATGAGATATGTCGAAACCCCAGTGAGAATCCTTGATAGGAAGACCAGAGACACTCGCCATAAGTCTATACGAATGGTGAAGGTCCTATGGTCAACCATGATGTCGAAGAAGCGACATGGGAGTTGGAAGATGCCATGAAGGCTAAATACCCGCAGTTATTCATAGACTAGAGAGTCTAGTATTTAGTATACGGGTACGGGTCGTACCCCTTTTAAGGGGGGTAGAACCCTTTTGCTTTAGCATTGCTTCGGGGTAAGCATTGCATTTTGTATGGCACATGTAGTGCAAGTGAATTTAGTATGGATGTGTATGTATGTGTAATGTGTAATGAATGATGTGTATGTGCAATGTATGGTGTATTGGTGTAATGTGTATTGTGGATGGTAATGGTATTGTGTATTGTGGTATGGTATGAATGGAAATGATGTATTGTGTATGTGAATTGTGTATGATGTTGAAATGTGTATGCTTGCAATGTGGAATGAAGTAACACCTCATAGGTGTAGTAAGACACATTATGGCAATTGGTTTGCATAATGAGTAGAATTAAAAACTATTAACCTTGAGCAACTTTGAGGGCAAAGTTTCTTAAGGGGGGTAGATTGAAATACCCCGTAATTAAAAATAGTGATTAATTAGGCTAATAAGTAATTTAGAAGCTTAATTAAGTGTAAATAATCATAGGGAACAAATCCCGAAGAAAACGGACCTTTAAAACGGTTTAAAAACATTACCGAACCTTAAAGCACGTTTTTCGAGGTAACCGGGAAAACGTGTCTTTAAGCGGGTCAAATAGACTCGTAACAATTTTGGTCAACTAAATAATCATTAATAAATATTAGTGAAGCTTTAGAACCAATAAAATCAAGAAAACGAGATTAGTAAAAACTGTCAAAAACGGGAAGTTGTGGGGTAGAAATATAAATAACACAAACTTATGTGTCCAATTTGCAAATAAATTTCAAAACCCCATGCTCTCTCTGTGTGTGTCCGATTTTCCCCACTCACACACCACTCTCTCTCTTTTACTCACTAAACAAAACAATTAAAACTAAAAGTAACACACTCACTTTACCACTCTCTCTCTCCTATCTCATTCCCTTCTCACGTGACCCCTCCCACTCTCTCTTTTCTTTCTTCCCTACCTCATGCGATTTCCATGGTGAAAAGAGAACCACACAAACTCCACTTCTCTCCTTTGTAACTCTCTCCAAACTCTTCCAAAAATTATAAAAACACCACCATTGTACCCTCTCACAAGCTACATTTTATCTTTCCAAAATCCAAAAACAAGCATTTCGATTTTATGGGTATACCCCATTTGGAGCTTCAACACCACCATTAGAAGGCCCTCCTTCTCCTTGTTCTTCTAAGGTAAAAATATTTCGAAAACTCCATCTTTTTCTAGCCTCAAAGGCAAAACGAAAATTAACTAAAGCCTTGTTACTCTTGTGTCCAGCCGATTTTGGCATTTTGGTGGTGTGAGAAACTTGTTCTTGAGCTATCCCAACAGCCTTGTGCTCTTGGAAGGTAATAAATTTTCTAAACCCTAAAACCTAGATTAAACTTGATTAATGGTTAGGGTTAGTTTAGTATTGAATGGTGTATGTGAATGGTTGTAGTGTTAGATTTGAGATTACAAAACCGTAGAAGAAGAGAAGAAGGAAAGAAAATCTAGAAGGAAAACAAGGTAAGAATACTCATTGTGAGCTTGTATATATTTGTATATGTAACAGATTTTTAGTAATGAAATTATGTAAAATGGTATGTATTAGTAGTGTAAAGTGTAGAAGAATATAAGTATTTTGAAGCCTTAAAGATATGTAAAACTTGTTAAAACAGATTGGGAATGATTGTGGTGGAGTGCAGGAATTTTTATGAGTGTTTTAGTATTGGTATGTATATGGAGCTTGTATATGATGTTATTGTAACAGGTGAAATAAGTGTTGAATTGTGAACTAGAATGAGTGGTGAGAGTGTAAAAATATAGGGGAGGTTATGTCAAATTTATCTAGAATTATAACACTTAGTGAATTTTAAACTAGGAATAATGTAAGTAGTAACAGATTTTGAATAGATTGATAGAGGGAAGATGGGGAGAGATAGTTAAGGTAGTTGTAATGTATTAGAGGTGTTAGAAATGACATTAGAAGAGGGAGTTGTAGATGGAGAGTGTTAGTGCTAAAATCTGTAGCAAAACACAACTAGGAAACAACTAGTGAAAGTGTGAGTTGAAACTTAGAAAAATTATGTGAGTGAATGAGTATAAAGTTGTGTAATGAATTAGGAAATGAATTAGCATGATTTAGGTGTTTAAATTGTATAAAAACATGTTAGGATGTATGTAGGAAGATTGGGGAAGCAATGGGTGAAATTGGGAAGGAAAAACAAAAACTGTAACAAGGTTCTGGAACCGTCCGACCCAGACGGTGAGTCGGACGTGGGTCGGACGGGGCTTAAGAAACGAAACCAACCTTCTGGAATGGTCCGACCCAGAGCCGTGAGTCGGACGTGGGTCGGACATGGCTTGAAAAACTTTCTGTAATGGTCCGACCCAGAGCCGTGAGTCGGACGTGGGTCGGACATGGCTTAATAAACAACGCAAACCTTCTGTAATGGTCCGACCCAGGGCCGTGGATCGGACGGCACAAAAAAATATAAGGGTCGAAGTTTCTGACTTCGTCCGACCCAGACGGTGAGTCGGACGTGGGTCGGACGGAGCTTAGACTCGAGACCCAAAACCTTCTGGAATGGTCCGACCCAGAGGGTTGGGTCGGACGGAATAGTGCTGGGTCGGACAGGGTAATTTTCTGGAACCGAATCTTACTGGAATGGTCCGACCCAGGGCTTGGGTCGGACGGTGGGTCGGACGGCCCAATCCTGACAAAAAAAAATTATTTTAATTTAAATAATAATTGTATATATATATATTATGTATACCCATACATATATGTATATGTACATGTGTGTAAGCATGCAAACCTTAAGTAAGAAATAAACTTAAGTATTGAAAAATAAGTAATGTGTAAGTGTAAGAAGTATAGGGACATAGTAAGTATGAGTTAAGTAATGATAGTTAGATTAATCATTCGATTGTATGTATGTAAATAGGACTTGATTGTGACATCGAAGGACGTTTGGAATACGTACAACGGTGAACGGTATGGATTCCTCATGCCCCGTATGCTATCTTGGTTACTCTGATTTGTGTGTGTGCTAATTGATCACCAAATAAGATAAATGCACGAATCGGAGTTAATATGCATACTTGTGAATATGTAGTGTTGTATGGTGTTGTATATCTTCTTTAATTCTTAGTTTGTATAATTCATGAAATGTTTGGATGAATATGGAAGTGTGTATGAATACTGTATTGTACCGTGACCGTTATTTATTGTGTTTGGACTTCTAACTTATTCCTAACAAGCTAACCATCCTAACTTAAATTGGTAATTAAATTGGAATGAGTAGAAGTCCGATATGTTTTCGGCCACGCGTGAGGATGCGGAGTCACGAGAGTTGGCTCCAATTCCTGACTCTTAAACTGGTCCGCGGCCCAAATCCCTTAAGTGGGTAGCATCCCGGATTGGTGAGTCAAGTAAATCCCGGATGTGGGACGGTGTAGTCCCCAAGGCCGGAGGTCCCGATGGACTAACTTGAGTATAAGTTAAGTGTTATACCCAAATTTGACCCCCCTGGTTAGGGTCTGCAAGGTTTTGGTGGTCGTGAGGGAAGTAAGTAATGAGTAAAAGAGTAAAGCATTCCGATTAACCCGGATGCATAATTTGGCTAACCTTGTGAAGGTAAGTGAGATGTATGCTATGATATTGTTGCCTTGAATTGTGTAATGAATTGTATAGCATGTATGATGTATGAAAAGCATGTATGTATGAAATAATGAACTGCATGTTTAGTGGACGTCAAATAGTCGGCGTGCCCTAGCTAGCACGCGGTATATGCGGAGTCCATATGCAGCGTTTGCTGAGCCCCTTGGGGCACCATTTTTACTACACGCAGGTACCCGCGAGGGATGAAGATGTGAAGATTGAGTTTCATTTCTTTTATCTTCTTTTTGGAATGTAAACAATGAATTTATGATGGGTGTACTGAGTAGTACATGGCTGTAGTTTTTGAATAGCCGGTGTACCATGGGGTACACCTTTTTGGATATTGGGAAAGGAGCATTGGTATAGATGAGTAGCCTTAGGAACTCATTATTTTGGAACTTAGAAATGATGTAATCGAATGCACTTTAATACTCGGTGATCCATTGATGTAAGTATTCGGTATATGGTATTTTGGTAAGTAATTTAGTAGCTCGGTACGTTATGTTCATCAGACCGTGATTGTAAGTATTAGTAGCCTAGCTAGTCGTATGGGCGGTTAGCGGCATTGTTTCACCCACCGTAGTAAGTATGTAATAATTCCGCTGCGAACTCGTAGGATTAATAGGACGATTAGACGGTAAGCATAGGATTAGCGGTTGGGGTGTTACAACCTCCTTCTTCCACTACGCTCTCATCTCATTCAGGACACACATACGCTCCTCATATCAGATCGTGGGTCCTTGACTATTTATTTTCCTCGGCCCGGGGTTTCCAAAATTAGTTCGTATTCCAATGTTAATCCCCTCAAACCTCACTGCTCATCCTAAGTGATCTTTCTTTCCTAGCGCACAAGACAGCTGATCATCATGTCGATCAGGAGCCCAAGTTCCTTGTGTGACTTGCTCATTCAGCTCATCCTTTAGAATCAAATGCATAAAAGACTTTTATAATAAATCGTAGGATTGTAAAAAGTTAATTTGAAGACAAATTTAAAAGTTGAGACAACTTACCATTGTGTCAACAACTTCCTTCATCTTCTTAAAGGGATATAGTCGCTCTTTAGTTTTAGGGGCTTTTTTAGTGCGTGAAAGCTTCCATAAAGTACCTCGTAGCTGGTGTTCATGCATAGTACTCCCTCCGATGGCAACTTCTATTACCAAGTAAAACATATAATAAACAAGTTAATATACGTACAATAGTTATTTATATAGTAGAGTTAGTACCTTCGTCTCCACCTTCTTGTCATAGAATTGTAGCCACTTCTCTTGGGTTATTGGTGTGTAGATCTCCCAAGGCTGTCGTATGTCATCGTCAGGCCTTTTCAACCTTTTGGTGGTGAACCACTAGACAAGATCATGCTTATGATCTGAAAATTTTTTATGCATCATCCCTTTCACTAAATCGTAGTACTGACTTTCTACAAGTAGTGAAGTCTCCAGCCCATTTCACTAGCTTAGAGTGATGTCATAGTACTCCCACACTATAATCCCAAGCTCGATAGTGAAGTCTCCAGCCCATTTCCCAGTTGGTTGTAGATATCCATTGAACTCCAGAGGCTTCGATTCCATCTTTTTGGCCTTGAGAGCTTTTGTCAGACCACGTGGTTTTATGTTTTTCTTCATTGGGATTTGTGACTCAGAAGATCCTACCTATGTATCCACAAATGGCACAGTGGACACCTCAATGTCATCTAGGCCCTGGCCTCGTTCATCACCTTGAGCTTGTGACTTACGATCTTTCCCTCCACGTGTTTGCTTTTTCTTTGGTCATGATGTCTCTGTTAGAAAATCGCCAATTGGGTCATCCATGTCATCCTTTTTACTGCCTTCATAGATAAACAATATGATATTAATAACAACACAACAATAATTTATCAAATGAATAAACAATAAGACGTTACGAATAATACAACACATTATTCATCAAACGAACAAACAATAAGACATTCTTGTTCATTTAACTAACATTTATAACACATCATTTATGGTTTTCAACCCAGAAACCCTCATCGTGCTTAGACCTAGTATAAAGCACATCGTCTGGAATATTAACATTGTCCGTGATAGGAATACTGTTAGAAAAGGGTGGTGCCTCATCAAATAGTAATTCATCATCATCTTGATCAACATTTGTGTCGACAGATCTTTTCCTTGGTAAAACCACTGACCATATGGAATCTGTGGGTTTTCAATGTAAAATACTTGTTCATAGTCCTTGGGAAATATGAATGCATCTTGTCTATGGCCAAGGCATGAAAGATCAACCAAGTTAAACCCATCATGAACCCGATAACCATGTCTGTTATCCACCCATTTACATTTGAATTTAACAAACTTTTGAAACTAAAAGTCAAGTTCCCAAATATTTTCAATGAATCCATAGTACCAACTTGATGCTGAAATCTCTGAAACTAGATCACCCCCGATATATTCAGTTGTTGTTGCTTCAACTTAAACCCTATTGTTCAAGTTTAAACATTTGTCATCTTGCCGCTTTGTCTAATAGCTGAACCCATTGATATCATATCCTTTGTAAGATACAGTAGTACAACCGGGTCCCAGGTCTAACTAACATAGCTCTTCACTGACATCATCAAGCTCTAGTGATGCTAGTCTCATGACATAATCTTTAAACCATGAACAAAAGGTCCTGTTTTTCTCTTTTGTCAACCAAACAATATTCCTCCCAGAATATTGACCTCTTGGTGCAGTCATGTGCTTCTAAAAAAATGGCTCAATAATCTCAAGGTGGTGTAAAACAAACAAATATGCTAACTCCATTGAGAATGAATCAATTACCACATTTATTTTTACCAATAACACCTTGACCTTCTGGTCCTTCATGTGTGTCTTGTTGGTGGCACCCCAAAGCTACTGCACCATTTAAGTCTTCAGTACAAAATTATGTCACTCTTCAGTTATTGAACCTTCTATTCAGGTAGATATCTATTTTTCATTTGTCCCCTTAAAATTCCCATATATCTCTCAAATAGATACAAGTATCTTTAATGTATGGGACCACATAATTTGATTTCCTTTACAATGTGAACAACTATGCGGACCATGATATCAAAAAAAAAGATGTGAAAAATACATTTCAAGTTGACAGATCATAACAACAGCATCACGTTGCAGACTGTCTAGTGTATTATCATCCATAACTTTATTGCACACTACATTAAAAAAGAAGCATAGTCTTGTAATTGTATTTTTCACATCATTCGACAATATGATCTAAATGGTAATATGAAGGAGGTGCAACATCAAAATGTGGTAATGATGAGACTTCAACCTGACCAACTTCAAATTCTTCATTGACACAAGATTTTTCCAGTTAGAAGAATAACCCGTAGGAACCTTAATAGAAAGAAGGCACTTACAGAAGCTGATCTTCTCATTCTTAGACAAAGTGTAACATGCTGGAGGTAAATATGTTCGTTTGCCTCTTTCTTGGGGATGTAACTCCTCACGAATGCCTATAGCTTGCATGTCCCTTCGAACTTTTATTTCGTCTATTGCTTTTCCAGGTATGTCAAGCAATGTCTCAACAACAACCTCACTAGAATTTTTGACAAAATGCATAAATCAAGACAATGCCTAACCGACAAATGCTTCTAGTACGGAAGTTCCCAAAATATTGAACATTTTTTCCAGATGTTTCTATGGCAGACTTGGACGTATCACCAAAAACATTCTTAATGTCTTTCACCTTTTCATAGATCTTTTTAGAAGTCAAAGGCAGATGAGTCACACATGTCTTAGTCTTTCTGCAGAATAACTTTTTTTTATGGTACAGGTGTGCTGCTGGCAATAATCTGCGATGACACATGTAATTTTTTTGCCACAGAACTATAGACGTTCAAAACAAATGTCGTCTTCACATATTGAGCAAGCAAATGCTCATTTCACTATATATCCAGATAAGTTCCCATACGCATGAAAGTCATTAACTATGTAAAACAACATGACACGAAGTGTGAAGTGTTGTCTGCCATAACCGTCATAAACCATTGTCCCCTCATTCCAATACAATTTCAAATCATCAATCAGCGGTGCAAGGTAAACATCGACATAATGCCCAGGTTTTTTTGGTTCAAAAATCAGCAATGATAACATTATGTATTTCTGCTTCATACACAACCATGATGGAAGATTGTAGATCATCATTAGAATATGCCAAGTGTTGTGTTAATTGCTTAGTGTAACATACAAAATCATCCCGTTTATACACAACCCACGTCTCAAAATTCAGTTATCACTAGTAAAATCTTTAAAAATCTTCTATCGATATTCCTCCACTATGGTGAATCAGCTGGATGTCTCAGCTTATCATCATTTTTTCTTCCTTCTACATGTCATCTTAAAATTTGGGCATCTCTGACATTTGCAAACAGATGCTTAAATCTTGGTATTATGGGTATATACCAAACGACTTTTATTGGAGGACTTTTCTCTAAGAATTAGATGGTTGACCGTCCTTCTATTTATAGCGTGAAAAATGACATTTTGGAAACTAGTTCAAATGTGCGTTCTCTCCTTTGTATAAATATACAGCTGTTTGGACATGCGTGCACCTTTTCGTACTACACACCCATAGGACTCTTCAACTTTTTTACCTCATAAGTAGAAGTAGAAAGTATGATATCATCTAGAAGCATGCCATGAAGGAGCTTTAGTAGTGTCGTAAAGCTCTTGTCACTCTAGCCAAATTTTGCTTTTAGATTGAATAAGTATATCACGTCTGTCAATTTTTTAAAATTGACGCATCTTGGGAACAAAGGGGACCGTGATGTGTCAAATAGTCTTTAATAATTAGCTGGCTTATCAATGAAATTATCTTCAACATCTTGCAACATAGAGTCCAATTGTTCAATCATTTCATTGTCATTATTGATTTCAATGTAACTCTGATCACACTCATTATAATGAGTTGTAGCTCCGTCGGTATCCATTCTTAGTTCACTATTTGCCTGAGTTGAAGTCCGCACTATGCTACTAGCTTCTACAAACTCGCCATGCAAGAGCCATATCTTATAATTTGGCATAAACCCACACCTTGATAGATGAAAAATTGATTATAAGTATGCTAGGGAACTTATTGTGAAGTTCGCACTAAGCACAAGGATAGGGAATGTGTGTCTCATTCATAATTTTCTGATGATTGAGGGCTGCTTTGCATTATTCATTATCCACTATTGATTCAAAATAATTCATTTGCAGACCGTACATCCATTCACGGTCCATTCGACACACATCAATTGAAAGTTAAAACTATAGAATGTTCACGTATAATGTTTATCCATATTACGATGAACAGAGGTAGTTAATTATCAATCCAAATTTGGTTGTCTAAATTAGTTTTATACTCTATACATCTCTGATAAGTGCAAAACATATAGACTTATTAAGGTTTAATCACCTTATAATTTGTAGCATTTTTAGTAATGTTTCTCACTTATCTAGGGTTTTTTCCTATAATTTTGTTGCTATATTAACTGATGTATTATATGTGTTAAAATGTAGGAAAAATACCAAATATACGCATATATTTATAGGGATTAAACAAGGTCACGCGTGGAGCACGCAACAGAGGTGTGTCCGCCCCTGCAACCGCCTAGGGTTAGGCGGACAACACTAAGAGGCAACCGCCTCAATTTAGGCGGACGTGCACATGCTGACGTGACTACATGCAACCCATGCAACCGCCAACGAAACCACATAAAATTAAGCGGACGCGTGTAAATATCCAATCTGAAACGGGTTATCTTCTTCGCCGACTCTCTGCAACTTGATTCTGCCATATCCTTTAGCAGTCGGCGCCTACCAGAAATCACTCACGCGTTTGTTCTGTCCCCTGCAATCAATGAGATGCAATCAATGAGCTGCACTCAATCGGTTTCTTCCACTCCAAACGTGCCTCTTCGCTTCCTCTATAAATACCAAGCTCCATTTACCTTCTCCAGTGTCCTTCCAGAGGTTCCTTCCGTGGTTCCTCCTGGAGTTCCAATTCACACCATCAATCCATCTTCGTACCACTACACTTTCGCTCACTCGTTCATTTCACTTCTAACCTTCCGCTTCTTCATTTGTTTTCTTTACATCTCATTATTCTCACCTCTAGTCTCACGTATTTAAATAGAAGATCAAACTATTTAATATGTTAGGCTAGTTTACGTATGCTCTGGGAATAATTATTATGTATCTGTATTAATTATACAATATGTTTCACTGGTTTTAATTTTATGAAGTTTGTTACGCTTAAAGGTTTTCTCGCATCTTTTTAATAAATGTCATGAGTTTATTAAATTGCTTTACTAAGTCTATTTTGATCAGACCAGGTGATAAATAGATAGGTTAATTAAGCCGTAAATCTGGAGAAAGCTTATTATGATTTAATAAGTTAGTATTTTCAGATGCAAGCATAAAATCCTCATACTCCTCTGCCGTCCACCAGTGGGTGCTTGAGTTTTCATCGGACCTTGCACAACTGGAACGAGTTCTTATGAGGCTATGATTTAGTCCTTAAGAATAAAAACAGGATCTTGTCAAACTATTATAATTAAACCAGTAACCCTAGCATGAAAGAGCAGAAAATATTAATCTGAACCGGAGTCCCGTTTAGTTTATCTGTTAACTTAGTTTATTTAATCTTTCCTTTTTATTTATAAAAACAAGTCAATTAATCCCCCCTATTTTGTGACATGCTTAGGTACTATAATATGTACATTAGTCCCGCGGTTCGATATCCGGTCGCTTACATTTCACTATACTACTACGACCGGGATTTGTTTGCAGCCCGACGTTTATTTTGAGTTTTTAATTTATTTTCTTTTATTTTTTACACCAGTTTAACCACTCACTTTACAACGTCTGCAAAATCCCGACCCACAGTCCGCTGACACTGCACAGGGAGAGGAGCCCTACGTACCGACTACTGACGTGATGCAGACTCCAGCTCCTGTACCTATCTCGACAGATCTACAGACTCAGCTCCAGGCCTTCCATCAGATGCATCAGAGGTTTGAGAGCTTTGAGCAGACCCAGCAGAGGATGCTGGCTGAGCAGTCACGGACGACACAACGCTTAGACCGGAGTGACGAGTTGCATGCACAGACAGCTCAGCTCATGCAGCATCTCCTTGCTCAGATCGGCCAGGGACCAGTGCAGCCTCCACCACCACCGCAGTGATTTTATTTTATTATTATCTTTATTTTGTTTTATATTTCTCTGTTGTTTACTAACTCTTTGTAGACTATTACTGTTTGAACTTTGACTAACTTTTGTTATATTCAGGAAGGTAACAGTTCAGTTTACTTTTTGTTTTTGTTTTTATGCAATGCATTATTATTTATGTTATTCATATTATTATTTTCTTTTGGTGCCACTTGAGTTCTGCTGGCTATATATGTTTTTCTTTTCAGAATAAAATCTATATTCGAACATATAGCTGAACTCGCCTATGGAAGCAACCTCAGTTGCTCTAGGAATTTCGATATCTTCGGTTGAACACTTGAGCAAACTTAAGTGTGAGGAACGTCTCACCCCTACCAAAGCTTTAAGTGTGAGGAAGGATACCTTCCTCAATCTACAATACAAGGGGAGTTTCAATTCTTCCTTTATTATATTCCTGTTCAACCTTTATGAGTTTAATCCTTTATGAGTCTGTCATATTTTGAAAGGTCCTTTTCTTGAATTTAATTCTGAACAATGAGGACATTGCTCCTCTTAAGTGTGAGGAAGGAGAGACCTTTCCCTGAAAATATGACAGTTGTTCGATAATGCCACACTCGCTTTTTGCTACTCTAAACTGCCTAAATAAAAAAAATGATGATGAAAAAATGAGATAAAATAATTGTAGAAGTGTCTGAAATTATGTCAAGTGACAACTGAAAGATGGTTTTATTTAAAGGAGTTTGTATAAAATTATTTTCCATCAAAATACTCTATTTTCACTCAAAATATGATAGATCTGCTAGTTGTAAAAACCAATTTAGTTTAGCTTGGGATTATGGAAATATGTGGAAAGTCAAGGAAAGAAAAGGATAAAGACAAGGTACTCCACTGTTTATGAATTTTTCTAACCAAAAACAGGCCTCGTCTATCCGGTTATTAAGTTCTTTGGGGTGCTTTAACACCTATCTACCTAAGGTCTCGTGACCTGGGATAGAAGACCCAACACCGCTACAAGGATAGAGAGAAAAGTCTGGGGTACAGAAAAATAATGCAATTCAAAAAATTTTATAATAATAATATGTGCTTGTATATACATTTTGCACATTCAAAAAAAAGATGTAAATTATAAATTGCAATTTATATTTATAAACATGAGTACGTGGTGTTGAAAGGTATTGCGGAATAAGGCATTACTTCACACCCCTTGTCATCCCGGGTTAGAGAATTGAAATTGGTTGAAAATCCCAGGTTAATCTAACTTGTTTTCTGCAGTCTAGTTTTTCTATGCTTTTATTAAATTGTTCTTCTTCACTGTTTATAAAAACCTACTTCTAAGAGCAGAATTATCCTTTCAATTGTCACTTTGTCTAAATTCCCTTCTACACTTATTTAATCTTGTTTTATAATTATGGCTTAGAGATAATTATATTCCTTATTTGCTTGAGGACAAGCAAAAGTCAAGTGTGAGGAAGTTTGATAAGTGCAAAACATATAGACTTATTAGGGTTTAATCACCTTATAATTTGTAGCATTTTTAGTAATGTTTCTCACTTATCTAGGGTTTTTTCCTATAATTTTGTTGTTATATTAACTGATGTATTATATGTGTTAAAATGTAGGAAAAATACCAAATATACGCATATATTTATAGGGATTAAACAAGGTCACGCGTGGAGCACGCAACAGAGGTGTGTCCGCCCCTGCAACCGCCTAGGGTTAGGCGGACAACACTAAGAGGCAACCGCCTCAATTTAGGCGGACGTGCACATGCGGACGTGATTTACGTGAAACTTGCATGTGTCCGCCCATGCAACCGCCTGAAGCAAGGCGGACATGATGGTGGAGACCGCCCTTGCAACCGCCTGTTAAACATGCGGACGTGACTACATGCAACCCATGCAACCGCCTATGAAACCACATAAAATTAAGCGGACGCGTGTAAATATCCAATCTGAAACGGGTTATCTTCTTCGCCGACTCTCTGCAACTTGATTCCGCCATATCCTTTAGCAGTCGGCGCCTACCAGAAATCACTCACGCGTTTGTTCTGTCCCCTGCAATCAATGAGATGCAATCAATGAGATGCAATCAATGAGCTGCACTCAATCGGTTTCTTCCACTCCAAACGTGCCTCTTCGCTTCCTCTATAAATACCAAGCTCCATTTACCTTCTCCAGTGTCCTTCAAGAGGTTCCTTCCATGGTTCCTCCTGGAGTTCCAATTCACACCATCAATCCATCTTCGTACCACTACACTTTCACTCACTCGTTCATTTCACTTCTAACCTTCCGCTTCTTCATTTGTTTTCTTTACATCTCATTATTCTCACCTCTAGTCTCACGTATTTAAATAGAAGATCAAACTATTTAATATGTTAGGCTAGTTTACGTATGCTCTGGGAATAATTATTATGTATCTGTATTAATTATACAATATGTTTCACTGGTTTTAATTTTAATGAAGTTTGTTACGCTTAAAGGTTTTCTCGCATCTTTTTAATAAATGTCATGAGTTTATTAAATTGCTTTACTAAGTCTATTTTGATTAGACCAGGTGATAAATAGATAGGTTAATTAAGCCGTAAATCTGGAGAAAGCTTATTATGATTTAATAAGTTAGTATTTTCAGATGCAAGAATAAAATCCTCATACTCCTCTCCCGTCCACCAGTGGGTGCTTGAGTTTTCATCGGACCTTGCACAACTGGAACGAGTTCTTATGAGGCTATGATTTAGTCCTTAAGAATAAAAACAGGATCTTGTCAAACTATTATAATTAAACCAGTAACCCTAGCATGAAAGAGCAGAAAATATTAATCTGAACCGGAGTCCCGTTTAGTTTATCTGTTAACTTAGTTTATTTAATCTTTCCTTTTTATTTATAAAAACAAGTCAATTAATCCCCCCTATTTTGTGACATGCTTAGGTACTATAATATGTACATTAGTCCCGCGGTTCGATATCCGGTCGCTTACATTTCACTATACTACTACGACCGGGATTTATTTGCAGCCCGACGTTTATTTTGAGTTTTTAATTTCTTTTCTTTTATTTTTACACCAGTTTAACCACTCACTTTACAACGTCTGCAATCTCTATTTGTATAGCTACAAGGTCACTTAAACACAAAGAGCATATATACATTTTTTTATCAAAGGAGAATTTGAAAGTATCAATTAATCAATATTTATGTTGAATGATCAAACTTTATATAGGTCTACAATCTTATCCTTACACATTAAACATCACTAGTTATCAATTACACAAACCAAACAATGAAAACTAGCAAAAAAACCAAAGAAACTAGTATGGGCATTTTGTCGAACACTTTGTGGGCGTAATCATTGTGTACCCTTAAATACCAAATTTTTGTAAGATTCTAAGCATACCAATTCGTTCATCACACATACAAACACATAATTACATTAACAAATACAAATAGCACATTAATTTACCATAAAATTCATTAAATTTTGGAAATCTAAACTAACCGATATATATCTTAATTTTTCAGACTATAGATAGAGAGGCAGTACCACTAGACTCAGGTGGCAACTTGGGCGACGACTTCGGTTTAGTGCAGCAGAAAACACCATAGAAGGAGGCGGCACGACGACAATTGGAGGAGGGCAAAACAGTGGCAATTTTTGTTCTTCTCTCTTTCTGTTCGAAGTAAAATGAGAATGGCAGCTTCGAGCGCCCTCAGTGTGTGATAAGAAGGGTTTTTTCGATGGTTCCTTTGTAAAAATTGCCAAAAAAGAAATTATTTTTCAAACAGAATTTCCGGCGGTTACGGGTAAAGAACCACCGAAAATGTTGTTTTTCCGGGTTCCTCACTCTTTTTTGGCTAATATTAAAAACCGCCAAAAAGGGCGCAGAAAATAATCATTTCTATACTTGTGATTCCAAACCAAAAATTTGCAAGAGCCCCTCACCCACCTCTCTCCGCTGCATCATGTCACTGAAGTTCATCATCATATGTGGGTTCATGGTGTTGCGCAAAATCAGAGTGAAAAGAGACTTGGATTGTTATCTCTCTTTCTGTTCTTCGTTTGGTACAATTGAGTTTTGATTTAATTGGTTGTCCGCGTAACTCCAAGAACAACCCGATTCGGCTCATTTGAATTTCTCGTGCACTTGTTGTGTCTGATCTAAAGGGGAATACGTTCATGTGTTATTTCCATGACCTCATGGAGCATTTTTTGAATTTCATGTTTTCTTCTTTACTCTTTTTTCTATTTATCTTCACGTTCTAACCATGTTTGGTCGTTTTATTGTTCGTCTTTGAGTTCTTTGCAGGAAACTATCACTCTCCTTTGTTCGGTACTCAACCTTAACTTGCTACTCTTATGTTCATTTTGAACTGATAGTGTTGGAGTATGATATACTACTCTTGAAGAGGGCAGATAAGATAGCTGGGGCCGGAAAAAATATCGAAGCTGGCCCCGGGCGAAAGATAGAAGCTGGCCCCGAGTGAAAGATGAAAGATAGGCCCTAGTGAAGGATGGAGGGTCACACCTTAAGACAGAGTCAAGTGATTGGTTGGCCCAGGAAAGATCCAAAAGAGGTCGTCCCTGGGTGAAATAGTGAAAAGCATAATAGGACATGTTAAGAAAGGAAGAGTGATGTGTTTCAATAAGTAGAAGTATGACATCGTGACATGTAAAAGAGGCATTGTAAAAACCTATAAATAGGGGTTCATCCTACACAATAAGATACAATACCAGAACGTAATTTGGAAAGCTTTTGCATCGTTGCGCCAGGTTTAAAGCAACCTTGCTAGGAACAATGTGAGAGTGAGAAAGGAAATACGAGAGAGAAAGAACTTCTTAGGATACACCGACATGATTTCCTATAATACACCCTGTTACATTTTGGCAACGTTTGTGGAAAACAAATAGCTCAGATAGCAACCACGATACCACCGACAGATAATAGTTTTCTTCAAAAAAATCTCATTACTAATGCAGGAAGTAATATGTTTTGCGGGTTCATCATAATACCGCCATAAACAAGAAGGTCGAGGGAAATGGAGAACCAAGAGATTCAATCTTGAAAAAAAAACCTCTAGAAGATGCTCAGAAGATTGACTAGGGCCATTGACGAAAAGATGGTTGAAAGCACAGAACAACTTCAACAAGAGCGGATCCAACGAGATGAAGAATAGTAGAAGAGATTGAAAGAAATCTTGAGAGGGAAAGATTCTGCAGGGAGCACTTAGAGTGAAAAAAGAAGCTGAAAGTATCACCGGAAACACCTATCAATGACGAGGAGGAGGACGCTATGGGCTGGAGCCTTGACACATTCTTTGAGAAAATTAGAAAGGTGAAGGTCCCCCCTTAATTTGTGGCACCAACAATCGAAAAGTATGATGACACAGGGGATCCGGCTCATCACATAAAAAAGTTCATGTTTGCCATGAATACGCAAGGTATCAGCTCCTTGGCTCTCTGCAACCTGTTCCCGGGGACACTTTCCAAAAGATCTTTAAGTTGGATTTCCACTAGGCCACAACAATCCATATCAAGCTTCAAACAACTGATATAGGAGTTTCAGCAATACTTTGCTACAAGCAAAAAAGCCACAAAAGAAACCATAGTGCTGACGGACATTAAACTGAAAAAGGGAGAGACCGTAAAATAATACAGTGAACGGTTCCACAAGCAGGTGGTCAAGATTGATGTTGAGGATAAGAAAATCTTCAACAAGACTTTTGGGAATGGGCTGGCACATCCAAGGTTTACAGGAAAAATCACAACAAAAGCTCCAAAAACATATGGATAACTCTCAGAGATGCTCCACAAGTTCCTTAAATAAGAAGTTGCTGAGAACAAAGCCAAAGAGCAGATAACGAGTTTCAAGGTCCCTGCTCTAGTAGAGAAAAAATCTACGACCAGAGGAAATTTCTTCGGGGGAGGATTGACGTCTGTGGAAGGAGCGGTGGAGAACGATATAAGCCTGTAAAGCTCAACCAGCTCCTAACCCCACCTATCTTGGGACAAAAGTAATTTAAATCATCCCGGGGAGATACGTTGTTGCTGTTAAAAACGAAAATCTGCCCCAGCCAAAGAAACCTCAACTCAGAGAAGGTTGTGAGTTCCATGCCACTACAACCATAGAACAGCTAACTATGCAACTTGATCTAAAAAACTCAATAGGATTGACAAGTAAAAGAGGAAAGGGAAACCATTTTCCGAATCTCAAAGCACAAGCAGCAGTTATGACCCCCGAACCAAGGTTGAATAGAAGGTCCACCATAGGTTAGATCAATGTAAATCCTTCAGGGTGATCACAAATATGTAAAGGAAAAGAAGAAAAAATGTAATAAATGAACTTTAAGTGAAATGAAGTCTTTTATTTTTTAAAAAATATACAGTAAACACTCATTTTGTTCCAAAAAATCTGATAAAGTTTTTCCCGTTAAGCGATTCACAGGACTATTCTTAGAGGTAAGACCATTCAACCCTGATGAAAGAAAAAGACACAATCATGTAGTCCACCAGGAGTTTCTCGAAAAGAAAATCACAAAATGGAAAAAATTGCATCCCATATATTTTACAAAGGATGGTGAAAATGGGGTATTGTATCCCCACAATGATCCACTGGTTATAAGGTAATAGGTGAATGATAGAAATAATATTGGTAGATAGCGGTGCATGAGAAAAAGTAGAAACATTCAAAAAAATTCTAAATCCCAGAAGAAAAGGTTAAACTATATTCTACAGTTTTAGAGGGTTGTAGACATAACAATGAGCCTGGGACAAGGGTACAAGAGAAGAATTGAGAAGTTAACAACATATATCTTGCCTGGGCTCTCCGGGTACAACATGTACTTGGGATGCTCGGGGATAAATGCCTTTCGGGCGATATGTAGCACCCACTATCTAAAGATGAAATACATAACCCGATATGGTAAAATGGTGATGGTCATAGCACTACTTGAAAACAACATTTTAGCTATGGAGTTAGCGACGGAGTGGCGGCAGAATTGTGACGGGCCATATTGGTGATGGATTTACGATAGAATGGTGACAGAATAAAGGCGGGGTGAGTGGCGCGTAATTTTCCAATTCTAGGGCCAATATCAGCGATGGAACAACGACGGTATAGTCATCGCCAAATTAGCGATAAACGCTTGTTCAAATCGCCAACTAGCTCGGAAAAAAATAAATTTAGTTTTTTAGCTACAGACAGTTTCTATCGCTATGATTAAAATAAATGATGTCATTTTATTTTTTTCCTCGTGCTCTAATTAACCTAGACGATGTCATTTTTGTTAGTTTTGGTGACAGATTGACGACAAAATTGTCCGTCACTATGGTTTAGAAAAAATGATGTCGTTTTGTTTTTTTCCTGGCGCTCTGGCTAACCGAAACGATGTTGTTTTTTATCAAATGTAGCAACAAATTTGTGATGGAACAGTCCGTCGCTAAATTGTTAAATTATATCACCGACGCTTCTTTCTTTCTCCTCTCTTCTTCTTTTCTTCACCTGCTCGAGCCCTCTTCTCTTCTACACACCAAACGTGGTCTTCCGGCCACCAGAGGCTTCAATCCGCCGCCTCCGCCATGATTTATGGCCGCTGCATCATCCTGACCAGCGACCGCCACTTCCTGCACATTTTCTGCGCCATATTTGTTCATTTTCAGCAAGAGGTAAGTGCTTTCTATCCCTAATTAATGGGTTCCAAAAATTGAATTTGGAATTTTCAAAATTGTGGGTGATTGCTTGTTAAATGGTGCTTTAAATTGCTGGAAATCGATGAGTTGTTGGTGTGTGACTATTATAGTTGTTAATTTTGCATTTTTGTTAATGTTTTGACTAATTTTAGGGTTAAATATGTATATGCTGAAAGTGTGATGGTTATGTTTGAATTTTGTGTTGTGTGCTTGCAAATTTGTGTTCTACAAACTATTTAATGGTTATAGAGTTTGTATTTGTTAGTTCTGATTTTTATTGTTGGATTGACAAATTTTAGGTTCAAATTTGAGTAAAATCTGAATTTAACATTATAAACAACATAAAATTGACAATATATATATATATATAAAATTTTAGGGATAAATTTTTTATAGAAGATAAGATAGAGGACAATAATAGTTTAGGTTTCAAAATATACAATTTTATCTTAAGGACAAAATTTAAATATATCCAAAATTATAATTGTATACTATATTGAATTGATGGATGAAGTGTTGTATATGTACTTTATATTTGGTATAGAGAAATGAAAACTAAAGATGAACCATGCTTGTTGGATGAACCGTGCTTGTAGGATGCTTATAAATAAGTGGAAACGTAAAAAAAACAGGGGAGACTATGTCAATTTTTGTATAACTTTATTGGTTATAACTAAAATAGTATTTGATTAGTATAGGTATGAGACCCGATATGGTGTGGATGATCAGAGAACCTTTGAGAGAGGTAGAATCTCTACCCAATGGCTGAGGAAGATGGAAGAGTTTGTCGCTTTTGCACTATAACACCATGAATGTATGGAAAATGGTAAAATTAGTGTCCTTATGACATGAAAAGGTGTAGAAACAGATAGTACCTCAAGCCTTTTATTGTTAACACTAGTACAAAAAACGTCTATTTCGGCGCCCCTATTTCGGCGGTTGTAGATAAAACCGCCGAAATAGGAGCCCGAGATGTATTAGGTGTGTAGAGAAGGGGTCTATTTCGGCGGTTCCTAGATTTGAACCGCCGAAATAGGCCATATTTAATAATAAAAAAAATAAAGAGACCTATTTCGGCGGTTCCTTACGCGAAACCGCCGAAATAGGTTTTTCTATTTTTCTTTTTTTTAATTTAATCATCTATTTCGGCGGTTCTTTGTTAGGAACCGCCGAAATAGGTCTTTAATTTTTTTTTTTAAATATGGCCTATTTCGGCGGTTTCTAACAAAGAACCGCCGAAATAGGTCGTTTTAATTAAACCCCCAACCCGCCTCGACGCCATTACGGTTTCATTAACACTAAATTAACCCCTCTTCTCTCTTAAGCACCGGCGATTTCGGTAAACCTCCGACGCAACCACCACCTGTCGCCGTCGCCTCCTCCTCCTCCAGTCTTCGCCGGACGTCGCGCCGCCGGTGGTTGTGGCGTCGGTGGTGTCGCCGCCCCTCTCGCCCAGCAAACAGAAGCGCGCGAGGTAAGAACCCTAACTTCATTTCAGTTTCGATTTTGTTTATTTAATTGTTAATTTGTTGTTAAAATTGATAGATTGTTGTCACATTGTGATTGTGGATGATGATAATTGTGTGTGTGAAATCTTTGCAAGATTTGGTTGTTAAACTATTAAATTTATGTATGCACACAAGGTGTTCGACGAAATGTCCGAGTGAATTTTTGTGCTGTTTTTGGCCCTTCTTTTAAGTATAGTTAGGTTAGCTTATTTGGGCTAGATTTATTATGCTTATATATGGGGTGGAACAATGTTTGAGCATTATTTGTTTAAGTATAGTTAGGTTAGCTTATTTGTCCACTTAAAATTACTTGTTAATTCACATTTCATAAGTAAATATACATTGTAAATATACATTGGTGAGTGAGATCTCTGCTAGTTATATAAGTTAAGCAAAATTTGTACTAATCACAAATGTAAGTTTACTTGTTCGAACAAGTAATATAAGTTAAGCAATTAAGAGTTTCTCCTTGTCTTCATAAACAATGTAGTCGAGTTGATGAGTTATCATCTTTGACACTAAGTTCCCCACTCTCTGTAGATTGTATTAGCGTTATACTAAAAAAAATTCTTATTGTGCTTGTTTGAATGAGCTAACGATAATGTTTATAATTTACATATTTGATTATGATATTATATTATCGTTAATACAAGAGTGTGATGCATAAGTGGTATATTGAAAATTATGGATAACATGTTAAACATGAAAAATACAATTTAGGTTGTTATGTAAGTTATAGTTTGATCTTGTCATTTATGAGTTGTTATGAACAACTTCATTCATTGGTAAAAATACTAATAAACATTCGGTAGTGTATATATATATATATATATATATGAGTATTGTATAGTCGTTAAGTTTAATATAAAATTATTCTAATTGATCTGAATGTTGTTCAATCTTTATGCGTTGCCTCTGTAGAGATTGGCTACACGCGTCTCGCACGCCCGATTGAGAAGAGGGGCTGAAAACAATTCATTTAGAAACCGGTAATTTTTTTTAATTTAACTCTTCATTCTCTTCATTCTGTTCACTCACTGTAAATTTGCAACCTAACTGCATATAAGGAACAAACACAACTACTGAGTTTCTCTTGTGTCTATACGTATTTGTGTCTCTACAGATAAATACTTAAGAAGCTTCTTTACCATTTGATGGTATATTGAAAGCGGAGCGGAGAACAATTCATTTTCGAACCGGTAATATAATCTAACTTATCATTTTTCTCTTTTGTACTTTGTATTTGATTTCCACAAATTATTGGAATTTCGTTTGATGAATAAATTTGGTATATATTAGTTTGGTTTATGATTGAAATTTGTGTTGTTGAATAATTGGTGAATGCTTAATAATAGGCATGGTTGTGTCTTTTTTTTACTTTGTATTTGATTTCCACAAATTATTAAAATTTGGTTTGATGGATAAAGTTGGTATTAGTTTGATTTGTGATGGAAATTTGTGTTTATGAATGGTTGGTGAATGCTTAATAATAAGCATGGGATAGGTAAAATTATGCAAAAGTCATGCCTTTTTTTATTTTTTTAAATCTCTTCGTAATGAATATTGTTTGATGTATGTGTATATGTCTAACAATATCTAATTTTTTTATCAGGTCTCACTACATTCAAGTCCGTGAGTCACCTCTCTTGTTTCCTGCCTTCTTCCATTACTGTTGCACTTTCCTCCTCTGTGCACAAGTAAGTAACTAAACCTTATTTTTTGTTTAATAAATGCAATTATGTATTTAAATATAAGTGCTAGTACATAATTTAGCTTCATTCCCTATTTGTTGATGCATTTCTTTTGTAATTTATTTTTTGTTGCTCCCTTGCAGAGACATATCAGAAGTGGTATTGCTGCATCTCTCACACAGAAGCGTACCTCTCAGGAACCAGTCTCCCCTGTCCATAAATCCTTAAAAAACAAGTACGTATTTTAACTCTCGATTCTTTGTTAATCTCTAAACCGGTTTGAACTTATACAGTGGAGAATTGAAAGCGTTGATTTGATGATCTGAATTTGCAATTGGTTTTCAGTTAGCTAGTAAAGAATTGATTTATTTTTAATTGTTGGTTGCTGCCATTGTTGGAATGTTTGTGGTTGTGATGACTTTGGTGAGTGCTGAATAATAAGCACGGGATGTGTACAATTATGCAAAGGTCATGCCGAATTTTTTGTAGAAAAAGTATTCGTAATATTGTTTTAAACACCGGTTTCTGTTTTAGAAGTGCAACAATTTCTTAAATTTAAAATGCTAGTTTATTTTGTGTTTGCAACCTTAGAGTTAGGCTAGACTAATTGACAATCATCCCAGTCATGCTCCATTAAGAAATAAACATGTGCAACTTAATACAGGCCATATTCTACAAAGGCTCTAACTCACACCTGTGATCTGTTGCACATGTAGTATGGAGCGTGACTGGATGTATGGTGATAGAGGCGAACATTTTGACAAAATGCTGAAAGAGTTTTGCAAAGCTGCAGTGCAACACAAGGACAGGACAAAGGCGGAGAAAATTCCATGTCCTTGTGTTGATTGTGGTGTGGTTAGACATTATTCAAGCATCAACCTCGTACAACTCCATGTGAAGACCCGTGGTTTCATGCCACATTATACAAAATGGATTTTTCATGGAGAACGTGTTGAAGATAATGCTTCATCTTCCTACAGTCACGATCGGTGTAACTCAAGAACCGAGCAGACATTCGATACTACTAACGAGTCAGAACTCCCAAGCGCTTCCGGAGTCAATGTTGACAGTGAGTCGACTTATCATGATGAACAAATTGACGAGATGCTTGATAACGTTGAGGATAACTTTGTCGACCGGCCGGATGAGTATCAAAGGTTGTTGGACGCATCCAAAACGGCGTTGTATCCTACTTGCACTAAGTACACGAAATTGACAGCTATATTGAATTTGTTCAACCTGAAGGGAAGATATGGATTGAGTGACAAAGGTTTCACGGCATTCCTCGAGCTGATTCATGATATGCTACCGGATGAGAACGGTCTCCCTACGACCACGTATGAGGCAAAGAAATGGGTGTGTCCAATGGGAGTAGAGTACAAAAAAATTCACGCGTGTCCAAACAACTGTGTGTTGTACAGGGGTGAATACGAACATCTGGACAATTGCCCGAAATGTTCGTTGTCCCGGTATAAGCATAAAGATGGTGAGTACTCCTCCGTTCAGAAAAAAAGCCCTCCAGCAAAACTTGTTTGGTATTTGCCGATTATACCCAGATTCAAACGGTTGTTTGCGAATCCGAAAGATGCAAAGAACATACGATGGCATGCGGAGGGTAGAAAGAGTGATGAGAAACTAAGACATCCAGCAGATGGGCCTCAGTGGAGAAACATCAATAGACGGTACAAAGAACATTTCGGACATGAAGATAGGAATCTGAGGCTTGGGTTATGTACTGATGGAATGAACCCGTACGGCACATTGAGTAGTCAACATAGTACATGGCCTGTTCTGCTAGTGATCTACAATTTGCCCTCATGGTTGTGTATGAAACGAAAGTACATCATGTTATCTCTCCTGATATCTGGTCCCAAGCAGCCAGGTAATAGCATTGATGTGTACCTTGCCCCTCTGATCGACGATTTGAAGCTATTGTGGAATGAGGGGACCGTGGTATATGATGCTTATGCAAGAGTGAAATACCCCAAACCAAAGTATGCTAAGTAAACATCAATATATGATTTAGTAAGGCTAAAATATGCCTTAGAAACATTGGTAGACAATTTAATCCAAGGAAAACACAAGAAAACGCCTTAAGGGCAATTTAGGCAAAAATGTGCTTTAAGCTTGGAGTGACTTTGATTAACACCCAAATACCATTATAAGATCTTATTAACATGCTAATGGACATGTTAAATCAATTACCAAAGAAAACCAAGCTCAAAAACAAGCTTAAACACAAAATGTGCTTTAAGACTCCTTAAAGCACCTTTTTGAGAAATTGTCTTAGAAATGAGTTTTGAGTGGCTAAATGCCCATGATTACACCTTAATCAACATGTTTACTAATTAGTATCACATTAGGAAGTCTAAATCAATGAGAAATCAAAATTTTCACAAATTTGTGCACTAATTTGTGAATAGTGCCAAATAGTACCTAGTTTAAACCTTTGGTCAACATAAGTCAATAAATTGGTCAACAAAGACCAAAAGCCTCTTATTATTAAAGGGGGGAACGGTTTTTGAAGTGGTGACACACCACATGTGCTAGTAAGTAAGGAAAGAGGAGGGAAAGTGAGTAAATTCACTATTCACCTTTTATAAAGCAAAATATCTTACTTTAGCTACCTCTCTCCTCCCTTCTCTTCATTTCCCTCTTCCTCCATCGTATTCTTCTGCTCTCTCCCAGTGGAAAACCGTTCCAAGCTACAGCCATGGCACCCTCATCTTCAATTGCTCACCAAATACTCATTTTAGCTCCAAATCGAAAAGTACGCATAGATTTCTCTTAGTTAGATCAAGGCCTTGCTACCTATCTTTTCAAAATTTGAAAAGCTTCATTTCGGAGCCATGAGAAAACACCATTGAAGGGGGGAAAACTATCTTGAGGTGTTCATTGTCTTCTCCATTCATTCTAGGAAAGGAAAATGTAAGAAAAACCATGTTTCCACCACTTCTTCTACATGGCCGAAATTTACTACTCATGGGGCTTGGTTTTTATGCCTTGTTTTAGCTTGTTTTATTCACCAAGGACTAGTGGAGGTCCTCATTCATTCAATGCCCAAGTCTACCTTGAGACTTCAAAGGTAATCATCCACTTTTATACCTTAGAACACATGTTTAACCTAGGTTTTCATTCCTTAAGGTTAGTGTGTTGTTTAGTACTCATGAGAGTCATTGAATATTGGTTAGAACATTGGCAAGGAGAACTTGATTGGTGGCTGAGACTCATTCAAGAAGAAGGTCTAAGGAGGAAGTTAAGATAAGCTTGAGAAAACAAGGTAAAATGCTTACCTAATGGTGGTTTAAGGTTTAAGGGATGGTATTTAGATAAGTACTAATGTAGCTTAAATCTTACATTATGTAATGGGTTATATAACCTAGGAAAAAGAATTTAAACAAGCTTATGAACTTGTGACTAAGGAGCCAATGGGAATGAGTTAGTAATATGAGTTTAAGATGGATTTTAAGAGCCTTATAACTACTATGAGATTGATGGGTGTATTTGCAGGTTGAAAGCTTTTATATGTGGAAATTCATTGTTTAAGTTTAAGTCATTTAAGGGCCTAAGAGCCATGTCATTTAAGAGCCTTAGTGCTATGCATTTTAAGATTATTGCACTATATTGAGTTGTGGTGAATGAGTTGGTTTGGGTGAGAACACATGATGAGAAAGGATATAATGAGTGTGAGATGATTGAATGAGAAAAACAATGCATTTGAGCATGATAATATACTAGAGGAGCTATGGCGAAATTTGAGTAGAAAACAAAGTGTTTAAGTGGTGGTGGTGAACTGATATGACCTAGGAATTACTAGGGATCATTAAGAGGAACTGGAGTGAAAATGAGTAACAAAGGAGTTCTTAAGGATTAGAATGATCTAGAGTTGTTTAGGAGGGATTAGAGATTTGAAGGGTGTAATTTGTGTACCAAGATTGTATACTAAGGATTTGAGTGTTCATGACTGTATTAAGGGTGAGAAACTAAACGTTGGGTGTAGTAATATACTAAGGAGGCCATGTCAAAATTTGGAGAGGAAACGAAGTGTTTAAAGTGTTCTAAGGAGATTCGATGACTAAGGATGTAAGCATGTGCTAGACTATATATATAGCTTTGAGAAGTTTGAGTAAAGCAAACGAGTATGCAAAATGATGCTTGAGGAGTAGTTAAGATGGTTGTGAAGAAACACTTGGGTTAGTTGAAGTTTTAGGCAAAATTTATATGTTGGAAGTGTAAGAAATTAAGTTATAAGTGTTAAGAGTTTCGTAAGAAATTGAGTACATGATCAAGGAATTTAGTATGAGTTTGATGGATGAATTAGGAGGACTTGAACGTACCAAAATGATGTTAAGACATGCTAGAATACTTGTGGAGAGGTTGGGAAAAGATTGGTTAAGATTTGAGGTTGAACAGAGGTCAAAAATTTACATTCTGGGCACATTTAGTGTAGGTCCGGGTTTGAAAACTAGCACACAAGCCCGGACCACACCAAAAACTATCCAGAGAGTTTAGCCGTGGGATGGTCCGGGTTTGCATCCCAGTACTTAAACCCGGACCAGTCCTAAAATTGTCCAGAAACTTTTGCGATGTATTGGTCCGGGTTTACAACCTCGGACACAAACCCGGACCCATCAGAAAAAGCTACAGAATGTTGAAAATGGGGTTTTAAGGTTGGGACTTGTTTGGTAATGATATTATAAGATTGTTAGGACATAATTAATGACATATAATGGTCATTAGGGGCATAAACAAGCTTAAGAAATAATGAGAAGTAAGTGGCTTTTGAGGTTAAGGTTAAACTATAAGGACTTAAGAGGTGATAGGTGGGGATCGTTGAGTAAGTTAAGTAAGTTAAGTAGGTTAAGTAAGTTGAATTAAGTTAAGTGATTAACAACCTAAAACTGAATGAATGTTTTAGGACTTGGGAATTTGGACTCCGGAAGAGAGTAAGCAACCGAACGACCAACGGTGAACGGTACAGTTCTCTTGTGACCTGCTTGCTAACGAGGTGTCCCTCGGCTTGTGTGCTATTTGTTTTTGTGTGCTCACTAAACAAGATAAAGCATGCAACCGGAATATATTATATTTATTGTATTGTTGTGTGATGTTTGAAAACTAACACAACATACCGTGAGAACTTACTAACCAACGTTTAGTAAGGAAATAAGTGAGACTAAGGAATGCTCCCTAATATGGGACGATATAAACCGAAAAAGGTTAACCAACGAACATGGTCTTGAGACTACTACTAACTGGAACCTGAGTGAGGAAACCCGAGACCGATCTCCGGTCATGCATGCTAAGGAAAGGGGTTCGGTATCTATAGCAGATTCGACTTCCGATTAAGGACTTGTCTTCGGACTTGTAGCCTAGGGCCGGTTGCCGGCTCAGCTACGCTGGACTCCCGTCCAGAGTAGGTGGCATTAAGATGGTGCGGTGGGATCACCTAAATCCCAGGTCCGAATTAAGCTACAACCATTCCCTTCCAGGAACGGTTTGTATATTGAGATTAAGTTGAGATTAAGATTAAGGTAAGGTTAAGATAAGTTGCAACCATTCCTTTTTAAAGGATGGTTTGTATTATTAAGATTAAGATTAAGGTAAGGTTAAGATAAGTTGCAACCATTCCTTTTTAAAGGATGGTTTGTATTAAGATTAAGATAAGCTACATCCACTCCTTATTAAAGGATGGTTGTTTCTAAGATTAAGATAAGACTAAGATTGAGGTGAGATAAGGATGGACTAAGATTAAGAGGGAACATTACTTAAGGAGTTAAATAATTAACTCTCTAATTAAGGGAACGCATTTAAGTCGTTCATTGTGTGTGAACTTTGATTGTTCATATCTGAGTTGTTGTTTACTGCACTTTCTATTATGTTGTGCATCTAATCAACCTCCATGCTATCGACAATTAGTCGTCGTAGCCACGTTAGCTTGGGGGCCATGAGAGGATCGTACCAGCATTCGTGCTGACCCCCTTTGGGGGCTGTTTTTACTACACAGGTACATCAGGAGGCGGCCGTCGCGAGAGTAAGAAGGGATACAAGTGTTACGGCTTAAGTGTGGCCTACGAGTTGTGCATGCACACTCGTATGGCAATTGAGTTAGTAAGATGTATAGGATGTGAGGGGGTTGTAAGAAGGATATGTAATTGGTTAAGGTTGTTGTGCTAATGTTCGGTATGTTCTACAGTCAGACCGTGGCAAGGTCCTGGATTGTAAAGAATTCCGCTGTGACATGTTTATATATATACTGTTAAGTTGCGAGACCACATCTGGATTGAGTTGGGGTGTTACAAAAAGTGGTATCAGAGCGTAGTTACGCTCTGAAGACAAGAAATACCGAACTTAGGAGAATATTGAGGTTGAGATTGAGTTATGGGTTAAGGGTTGAGAGATAGAGTGAGAGGTGCGTTAGTCAGGACTTCCCGGTGTATACCGGATATCCATAGTACCTAGACCCGCCCTCCACATCCCTAACCCTGAATATGTGGAACAAACGCCAGAGAGAAGAAAGCCTTCTCTTACTCGGGAAAACCCGATCTGGCAGTTAGCTAACAGTAAGCAATACGAGAAACATCTTGTTGCACAACAGTTACGGAGAACTTGGAGGTTTTAATGGAGCGCAACAGAGAAACAGGCGCTACCTATGGAATTCTGTCAATAAGGGAACGGTAATTACCGGCAACATGGGTCGACATGCTATGCAGTCGGAATAGCCCGCCATACCAATGGTAAGAAAAGCACTATAAGTGCAAAGGGTAAGAAAAGATAAGCAACATGAGTACCGGACAGCGGTCCGAGTGAGCATAACAGTAGAATAATACAAAGCAAGAGGATTGAGATTACTGGAAAGTCCAGTTAGAATCGGGAACTCCAAACCCCATACAATGAGGAAGGTTACAAAACCTGGCCAACATAATGCGGACGACGATAGGAACTTATACAAATTGTATACCGGAATAGGACTACGATATAGTGCCTAAAGAAGAATCATTACTTAGTAACCACAACAAGATGTGTGGAGACAAGAGCGAGGATTAAGACATAAGGAAATATTAAGGGGTTCCCTCAGAAAGAGGAACGCCCTGATAAATGACAGTACTGTCAAACAACAAGGAAACTGCCGGATGGTCAGTTGTCCAAAATAAGAAATTATCGAAGGAGTCCCGAGGACTACCAATTACATGGAGACTAGAAGGAAGTATCGCTATTAATGTACCATGTACCAATAACCCATCCTGCATGGCGCACTTGCCATAGCAAGTGCAACCACGATTAAGCTACACGGAAAGCCATCATGGCAAGATAAGAGAACGCTACAGTTGTAGCACATATTAATACCGGATTGTAAGTCCATAGGAATGGAAAAATAAGACCTTGGAAAGGCCCGACGGCCTGACCATGATGAGATGAGGTGACACACCAGTCAGTCGGGAGCGGAACTCAGACAAAGTACTAAACCATATAAATATTAGCAACGGTATAACGCACTACAACGACAACCGACAGTATGGTAAGAACACAATCCCGAACTCCAAGGGGAAAACCTAAGAGATCGCTCGGTAATGCAAGCAAAAACACTATATAAGCAATAATATACAAGGGATGTATTATAAGATACTATTGAGACTGTTGAAGCAACGACTTACAACGAAAACGGGATAAGACTCCCAGAGTGACCACTAAGAGTACCAATAACAACATTCTTCAATGAAGATGTTGGAAAACCCAGAAAATAAGGGTAAAAGAAATGAACATAAGCTATAACCTACTAAGTATTAAAAATGTACAATCCCGACAGAGGAAAGCTCAGAGGACTACCCCCACAGAGCGGGTACAGTCGAGCCAAACAACTGATGAATGACAGTTAATACTGTTTGTTTAACTCATTAACACCCAAGTATGATTGATCATCAACGGGTGGCATAGTCAACAGAAGTTGAACGAAGCCTTGAGATGGAAGCAAAAGACGACAGGATGATTTCCGACTTAGACACCGTAAGGCAAACGCCTAATACGAACCTAACCTTGATTGCTAAAAAACATAAGTCTAGTAAATGACAGTATTGTCAGAGACACTAAGTAACCCCAGATCACCTGAATAAACTTCCATAGCAGGAAGCAGGATGCAGCGACTTATCTTGAAACCCGATACTACATTCAATATGTAACCTAACGGTGGATAATGTTCAAGAAACAAAAACCTATAAGAATGACCTACAGATGAGTGAGAGTACAAGTAATGAACTGAAGCACTAAGCACTAAGAGCCTACGAGCCAAGGATGTTAACCACATCAGAACTCGAGGCGCAGTAAGTTGTAAAAGAGCTGAGTCAAGCCATGAAGGAACTACAATTCGTAGATATGAACGGTTACCAAACCCATGACTTAAATTGTGGAAAATATTGCCGGGGAAAAAGCACCAATGAGAATATGGAAATAATGCTAAGGACAGGAGCGGAGAACGAACCATGCCTTTTAGGGTGGGGATACCTCTCCTTGTTGTGAGGCCATGAGTGGGAATGAACCCCTCAAAAAGGCTTTCACTTATTAGAGATGCAATAGGCTTTTGTTAGAGAATGGAAATTGTAAATTTGAGATCACTTTAGAACATATCAGATACACTTGAGTAATAAGAAACGCTGCAGAGATAGACCTCATATCCAATACCCAGGATTTAAGAATCAGTAATCGTTAGAGATAAACGTTGTGAGTGCACAACATGGCACGTCAAATGACCAATGCTCCGAAGAGCTTGTGATTCAGTGGATGACTTCTCCAGTAACCGGTAGAATTACATGGTAGATAACGTCATAAGGAAGAAAGAATGTGAGGGAAATCAGCCTACTTACGAATCTGAGATTGAAGCAGAACACCTTCGTATTAAGAGTCAACTATTTTACAGCACGGTAACATAAGCGCTATACACCGGAATGAGAGAACTCCCAGTGTGTTTACACCAAGAAGGGATTGAGTATAAGGTAAGACATTAGAATAAGTGAATAAGAGGTTGCACCATTAATGGGCAACATGGTTGTAACACCCCTACTACGCATATAACGTTACTTGGAATCGCAGCGGAAAATAAACGACTAAACAGTAACTAAACGATTGGTGCTACAACGCCGTCAACCACCCACGTGGTTAACAAGGCTGAATAAATACAAGTGTATCGGTCTGATGATCAGACTCCCGAGCACAGAACTAATAACCATATATATACATCCACAAAATACCGAGTGTTTACATAAATCCTTCACTACCGTAACGTGTAAACCATCATAATCAAGTACATCACACGCCACGGGAGCACAGCGCATCCGGGCAAACATCCAAAAGTACTCCAAAAGTAAACTACACCCTAGGATCTAGAGCACTCCGCTTCTTCGATCCTCATCCTGTAGTAAAAGAAATATGGATCCCCGAGGGGGCAGCAACCCTTGGCTGGCATGGTTAACGCGCAGCCCATCGGACTACCGGAATGCGGCAACTATTTGTCATGATGACATGGTATTTGTTTAAAAACACACAACTCATACATATAACATAACATGGGTATGTACACATCATAACACACACATACTACAATCCTTTTAGGAAGAGAACCAACACAGTTAGTCCCACTGAGAGCTAGGAATGTTGCCATGCATACTTAGCTTGTTACATAACTCGTTACGTCCGGTTAGATTGAACGGTTAACTTAACACATGGTGCCTCGGATATAGTGATCCAAGCACACCGAAATAACACATAGTATGCCCTGTGGCCGGACGTGAGTCAGAAATAGCCTTGGTTAAGCTAAAGGGAAGGTTAGAAACCAAATTGGAGACTTAAACCATATACAGAGAGAATCGAACCGGTTATGACATCGACTCCCATACTCACACGCGTGGCCGGAACAGACCGGACTCCTCACTTCCCCCGTTAGCCCTTGTTAGTAGTTCATCATTGAACTCAACAAACAATCCACAATAATAGGTCAAGTCTTGTTAGACACACACAAGGGAAGAGAGAGTCATATTTAACAACATAATAATATTCAACAACTGTAAACTCTTTACATGGTTTAATCTTACAAAGTCATAAACACACAGGAAAAACAAACAACACTCAAGCCGGTGTAAACCGGTAGGCAACAGACTGCAAGAAAACCATACCTTGGTCCTTGCCTCGACTGATTTCCACCTTGCGAGAATCCTAAACACATTAGTAACGTCGGTTAATTATTTATTTAACTTCAAACTTACTATGTATTTAACATGATTGTATGACATGTTTTAATGCTTATTCTACCCTAGGTTACCTTCATTATACACCCTAGGGTTAACTATATAAGTCACATTCTTTTCTGTTTTTTTTTTTTACAAGTTAAGGTCCGACCGACCTTGCCGACCGGACTTGTCCAAGTCCGGTCGATTCCAGAACATATTTCCGACAAAATTTTCTACTCCGACCGACCTTGTAAGTCCGGTCGCATGTCCGGTCTATTCCCGAGAGTTTCTCCCCTTTGTAAATTTAGCCCGACCGGACTTGCCAAGTCCGGTCCTATGTCCGGTCGACTCCAGAAACTCAGTCCGTACACAAATTACAAGCCCGACCGACCTTGCAAGTCCGGTCCCCAAGGTCGGTCCATTCCAGAAGCCAATTCTCGCAGGGTAAACTGGGCCCGACCGAACTTGCAAGTCCGGTCGCAAGTCGGTCTGCCCCAAATCCTTGTTTTCCTTTTTACATTCAACTCCAAACTTCACCCCATATAACCTAGTACTCCCTAACCTCCTTTGGGCACCTTAAACACACCTTAAGACATCCTTAAACACTCATAAAACTCATTATCTAATTCCTTAAGCCTTTACCCATTTCTTCACAAAATTCCTAACACTTACAATGTTTTCTCCTAGTTTTTCAAGTGGTGTTTCATACCTAAGATAACTACTATCCCAAAATGCTTTCTCCTTATTTTAACATCATCTCCCAAGCATCATCTCTCACAACTAACTCCTTATATTCATCTTGACAATTCTTTTCCAAGTTCACACTTTCTCCTTATTACCAAAGTTTGCCTAAGTATTTACCTAAGTCCCAAAGTGACTTTGGTACTTACTAAAATCTCAAGATCATGCCTAAGTCCTTATTACATTCTAGAACACTTCCTAGTTCATCAAAATTCCTTTACAACATCTTGAATCCCTTATGCATTTCCTAAATTTCGACATAGGTTCTCCTAGTATTTTGTTACATCTTGGCACATTGTTTTTCATCATTAAACATCCTAAAACACCAAGAACACTTTCTTACTCAACTTCACCAAATTCACACTACATCACAATATAGTGCATAAGTTAAATTGCATGGCACTTAGGCCCTTAAAATGCATGGCTCTTAGGCCCTTAAAGTGCTTAAATCATAAACACTGAATTTCCACAATATATATGCCTTTAACCTGCGATTACATACAACAAGACATATGTTATTTTACTAGTCTCCTTGAGAACATTTACTAGGTCATTCACCATTTGCTCTTTAGGTAGTTTTAACAAGCATTTATAAGCTCATTTCTCCTAAGGCATTAAACAACATAAGGTTAATAGATTTACCTCTTTTCCAAACAATTTCTTTCTTGTTTCACTACAAGACCGGTAGGGTATCTTGATTCCTTGTCAAGTTCTAAACAATATACAAACATTATAATGAGTATTCAAGCTATAAGCTTCATCTCATTGTAAACCCTAATTTTACATTGTTTCAAAAACATTAATGTAGTTGTTTTACCTTGATCTTTGAAGAGAGTTTGAATATATAACAAGAGAGGAATCCACCTAGTCCATGAAGAGTTGAAATGAAGCTAGAACAAAGTCACACAAAGAGCTATATCAATGTGTATTTTCGGTCAAGGTAAAAACATGGAGGAAACATGATTTTTCTTTGAGATTCCTTACCTAGAAGCAAAGGAGAGTAATAATATGTCAAAATACAAGCTCAAGCTCCTTCAATGGTGGAACACCTTGGCACCGAAATGGGGCTCTTGGAGTTTTGAGAAGATAGGAATGAAGAGCTTGATGAGAGGAAGAGATTAGTGGTGTTTGTTTTTGATTTGGTTAAGTAAGCTAGGAGATACAAGTGGTCAAAGATGGAGTTTGTGTGTTTACTATTGCAAACCGTAATGGAGAATGAAGAAGAGGTAGAAGAGAGCTTGCAACCGTGTGAATGAAGAAGGGAAATGAGAGAATGAGATAGAATTTGCTTTTAAGAGATATTTATGCTTATAAAGTAAAAAGTAAGTTTACTTAGTTTTCTTTACTTACTTATTATATCAACTAGAGAGTGGTGAGTCACCACACCTAAAAACCGGCCCCCTTTATTAGTGTGAGGGTATTTTAGTCTTTGTTTGTCAATTTAATTACTTAATACAACATATGTTATAAACTAGCTTATAAAAAGCACTATTCACCTAAACAAGGCACTTAGAAGTGAAATTTTTGATTTCCCATTAATATAGCCACCCAAATGTGATACTATATAGTACACATATATATTTAAGAGTAATGATGGACATTTAGCCATTCAAAACTCATTTACAAGACAATTTTTCAAAAATGTGCTTTAAGACTCCTTAAAGCACATTTTGTGTTTTAACTTGTTTTCAAGCTTGGTTTTCTTTGGTAATTGGTTTAATATGTTCATTAGTGTATAAATGGGGTCTTGGTAAGCTCATTAGGTCTTACCCAAGTTTATCCCAAGCTTAGAGCACATTTTGGCTCTTATTGACTTTAAAGCACATTTTGTGTTTCCTTTTGTTTAAATTTGTTTACTAATGTTTCTAAGACTCTTTTTAGTCTTATTACACCCTATTTAGGTGTTTAAACAACATAACTAGGTTTGGGGTATTTCAATCTACCCCCCTTAAAAGAACTTTGTCCCCAAAGTTCATACTTCCACATAACTTAAACATTAGAACATGAGAACACATATCAACAACACTTCTATATCACATTAACAACATCTTTACATCATATCGGACACATGGTCCAAACAACAAAACATCACAACATCATTCAGACTCAGCGGTCTGTAACATTAACAACATGACAACACCACACAGGCAATGTATTCAAATACATGTCATACACATAACCGAAACGGCTCTACCCCCCTTAAATAGGGGTACGCCCCGTACCCTATACATACAAACACTAAGAAGTAAACAACGACGGGTACTTCGCCTTCATCTTATCTTCCAGCTCCCAAGTGGCCTCCTCAACGTCCTGGTTAGACCAGAGAACCTTCACCAGTCTCACAGACTTATGGCGAGTGTCTCGAGTCTTAGTGTCCAGAATCCGTACCGGAGTCTCCACTGATCGCATGGTCGGCTCTAAAGTTAGCCTTTCAGGCTGAAGCACATGAGACGGATGAGACATATACTTCTTCAACTGGGACACATGAAATACATCATGTACTTTGCCCAGCTCGGCGGGTAAGTCAAGTCTATAAGCTACCGGGCCGATCCGCTCCGTCACAACATAAGGCCCCACATATTTTGGGCTCAACTTGCCTTTCTGGCCAAAACGAAACACTCCCTTCATGGGGGATACTCTCAAAATACCTGATCGCCCACGGCGAACTCCAGGTCACGTCAGCGCACATCTGCGTACGACTTCTGTCTATCCTGAGCTGCTTTCATATTAGCCCTGATCTGGCGAAATTCTGCCTGAACTTGCTCAAGATACTCTGGTCCTATAATGACCGTCTCACTCGACTCATCCCAGCATAATGGCGTGCGGCATGGTCTACCGTACAAGGCCTGGAAGGGAGACATCTTGATCGATGCATGATAACTGTTGTTATAACTGAACTCGATCAGATGTAACTTATCAATCCAGCTGGTCTGAAAGTCAAGTGCACATGCACGTAGCATATCCTCAAGTGTCTGAATGGTGCGCTCACTCTGACCATCGGTCTGTTGGTGAAACGTTGTACTCAATTTCAGTTCAGTACCCAACGCTTCTCGCGTAGACTTCCAATATCTGGATAAGAATCTGGTATCTCTGTCAGATACAATCGTCTTTGGTACACCATGATGTCTTACAATTTCTTTATCGAACAGTTCTGCCAATCTTGCCACTTTCCAGGTGTCCTTCATCGGAATGAATCGGGCCACCTTGGTCAGTCGGTCTACCACAACCCAAATCATATTCAAACCTCCCCTTGTAGGCGGAAGCCCTACCACGAAGTCCATAGATATGTCATGGAACTTCCATTCCGGCACTGGCATTGGCTGCACCATACCACCAGGCCGTCGGTGCTCAAACTTGACCTTCTGACAAGTGAGACACCTCAACACATAGTCATTCACATCCTTTTTCATTCCAGCCCACCAGAAATATCTTTTCATACCTTTATACATCTTTGAAGCTCCGGGGTGAATCGAAGTAGTAGAACAATGGGATTCACTCAATATGCGCTCCTTCAACTCAGCGCTACTCCTGGGTATACACAACCGGCCATTAAGCCTAATCAGGTCATCATCGTGGAGTCTGAAGTCGTACTTCTGACCCTCGAATGTGCCATCAATAAGCTTCTGTCTAATCTCCATCATGTACTGATCCGTCATCTGAGCACTCCGCACCTCTTCAACCAAGCCAGTATGAGAGACTAGCGAATGGAGAGAGTGTGCTCGGCGACTCAATGCGTCAGCTACCACATTTGCCTTACCCTCCTTGTACTGTAAATTGATGTCATAATCATTCAGAAATTCAACCCACCTTCTTTGCCTCATGTTCAACTCCTTCTGAGTGAACAAGTATTTTAAACTCTTGTGGTCAGAATAAATCGTCACACTTACCCCATACAAGTGATGTCGCCATATCTTCAGTGCGAAGACAATGGCCCCCAATTCTAAGTCATGGGTAGGGTAGTTCTCCTCATGTTTCTTCAGCTGTCGGGAGGCGTAAGCTACGACCTTCCCGTGTTGCATCAACACACAACCCATACCCCTGCCTGATGCGTCGCAATAGACCTCAAAACCATCTGGATCGTCTGGTAAAGTCAGAACCGGTGCAGATGTCAGAGCATCCTTGAGACTCGCGAAGGAACTCTCACAGTCGACTGTCCACTCGAATGGTGCATCCTTTTTCATCAAGGAAGTCATCGGCTTCGAGACACTGGAGAAGTTCTTCACAAATCTCCTATAGTAACCTGCCAGACCGAGGAAGCTCCTGATGTCGGTAATTGTCTTCGGCCTAGGCCAGGTGCGCACTGCATCTATCTTTGCCGGATCAACAGCGATCCCGGCCTCAGAAATCACATGTCCAAGGAAGGATACTTGGTTCAACCAAAATTCACACTTAGAAAATTTAGCATACAGCTGATTCTTTCTCAATGTTTGCAATACATCTCTCAGATGGCTTTCATGCTCACCTCTCGATTTCGAATACACAAGTATGTCATCGATGAAGACTACCACTGATTTGTCCAACTGATCTTGGAACAAACGGTTCATTAAGTCCATGAACTTTGCTGTGCATTTGACAAGCCAAACGGCATAACTGTGAACTCATAATGCCCATACCTAGTTCTGAAAGCTGTCTTTTCGATATCACTGTCACGGATGGCAATCTGGTGGTATCCGGAACGTAGGTCTATCTTGGAGAATACTGATGCTCCCCTCAGCTGATCAAATAGATCGTCGATGCGTGGTAAGGGGTAACGGTTCTTCACCGTAACAGCATTCAGCTCCCGATAATCAATACACAGGCGGAGGCTACCGTCCTTCTTCTTCACGAAGAGGACCGGCGCTCCCCATGGTGAAACACTAGGGCGGATAAAGCCCTTGTCGAGTAGGTCTCTCAGCTGCTCCTTGAGCTCTGTCATCTCTGCTGGAGCCATACGATAAGGCGCTTTCGCAATGGGTCCGGTGCCCGGAACTAGATCAATCTCAAACTCAACCTCTCGTGCTGGCGGCATGCCCGGCAGTTCCTTAGGAAATACATCAGGAAACTCCGACACTACCGGCACATCTGGGCTAAACTCAGGGTCTCTCTCTATGTCCTGGACATAGCAGAGGTATACATCACTCCCTCCCTCGTAACTCGTGATACATAGCCATGGCGGTGATGATCTGAGTCGAAGGCTCCCTGGGCCTCTGGCGGTAAGATATGGTAACCCCAGATGGACTCCGAAGAAGCAGTCGATGCTCGGCACACAGGATTCTGCCCTTGTACCGCTCCAACCAGTTCATCCCGACAATCACATCAAAGCCTAGTCCGTCGAACTCTATCAAGTCGATCGGAAACTCTCCACCCCTGATTCGAACAATAGCATCTCGGTAGTAGCGGGTACATCTGATCCGCTCTTTCGACGGGAGAGTGACCACAAAGTCTGGCATCTCTTCACCGTCTATCCCCAGCCTCTTCGCAAATGATAGCGAAATGAATGTGTGTGAGGCTCCAGAGTCGAACAAGATCGATGCATCCACGCCATTCACTGGAAAGGTACCGGTGAGGATTGTGCCGCTCTTGCCGGCTTCTGCCTTATTGCAGACACTCAGTATACCTCCCGTTCCGAGTGCACAGCCTAATTCATTGGCAAACTAATAAGTATTGGGTAACAACACGGTTTATATGCTTCAAACAACTCCACTTTATTCATTAACACACTCTTTTTACAACATTCATTGGCTTATACTGTCGCCATGATTCACCCTTACAACATTCTTAATACACACTGGTCTATCACATAATTATACAAGGCTTAAACTGTCTGAAGGTCAAATTCAAACGTCCGGGTTTCATGTGTGTGGCATTGATCACTGCCGACGGTGCGGTATTCAGTTTGATCTTTCTGATGCCATGGTATAGCATCCTTGATTGCCCACCCATGATTAATACATCTCCCGATTTCAACAGTAACTTCTTTGCGAGGTCAGCACGCTTCTGCTCGCCATACACAAACACTGCGGTATCACCAATGGACCAAGACACCACGGGTACTCCCTTACTCAGAGACTCGGGTGACTCGTCCTTGTCTTGGTGTATACCTAACCGTCCACCCTTCTGGTAGAAGTTCACAACGCATAGATCTGTTTTCACATTTGGAATTGACTCCGTTTCAACTTGTTGAGCAATTCCCACGGCGTGGTTAACGACCGCATGGAACTCCTCTGGTATACTTGGTACTGTTGCTCCATCTTCAGCTCGCACTTCTTGATATGACTTGGTGTAAGGGTTCCAGTCCTTACCCATGCACATCATCTTCAATTGCATCCTTGCTCCGTTCGGGTATTCGGGTGAGTAAAACCCTCCTGGTTTTGCTCCAAGTTCGTCGCATCGTCTGATGATATGGATTTGTGCTTCCGGTGTCAGGTATCCATTTAAGAGTACCATACCTGGTTGGATGACCTGACATTGCTCCAATGGAAAGTCGGTGATGTTGATGGTGGTTTCTTCAGGGTTTGGTGTGGGTGGGATTGGATAACATATATTGAAAGTTCCTTTAAGTTTAGAGTACTCTAATTAGGTAAATCTCACACTATACTTCATTTATTTACTCACATGGTTGTTTATTTAAACTCACTCACACACATGCATGAAATGCGGTATGCAGACACTCTTTACATTTAACAGTTTAGGCGGTACCTGGTCTAGAAGAGGGCCCTGGCGCCTCAGACCGGTCCACCACATTCAGGGTGGCCTTGTTGGACCCCGACCCCTTCCCCTTCTGGGACTCTGTGTACCTCTGATCTGGGGGTGGCTGGTTTGCCGTTCTGGCCATCGGTGGTCGTAGTGGCCTTGCCCTTCCATTGCCCCTTGGGCCTGTAGTTCCTACTGTTTGGGTTCTGCCAGCATTCGTGATCGCGGTGACCCATCTTCTTACAGTATCGGCACTGAACATCGTTACCCTTGCAGTCCTTGCCGGGGTGGTCTCCGTTGCACCACTTGCAGTAATAGTGGCGCTCCGGTCCAGAGCCCGTGCTAGCTGCTATCACAACACACAATCAATACTTGTTCCACAACTTATTAACATACACTCTAACTTATCACACAGGATTAGACAATTACCCTTAGGTGGGAAAGAACGTAGGGGCTTGGCCGCATACGCATAGGTGAGCTGCAGAGGCTCCTCAGCAGTGGTGGTCTGGGTCTGGCCCTTGCCACCCTGTTGCTGTCCTTTCTGGGACTGGGGGTATGATTTCTTTCTTCTTCTTCCTCCCCACTGCCCTTGCGTGCCTTGGCCCTCGTTCTGAGCCTTGCGCTTGAGCGCACTCTCCTCGTCCCTCAGACGGACGGTGATCTCCACAATAGCAGTGGCATGATAGCACTCCTATATTTAGGGTGTCAGTTATGCCCCGCCAAATAAACTCACAACACATTAACACATTGTACACACTTATTCACATTACACTGTAGTTCTTTTACCTGCAAAGTGGTAAATCCAGTAGGCCCCATGCCGTAGCGTAGGCGATAGTTCAGTCCATTGTAGAAACGGTTCACAAGGATCCGGTCTGAGTAACCCAGATCCGGTAGCAGGTGGATAAGTCCGATGAAGGCTGAGTAGTACTCATCTACCGTCATCTTATCGCCTTGCCTCAAATTGTCCAACTCCAGGCGCTTGGCCTCTTGCACATGTATAGGGTAGTATTTGGCTCGCAGCAGAGTCGTGTACTCCCTCCACTGAAAAGTCGGGTCAGCAACTCTGCCCTCTCGCACAAGCTTCCACCAGTTTTGTGCCGAGCCCTTCAAGTAGTAAGCAGCAAGTCGTACCTTGACCTGCTCAGGTGGTGCTAGGGTTTCGAAGGCGGTCTCCATTTCGGAGATGTACGCCTCGAGCTTACGGGGATCGGTCTCCCCACTGAATGAGGGCGGCCTCAGATCAGCCAACGCCTTGACCCAATTGGTCTCTCGTGGCGGTGGTGGTGGTGGCTGAACTCCGGGCTGTTGCCCTTGCTGTATAGCAGCAACTAAGTCGGGTACCAGCTGGGCTACGGCGGCTGCAACTACCTCAGCCATAGTCTGTGCCGTAGTATCATCGCCCCGGTCACCCAAATCTCCAGTACCGCGCCCGCGGCCTCTACCTCGTGGTCTACCTGCCATCTGAATTTATATGAACATCTCATTAGCATTATTCTTGCACACTTATCTGTCCAACGATTGTAACGCTTCCCGATAATAAGGTATCTCCACACTTAGTTAGTGGTCAACCTTTCCAAATTTGTTCACTTAGGTATCTGTAGTTAGGTTTCCTAACTCGGTATATCCCTAAGCTCGGTATTCTAGTCATCAGAGCGATACTTCGCTCTGATACCACTTTTTGTAACACCCCTACTACGCACATAACGTTACTTGGAATCGCAGCGGAAAATAAACGACTAAACAGTAACTAAACGATTGGTGCTACAACGCCGTCAACCACCCACGTGGTTAACAAGGCTGAATAAATACAAGTGTATCGGTCTGATGATCAGACTCCCGAGCACAGAACTAATAACCATATATATACATCCACAAAATACCGAGTGTTTACATAAATCCTTCACCGTATACCGTCACTGTAAACCATCATAATCAAGTACATCACACGCCACGGGAGCACAAGCGCATCCCGGGCAAACATCCAAAAGTACTCCAAAAGTAACTACACCCTAGGATCTAGAGCCACTCCGCTTCTTCGATCCTCATCCTGCAGTAAAAGAAATATGGATCCCCCGAGGGGGTCAGCAACCCTTGGCTGGCATGGTTAACGCGCAGCCCATCGACTACCGGAATGCGCGCAACTATTTGTCATGATGACATGGTATTTGTTTTAAAAACACACAACTCATACATATATAACATAACATGGGTATTGTACACATCATAACACACATCACATACATACAATTCCTTTTAGGAAGAGAACCAACACAGTTAGTCCCCACTGAGAGCCTAGAGAATGTTGCCATGCTCATACTTAGCTCGTTACATAACTCGTTACCGTCCGGTTAGATTGAACGGTTAACTTAACACATGGTGCCTCGGATATAGTGATCCAAGCACACCGAAATAACACATAGTATGCCCCTGTGGCCCGACGTGAGTCAGTAAAATAGCCTTGGTTAAGCTAAAGGGAAGGTTAGAAACCAAATTGGAGACTTAACCATAACATACAGAGAGAATCGAACCGGTTATGACATCGACTCCCATACTCACACGCGTGGCCGGAACAGACCGGACTCCTCACTTCCCCCGTTAGCCCTTGTTAGTAGTTCATCATTGAACTCAACAAACAATCCACAATAATAGGTCAAGTCTTGTTAGACACACACAAGGGAAGAGAGAGTCATATTTAACAACATAATAATATTCAACAACTGTAAACTCTTTACATGGTTTAATCTTACAAAGTCATAAACACACAGGAAAAACAAACAACACTCAAGCCGGTGTAAACCGGTAGGCAACAGACTGCAAGAAAACCATACCTTGGTCCTTGCCTCGACTGATTTCCACCTTGCGAGAATCCTAAACACATTAGTAACGTCGGTTAATTATTTATTTAACTTCAAACTTACTATGTATTTAACATGATTGTATGACATGTTTTAATGCTTATTCTACCCTAGGTTACCTTCATTATACACCCTAGGGTTAACTATAAGTCACATTCTTTTCTGTTTTTTTTTTTTTACAAGTTAAGGTCCGACCGACCTTGCCGACCGGACTTGTCCAAGTCCGGTCGATTCCAGAACATATTTCCGACAAAATTTTCTACTCCGACCGACCTTGTAAGTCCGGTCGCATGTCCGGTCTATTCCCGAGAGTTTCTCCCCTTTGTAAATTTAGCCCGACCGACTTGCCAAGTCCGGTCCTATGTCGGCGCGACTCCAGAAACTCAGTCCGTACACAAATTACAAGCCGACCGACCTTGCAAGTCCGGTCCCCAAGGTCGGTCCATTCCAGAAGCCAATTCTCGCAGGGTAAACTGGGCCCGACCGAACTGCAAGTCCGGTCGCAAGTCCGGTCTGCCCCAAATCCTTGTTTTCCTTTTTACATTCAACTCCAAACTTCACCCCATATAACCTAGTACTCCCTAACCTCCTTTGGGCACCTTAAACACCTTAAGACATCCTTAAACACTCATAAAACTCATTATCTAATTCCTTAAGCCTTTACCCATTTCTTCACAAAATTCCTAACACTTACAATGTTTTCTCCTAGTTTTTCAAGTGGTGTTTCATACCTAAGATAACTACTATCCCAAATGCTTTCTCCTTATTTTAAAACATCATCTCACAAGCATCATCTCTCACAAAACTCTCTTATTTCATCTTGACAATTCTTTTCCAAGTTCACACTTTCTCCTTATTACCAAAGTTTGCCTAAGTATTTACCTAAGTCCCAAAGTGACTTTGGTACTTACTAAAATCTCAAGATCATGCCTAAGTCCTTATTACATTCTAGAACACTTCCTAGTTCATCAAAATTCCTTTACAACATCTTGAATCCCTTATGCATTCCTAAATTTCGACATAGGTTCTCCTAGTATTTTGTTACATTTTGGCACATTGTTTTTCATCATTAAACATCCTAAAACACCAAGAACACCAAGAACACTTTCTTACACAACTTCACCAAATTCACACTACATCACAATATAGTGCATAAGTTAAATTGCATGGCACTTAGGCCCTTAAATGCATGGCTCTTAGGCCCTTAAAGTGCTTAAATCATAAACACTGAATTTCCAATATAATGCCTTTAACCTGCGATTACATACAACAAGACATATGTTATTTTACTAGTCTCCTTGAGAACATTTACTAGGTCATTCACCATTTGCTCTTTAGGTAGTTTTAACAACACATTTATAAGCTCATTTCTCCTAAGGCATTAAACAACATAAGGTTTAATAGATTTTACCTCTTTTCCAAACAATTTCTTTCTTGTTTCACTACAACCGGTAGGGTATCTTGATTCCTTGTCAAGTTCTAAACAAATACAAACATTATAATGAGTATTCAAGCTATAAGCTTCATCTCATTGTAAACCTAATTTTACATTGTTTCAAAACATTAATGTAGTTGTTTTACCTTGATCTTTGAAGAGAGTTTGATATATAACAAGAGAGGACTCCACCTAGTCCATGAAGAGTTGAAATGAAGCTAGAACAAGTCACACAAAGAGCTATATCAATGTGTATTTTCGGTCAAGGTAAAAACATGGAGGAAACATGATTTTTCTTTGAGATTCCTTACCTAGAAGCAAAGGAGTATAAATGTCAAAATACAAGCTCAAGCTCCTTCAATGGTGGAACACCTTGGCACCGAAATGGGGCTCTTGGAGTTTTGAGAAGATAGGAATGAAGAGCTTGATGAGAGGAAGAGATTAGTGGTGTTTGTTTTTGATTTGGTTAAGTAAGCTAGGAGATACAAGTGGTCAAAGATGGAGTTTGTGTGTTTTACTATTGCAAACCGTAATGGAGAATGAAGAAGAGGTAGAAGAGAGCTTGCAACCGTGAATGAAGAAGGGAAATGAGAGAATGAGATAGAATTTGCTTTTAAGAGATATTTATGCTTATAAAGTAAAAAGTAAGTTTACTTAGTTTTCTTTACTTACTTATTATATCAACTAGAGAGTGGTGAGTCACCACACCTAAAAACCGGCCCCCTTTATTAGTGTGAGGGTATTTTAGTCTTTGTTTGTCAATTTAATTACTAATACAACATATGTTATAAACTAGCTTATAAAAAAGCACTATTCACCTAAACAAGGCACTTAGAAGTGAAATTTTTGATTTCCCATTAATAGCCACCCAAATGTGATACTATATAGTACACATATATATTTAAGAGTAATGATGGACATTTAGCCATTCAAAACTCATTTACAAGACAATTTTTCAAAAATGTGCTTTAAGACTCCTTAAAGCACATTTTGTGTTTACTTGTTTTCAAGCTTGGTTTTCTTTGGTAATTGGTTTAATATGTTTCATTAGTGTATAAATGGGGTCTTGGTAAGCTCATAGGTCTTACCCAAGTTTATCCCAAGCTTAGAGCACATTTTGGCTCTATTGACTTTAAAGCACATTTTGTGTTTCCTTTTGTTTAAATTTGTTTACTAATGTTTCTAAGACTCTTTTAGTCTTATTACACCCTATTTAGGTGTTTAAACAACATAACTAGGTTTGGGGTATTTCAATGGTAATGGCCAACTACCACGGTACTGGTGGTCGTAAGTACAATAGTTAGATAAGTGGATTAAGTCATGGTGCGCGGTAAAAGCGACCGTTAGGTACGAGCCGTCAAATGTTGACACTGAGGCAATTAGATTCATGAGTTAAGACCAATATAAGTAAGGAAATAAGATGGTAGACGAACTGTGCGTTGATGCCAGTAGTCTGGATCTGGTTTGGTAAGATTACACAGGAAGCACACAACCCATTCCTTAAGGAACTGGAAGTGCATTCCTAGTAGCATAAATATGAGAAACAAGATAAGAGGCTCTACGGAAAGAGACCTCAGATATTAAGTGACCGAATCAATACGGAATACAGAAAGGAGCTAGAGCATACCATACCCAAGAACACAGTAAATGGACTTCCCTTGATTGACTTCAAGAAGAACAATAAATGTTATTATGGAACGATGAAAGAGGAGATCGACAACAGAATACTTCATAATTAGCAACAGCTAAACGTGTGACGGACACTATGAGTTTACTAAAACGAGACGTGGGACGACTGCACCCCACAGGGGCTTGCAGGCCTGACACGCTCATTTATGAGTTAGTTGGGTAAGTAGTAATGTACCAGTAAGGTACCCCATGCATGTAGACGAGTAGTGTAAGGAACACGGGAGGTAGTCGACTCCGTACCACGGACAACGACGCAAGATCAGATAGGAGCAGCTGCTACCGCAAACAGTCGAAGAGAAGAATTCAGTTGAACCAGCAACGCAAGGGAAACAGAGAACAAATAATTAAGGACTATGAAGTGCGAGAAGCACGGATTGTTAAGTATAGACATAGGACATGTCTTAAGATGAATAAGATTAGACTATAAAGTGCAATACGCACTAAACAGTAGTTTCAGATTAAGGATCATCCTCAGACCAAAGGTCAGTTGGAGAGAACAACTTAGACATTCGAGAAAACACTAAGAGTATGAACATAAGATCTTCAAAGAGAATAGATAGATGAGTTACAACTCATTAAGGCCGTGTATATATAAAGATAACACGTGACCATTGAGGGACCTTTAGTGCTAAACCATAAGCACGCAAGAGAAAGATATCCGATACTGTAAAAAGGATAAGAGAGGCAAATAAACCTAAAACTATCAGAGTCGTGCAGCGGAAGCTAGCAGATCACTACCTTTGAGATTAGACCAAACTAAGTTAAGGAAACGGTATAAGTACCGTTAAGAATCCTCGATACAGAGACTAAGTCATTTCTGATCGAATTATAAGTAAGATAGATGACATGGAAGCTAGAATGCCTGGTAAGAATTAGACATCTTGAACTTATGTTCAAGGATGATATAATGTTGATTACGTGGACGTAATCCATTTTAAGGGGGGTAGAGCGAAAACCGCTTAGCGTATGTTTGTGTACTGAGTACATAAACTACGGTGTGCATAGCACAAAATGACTTAAGAATATGTTTTAACATAAACATTTTGAGATAAAATCATGGTTATTGCACACAGAAGATGTGAATACCATACATATTAAGTACCTATCTTGTTCACTCCGGTGTGAGTACAAGTTAAGAGAATTAAGGAAGAGGATTAAGGAGACTTAAGAAATAAGAATATATGAGGTATGAGTCGATATGAGACTATGTGTGAGATAAGAATAAGATAACATTATGAGATACAATTTGACATGAGCATGAGGAAGAAGATAGTAGTGTTATGAGATATAAGATGGTGAGAATTGGTATGGGACAGTTATAGAACTTAGTAGGAATTTAAGTCTTGAGGTAATTACTAAGAGATGAATTGGGAATGTTTGATGGACTGAGTCCACACTTGGGAGATGTATTGATTATGATTAGAAGAACTAAAAAGATAGAAAATTGGACATGAGTGAATTATTTGGATGTTTGAAATGACGTGGGAGGTGGAACTTGATTTTCTAGGGATCAAGGGAAACCGAACACAAATTGGGGTGGAAGGATAGTTCTACACTGATGCTGATCACACCAGGGTTGGATGATTCCTGAAACTCCCTACCAGTGGTCACAATTAAATCACGCTAAGGATAGAGGCATTAGGATAAAACGAAATTGGAGTTGATTGTATTTTTAATTAGAGGAATTATTCCTCACATGACCTCGTAAAAAGGATTACCTTTTTACTGAGTCTCGCCCATGAAGTCGAGGACGCACGAGCCTTTGTCTTCGGACCGGTGACATGGGGAGAGCAGAGTGGTTTTGTATTCTGGCCCATGGTGGCGTGGACGAATGTGCCTTTGTCTACGGACCGGTGACATGGGAGAATACGATGAAAAAAAAATTTATGTGATTGTTTTAACCATCAAAAGGAACAAAGGGAATTTTGAGTGCTATACATGCTTAAGCGTGTTGAGTGATATTTAAGTATAAGCATATGGTGGATCTAATGATTCAATGAGTTTAAGCATACATAAGCATGATCTATATGATCTACGGAATGAGGTAAGACATGTATTCTAATAAGATAAGATGCATGGGAACTTTGGGGACAAAGTTCTTTTAAGGGGGGTAGATTGAAATACCCCAAACCAAAGTATGCTAAGTAAACATCAATATATGATGTAGTAAGGCTAAAATATGCCTTAGAAACATTGGTAGACAATTTAATCCAAGGAAAACACAAGAAAACGCCTTAAGGGCAATTTAGGCAAAAATGTGCTTTAAGCTTGGAGTGACTTTGATTAACACCCAAATACCATTATAAGATCTTATTAACATGCTAATGGACATGTTAAATCAATTACCAAAGAAAACCAAGCTCAAAAACAAGCTTAAACACAAAATGTGCTTTAAGACTCCTTAAAGCACCTTTTTGAGAAATTGTCTTAGAAATGAGTTTTGAGTGGCTAAATGCCCATGATTACACCTTAATCAACATGTTTACTAATTATTATCACATTAGGAAGTCTAAATCAATGAGAAATCAAAATTTTCACAAATTTGTGCACTAATTTGTGAATAGTGCCAAATAGTACCTAGTTTAAACCTTTGGTCAACATAAGTCAATAAATTGGTCAACAAAGACCAAAAGCCTCTTATTATTAAAGGGGGGAACGGTTTTTGAAGTGGTGACACACCACATGTGCTAGTAAGTAAGGAAAGAGGAGGGAAAGTGAGTAAATTCACTATTCACCTTTTATAAAGCAAAATATCTTACTTTAGCTACCTCTCTCCTCCCTTCTCTTCATTTCCCTCTTCCTCCATCGTATTCTTCTGCTCTCTCCCAGTGGAAAACCGTTCCAAGCTACAGCCATGGCACCCTCATCTTCAATTGCTCACCAAATACTCATTTTAGCTCCAAATCGAAAAGTAAGCATAGATTTCTCTTAGTTAGATCAAGGCCTTGCTACCTATCTTTTCAAAATTTGAAAAGCTTCATTTCGGAGCCATGAGAAAACGCCATTGAAGGGGGAAAAACTATCTTGAGGTGTTCATTGTCTTCTCCATTCATTCTAGGAAAGGAAAATGTAAGAAAAACCATGTTTCCACCACTTCTTCTACATGGCCGAAATTTACTACTCATGGGGCTTGGTTTTTATGCCTTGTTTTAGCTTGTTTTATTCACCAAGGACTAGTGGAGGTCCTCGTTCATTCAATGCCCAAGTCTACCTTGAGACTTCAAAGGTAATCATCCACTTTTATACCTTAGAACACATGTTTAACCTAGGTTTTCATTCCTTAAGGTTAGTGTGTTGTTTAGTACTCATGAGAGTCATTGAATATTGGTTAGAACATTGGCAAGGAGAACTTGATTGGTGGCTGAGACTCATTCAAGAAGAAGGTCTAAGGAGGAAGTTAAGATAAGCTTGAGAAAACAAGGTAAAATGCTTACCTAATGGTGGTTTAAGGTTTAAGGGATGGTATTTAGATAAGTACTAATGTAGCTTAAATCTTACATTATGTAATGGGTTATATAACCTAGGAAAAAGAATTTAAACAAGCTTATGAACTTGTGACTAAGGAGCCAATGGGAATGAGTTAGTAATATGAGTTTAAGATGGATTTTAAGAGCCTTATAACTACTATGAGATTGATGGGTGTATTTGCAGGTTGAAAGCTTTTATATGTGGAAATTCAGTGTTTAAGTTTAAGTCATTTAAGGGCCTAAGAGCCATGTCATTTAAGAGCCTTAGTGCTATGCATTTTAAGATTATTGCACTATATTGAGTTGTGGTGAATGAGTTGGTTTGGGTGAGAACACATGATGAGAAAGGATATAATGAGTGTGAGATGATTGAATGAGAAAAACAATGCATTTGAGCATGATAATATACTAGAGGAGCTATGGCGAAATTTGAGTAGAAAACAAAGTATTTAAGTGGTGGTGGTGAACTGATATGACCTAGGAATTACTAGGGATCATTAAGAGGAACTGGAGTGAAAATGAGTAACAAAGGAGTTCTTAAGGATTAGAATGATCTAGAGTTGTTTAGGAGGGATTTGAGATTTGAAGGGTGTAATTTGTGTACCAAGATTGTATACTAAGGATTTGAGTGTTCATGACTGTATTAAGGGTGAGAAACTAAACGTTGGGTGTAGTAATATACTAAGGAGGCCATGTCAAAATTTGGAGAGGAAACGAAGTGTTTAAAGTGTTCTAAGGAGATTCAATGACTAAGGATGTAAGCATGTGCTAGACTATATATATAGCTTTGAGAAGTTTGAGTAAAGCAAACGAGTATGCAAAATGATGCTTGAGGAGTAGTTAAGATGGTTGTGAAGAAACACTTGGGTTAGTTGAAGTTTTAGGCAAAATTTATATGTTGGAAGTGTAAGAAATTAAGTTATAAGTGTTAAGAGTTTCGTAAGAAATTGTGTACATGATCAAGGAATTTAGTATGAGTTTGATGGATGAATTAGGAGGACTTGAAGGTACCAAAATGATGTTAAGACATGCTAGAATACTTGTGGAGAGGTTGGGAAAAGATTGGTTAAGATTTGAGGTTGAACAGAGGTCAAAAATTTACATTCTGGGCACATTTAGTGTAGGTTCGGGTTTGCAAACTAGCACACAAGCCCGGACCACACCAAAAACTATCCAGAGAGTTTAGCCGTGGGATGGTCCGGGTTTGCATCCCAGTACTTAAACCCGGACCAGTCCTAAAATTGTCCAGAAACTTTTGCGATGTATTGGTCCGGGTTTACAACCTCGGACACAAACCCGGACCCATCAGAAAAAGCTACAGAATGTTGAAAAATGGGGTTTTAAGGTTGGGACTTGTTTGGTAATGATATTATAAGATTTTTAGGACATAATTAATGACATATAATGGTCATTAGGGGCATAAACAAGCTTAAGAAATAATGAGAAGTAAGTGGCTTTTGAGGTTAAGGTTAAACTATAAGGACTTAAGAGGTGATAGGTGGGGATCGTTGAGTAAGTTAAGTAAGTTAAGTAGGTTAAGTAAGTTGAATTAAGTTAAGTGATTAACAACCTAAAACTGAATGAATGTTTTAGGACTTGGGAATTTGGACTCCGGAAGAGAGTAAGCAACCGAACGACCAACGGTGAACGGTACAGTTCTCTTGTGACCTGCTTGCTAACGAGGTGTCCCTCGGCTTGTGTGCTATTTGTTTTTGTGTGCTCACTAAACAAGATAAAGCATGCAACCGGAATATATTATATTTATTGTATTGTTGTGTGATGTTTGAAAACTAACACAACATACCGTGAGAACTTACTAACCAACGTTTAGTAAGGAAATGAGTGAGACTAAGGAATGCTCCCTAATATGGGACGATATAAACCGAAAAAGGTTAACCAACGAACATGGTCTTGAGACTACTACTAACTGGAACCTGAGTGAGGAAACCCGGGATCGATCTCCGGTCATGCATGCTAAGGAAAGGGGTTCGGTATCTATAGCATATTCGACTTCCGATTAAGGACTTGTCTTCGGACTTGTAGCCTAGGGCCGGTTGCCGGCTCAGCTACGCTGGACTCCCGTCCAGAGTAGGTGGCATTAAGATGGTGCGGTGGGATCACCTAAATCCCAGGTCCGAATTAAGCTACAACCATTCCCTTCCAGGAACGGTTTGTATATTGAGATTAAGTTGAGATTAAGATTAAGGTAAGGTTAAGATAAGTTGCAACCATTCCTTTTTAAAGGATGGTTTGTATTATTAAGATTAAGATTAAGGTAAGGTTAAGATAAGTTGCAACCATTCCTTTTTAAAGGATGGTTTGTATTATTAAGATTAAGATAAGCTACATCCACTCCTTATTAAAGGATGGTTGTTTCTAAGATTAAGATAAGACTAAGATTGAGGTGAGATAAGGATGGACTAAGATTAAGAGGGAACATTACTTAAGGAGTTAAATAATTAACTCTCTAATTAAGGGAACGCATTTAAGTCGTTCATTGTGTGTGAACTTTGATTGTTCATATCTGAGTTGTTGTTTACTGCACTTTCTATTATGTTGTGCATCTAATCAACCTCCATGCTATCGACAATTAGTCGTCGTAGCCACGTTAGCTTGGGGGCCATGAGAGGATCGTACCAGCATTCGTGCTGACCCCCTTTGGGGGCTGTTTTTACTACACAGGTACATCAGGAGGCGGCCGTCGCGAGAGTAAGAAGGGATACAAGTGTTACGGCTTAAGTGTGGCCTACGAGTTGTGCATGCACACTCGTATGGCAATTGAGTTAGTAAGATGTATAGGATGTGAGGGGGTTGTAAGAAGGATATGTAATTGGTTAAGGTTGTTGTGCTAATGTTCGGTATGTTCTACAGTCAGACCGTGGCAAGGTCCTGGATTGTAAAGAATTCCGCTGTGACATGTTTATATATATACTGTTAAGTTGCGAGACCACATCTGGATTGAGTTGGGGTGTTACAAAGAGAGAATTTCACGCTCAAGGCTTTGTTGTTCTGTACCGTCAATGACTTCCCTGCGTATGGGAACTTGTCCGGTTACACGGTTAAAGGAGCATTTGCATGTCCCATTTGCGAGGAAGACACTTGTTCGGAACGTTTAAAACATTGTGGGAAGAATGTTTATATGTGTCATCGACGTCTTCTCCCTGAAGATCACCCTTATCGAGTAACGAAGAGAAAGTTGTTCAATGGTCAAGCCGAAACTCGTGTGGCCCGTCTACCTCTGAGCTCTGAGGAAGTGTACGAAAAGGTTAAGGAACTCCGAGAGTGGTGAAGCACCTAAATGAAGGACAATCATGTCAAGATGAATGAGAATCAGCTCCAAGGAGCAGTTATCCAACTACGGGATCAAGGAAGAGCCGACTAGGCTACCAGATACAATGTGAACAATACCGTGACCGGTATGAGTTAACCTAAAAACCGCCAGTACCGCGCACTTGCCACGACAAGTGCAGTAATAGCGGGACCAATAAGAAGAGCTTTGACAAGCGACCAGTACTTACTAAGTACCAAGACGGCAAGAGAAGCCAATATAACACCACAAACCCTAATGAATTCTGAAACGAAACCTTGAAAAGGCCTAAAGGCCTAACCACTGTATAAAGAATATACCGGTCAGCAAGAGGCTAGACCTGGTAAGAAGCAACCGCCATTGAAATGCCGCAAAGAGTTTACTTTCAAGACTCAAACTTTCTTTCAAACATAAAATTTTCCAAAAACCCCCAAATTTTAAAACCAAACCAGAGAGCCATGGTAAATCATCATAGGACGATACAAGAGGAGTTGGCAACAGAATACTTCACTTAGGCGTGACCGACACTACAAGTGTACACAAATGAGACATGGAACGACCGCACTCCAAAGGAGCTTGCGGGCCTGACAGACCAATTATGAGTTAGTTGGGTAAGTGGTAACGTATCAACAAGATACTCCATGTATGTATACAAGTAGAGTACGGTACACGGGAAGTAGCCCACTCCGTACTACGGACGAAAGAGCCAATTCAAACAAGGACAGTTGGACATCTCGAATGATCGAAGAATACAAGGAAGTTTACCAAGTTAAGGGAGTCAAGAATCCAGTAAGATGATGGACCTAAGGATAAGGCGTTAATAAGTGCGAGAAGCACAGAGTATTAAGCACAGACATGAGATATGTCTCAGGAACCAAGGAGAAAATACCTAATAACTGGAATGGATACCAGTGTAAGCAATAAGATGAATGCCTTAATTGATCATATCAATGTTTGATAAACGGGATAGAATTCCCACAGAATATCTCACTAAGAGAATAACGACCTAACTAAGTAGGTAAAGGAAAAGTACTAATACTCTACCCAATAACGGGAGACATTACAACCCTAAACGGGATAGTTTGAGTTATACATAGCCGCAAGGCGAAGTCGTAACCGAACATAACCATAAGTACAAGCCAGATGTAATGACATTACTCAGTAACACCCAGGAGCAATCGAGAAGGGTGCTGGAATCAACAGTAGTTGAACGAAACATCGTGTTGAGAACACAAGTGTTTAAGTGAACACTCGGGTAGAACCCGAAGGGATCCCTCGTAACACGGGATACCCTAGATTGCCAGAGGGCATAAACAACTATCAAGTTATTTAAAAGGGCCTTCCATGTCTGGAAGTGTGACGAGACAACCATATCTAAGAGCCCAGAAATACTCCTAACCATTTAATGGCATACGAAGAGGAAGAAACCTATATAAACAGCCCGCATGGAGCATGGCGAGGCAATGCGGCTTATAAGCCGGTAAACTAACTGCAACTTGTAGATCTAAACGTTGTAAACCTATGCATAGAGGCATAAGAGTTATAGTGGAGAATGAACCACTACCTTAGAGTGGGGATACCACTTGTTATTATGGGGCCTATGGAGCGGCATTTGCGTGAAACCTCCAGAGAAAGGCTACCACCTAAGTATGTAATGTGAAACCGCTAGAGCGGTGTAGTAAAACTTGAGCATGTGTATATTGCCAAGGAGTATATGAACTATAGTAGTGTGTAAAGAGGAACCTTGATGGCAGTACAAAGGAAACCGATAGAGTAATCAGTTGAGTAGTAAACACTGTATGTGTGTAATATGAACTGCAGAGTAAGCAGTGCGCAAGTGCGCAGAGAGATTTTAAAGAGTAACGTATTTCATTAAGTTAAGTGAATGGCAAGCCATAGTATAAATGGCGGGAGTACATGAGCAGAAGCTAAAGTAGTAGCGGATGCCTTATAAACGAATGTTGTAATGAGTAGAATATGGTACGCAGCAAGCAACCATTGTAAGAGTATAGCCAGTTCATGATATGAAGCTGATAAGGAAATGTGGTAAAGAAGACATGATCATTCCTATCTCATGAGAGATTTACCGTCAAGGGTTTACGCTTCTGCACTCTGTATGACTGAGTGTTTTGGTATTGCACTTGTGCGGTAATGATCAAGTGGGAGAGCCAGGAATTGAGAAATGTCAACGAAGCCTGTCGAGTGAGAATCTAGAGAGATAACCGTGCGGCCATTGGCTAAAGATGCACAAAGAACGTGGGCAGTAACCCACAGGGCCCAGGATCGATATGTGGAAAAATGCAGAGTAGTATGAATGAAGAACTCTGGTGCAGAACCAAGAAACAAACATAATCCATGAGCCACTATTAAACGAGGAAGCACTACATGCTAAGTAGTAGCTTGACCTCAACCGACAATAAGTCGGGAAAAGTAAGCGAATAATCACAAGGGTATACAGTGTTATACGAAGTAGATTTCCAGAGAACTGGAGAGACAATATGAAATTCATCGAATTCGCATACGGTAAGAGATACCAAGCGACGATTGAAATACATTGAGAATACCAAAGAGCGAGTTAAGCTCTAGTTATCAGGTCACGCAGCAGAAGCTTGTGGACCGTGATTCAGGGTTAAGTATACCTATGTCATAAACCCCTTGAAGCCTTAGAGGCTAGAACCGAACCCGGTTATGAGTTAATTAACCAATGTTCAGTGATAACATATGGTTGGTTACGCGGGCGTAACCCCTTTTAAGGGGGGTAGGGTGAGAAACCGCTTAGAGTATGTTTTACGTATTGGTGCGTAAACTACTATGTGCATAGCACAAAAAAAATTGTTTTGATGATTGGAACTCATGTTACATAAACATGTCTACCCATTCATTGTGTAAGTATAAGTATTGTGCATGAGTGATGCAAGTAACGAGTATGTAATATTTATGAAAAGAGGAGTAGAGAAACTCCTGGGGAATGAGAATCCCTATAGTATATGTCTAGTGAGATTAGACATGAGACATAATGAGTATGAATCGGCATGAAACCGATGTGTAACCTAAGAGGGAGTGAGTTCCCTAGGTGATTTTATTTGAGAATGATAGATGGAGTGAGTTCCATCCTTTGGAGTTGTATGTTATGTGTTTTAAATTGAGGAACAATTTGAGTAAATGAAGCCATAAGTATGGAATACCTAGGTAAAGTAGTGAAGCAATGAGAATGACAAATGACCTAAGTACTAGGAACTAGAGATTAATTGAAACGAATTGTTTCGTGAATATGACTAGAAAGAGTAAAAGATAGAAAACAAAAATGTTTGACTATCTGATTGTTTGAAACTGACGTGGGAGGTGGAACTTGATCTGCTAGCGATCAAGGGAAACCGAACACAAATTGGGGTGGAAGGATAGTTCAACACTGATGCTGATCACATCAGGGTTAGATGATTCCTGAAGCTCCCTATAGTGGTCACAAGTAATCACGCTAAGAAAGATACAACTACCATAAATCTGATTTGGAGTTGTGTGATGTTTTAAAAAGAATTTTCAAATAGATTTTGAAAAAGAATTTTCTTCAAGTATGAAGATGGAAACGAAAACTGGTTTTGAAACCGCTATCACCCGCCGATGGCTGAGCCTTAAGTCTTGATGACCGGTAGAACGGTGGGCGTGTATTAGTTTTGAAACCATTGCACCGTACGTGCGGCGGTCCTAAGTGACCGGTTGGGGCGGTGTCAGTGTGTGATTTTTCCAAAGGCAGCGGGACGGGGAGAGTACCCTGAGATGTTCCTGTGTTGAGTGAGTCAACCAGAGTGCCTGAGGATATGTATATGTGTAACGTTTTGATCAGAACCGAAGGGACCGTGGGCCAGAGAGAGTAAGTGCCCATTTGTCATGAAACGGCCGTGAACCAGAAAGAGTAAGTGTTCAACGTGACCGGTACCTGAGGGATCAGTAGTATATCACTCAATATGGATTCGAGGACTGTAGTGCCTTCTTGTCTTCGGACCGATTCCATGGAGAGAGTAAAAAGAGTATTTTTGATTGCTATACATGCTGTGATATGTGTGTGGTATGTGTAGTATGAAATGAGACAGACTTGTGGAGTCTGTAAGGTTATACATGTACTATAACCTAGGCATTGAATGCGATGAGAGTAACCACCTAGATTCAGCAACTTTGAGGACAAAGTTCCTAAGGGGGGTAGATTGAAATACCCCGGATCTAGGGATGGCGATTAAATTACTCTAATATGATTATAAAAGGCCTAATGGTGCCTAAAGAGTATTGGTAAAAAGAATAAAACCAAAAGAAAAGAGAAAACGCTTGAAAAGCGAAAAACGCTAAAATGCGCGTTAAATGAGTGTAAGAGATATATGATCTCGAGAGGGTCCGAGATGGATTCCTAAGGCTTAGTTAGGCCTAATAAGTGTACGGGAATGATTCCCGAAGAAAACGAATCCAAATAATGGATTAAAACGATAACTGAGTTTTAAAGCACGTTTTTCGAGGAAGCCCGAAAACGTGACTTTAAGTGGTCAAATGGACCCGTAAAAATTATAGTTGATTATATAACTATAATTAAGTATTAATGGAAGCTTAATAGCCATTAAAAATAAAGAAACGAGAAAAATCCGAAAAACGGGCCCGGTTAGTGAATAGTGCCAAACCGGGTAAAATAACGAGCGTTTTCTGTAAGAAAACGAAAAACGCTCCAGCTCTCTAATATTGTGGGGGCCGGTTTTATTGGTGAGTCACCACTCACACACACTCTAGTTAGCAAATAAAGAAAGAAAGAAAGTAAAGGAGGAGAGAGAAAAGTAAAAGTAAAACATAAAACTATTCTCTCACTCTCTTTCCTCTCACTTTTCCTTCTTCTTCTTTTCTTTCTCCTTCTCCACGATTCCCTTCCTCCCTCTCTGGTGCTGTGCGACATGGGAGCTCAACAATGGTTCTCCACCTTCTTCTCCTTGCTCAAGTCTCATCCTTGCTCCGAATTGAAAAATAATCGCATATTTAAACTCCTCTCATCAAACTCTACCTTTCCCTCTTTTCAAAATCCCAAAAGCTTGAAGTTCATTTTCATGGGTGTGGCCCATTTGAGGAGAAAAGCACATAAACTTGAAGCTTGAAGCTTCCCCTTTCTAGCAATAAAAATATCCTTGAAAAAGTCATGCTTTTCCATTTTTCCACCTTGGCCGATTTTGGCTTTTGGTAATGACTAGCTTTTCTTCCTTGTTTGAGATATTCTCCAAGCTTTAATGGTGGTGGGAGTCCCTCTTAAGATTCAAGAGTTGAAAACCATTCAAGAAACTCTAAAGGTAAAACTAATTTGGTGCTTTAAGCATCCTTGTGAATTTTAGTTTATTTGGTGAGCCTAAGGGAGCTCCTTGGTGCTTATTTTGCAATTTGAATGTGGCTAGAGAAATGGGCAAATGAATTGCCTTGGCCGATTTGGAAGGAAGAAGAGGGGAGAAGAGGAGAAGAGGAATAAAAGGAAACTTAAGAAAATTTAAGGTAAGAAACCAACTCTAATGTGTATTCTACATGTATTAGAATTTGGGATGGGTGAACAAAATGAATGAACCCTAATATGTAATGACAAGTGATTTGTTGAGGTGAGGAAGAGTTGTTGTAGTGCTTGATGCATTTGTGAATTAATGCGTGACCTAAGAGCTAAGGAGCTATGCACTTGACGATGTGTGTATAGTGTTTCATTTGGAGGAATTAATGAGTAATGATGGTTTTGTATGTGTGCTGATAGAACCCTTGTGGTTTGGCTAGTTTTAGGATGATTTAAATGGTGGTATGAGTTTTGGGCAATGTTGGAGAAGTAGCCAAGTTATGGCAAAATTATGTGGAAACCTAAGTGGTTTAAGTGATGTTTTGAGTAGAGGAAAGACCTAGAGAAACTAGGTGTTGGAGGAGATTTAATTGGCTTAGAAAATCACCATGGGAATACTTGTGTACAGGGAGAGATTTGTGCAAAATCTGTAGCAAAAGAGGTGGTTTAAATGCTTGAAGAGTTGTAGGAAACAAAGTAGATTTAAGGCCTTAAGAGTGAGTCATGGAACTTGGTAAGAGGTGTGCATTATGTTGGAAGTTTTGGAGAAATTTGGCTAAGTGTTTAAAGGCTTGGAAAGTGAGGATTTTGCCTTGTCCGAACTTCCGTCCGGACATGGAAGTTCGGACAGGCTCTGTTGGTTAGGAAATTTTTCATTCTCGAACTGTGTCCGAACTTGAGAAGTCCGGACACAAGTTCGGACGTACCTATTTCTTCCGTAGAATTATCCTCGAACTGTGTCCGAACTTGGGAAGTCCGGACACATGTTCGGACGCATGGACTTCTGTAATGAATTTCTCTCGACTCACGTCCGAACTTCCGAAGTCCGGACACAAGTTCGGACGTGTGTCTGTTTTCTGTCTAAAGTCACGGCTTGCGTCCGAACTTGGAAGTTCGGACACAAGTTCGGACAGACCACTATACGGACCAAAAAGGTTGTTTTAAGTTGGGAAATGATGCCTAAAAATGGTAATTACCTAGTAAAGATGGTGTGAGGTTGTTTAAGACCAGCTAGGTGTGTTGTAAAGGTTGTAAATGATGGGGGTTTGAATGCCAATGATGTTATAAGATGTTAAGGCCTTGTTTGGTGACATGTAAAGGCCCTAGGAAGTGTGATAAAGTGTTAGAAGTGTTTGAGAAGTGAGAACTCAAATGAACAAGAGTGAAACCAAGATAACGGGATAACGGGGTAACTACGGGAGTAACATTTTATTATGTTCCGTATGATATTAGTATTAATAATAATGTTGAAACATTATCAGAGAACCATGCGTGACCCGAGCTTGGTGAGATGACACGGTAAAAGTAAAAACCCCGGTGAAAGGTATGATTTTCTCATGCCCCGTATGCTAACCGAGTTACTCTGATTTGTGTATTTGTGCGCCGGCTTAATCAAGATTAAAGCATGAAAATAATCCCTTGTTTGATTATGTATGCCTTGATGTATGTTGAATGAGCTAACATACTTGTATGCCGGTGTGGTCTAACTTAGTGCATAGACCGACTCTTAGTGAGTACTGATTGACTAGAAACCCGTTGAACGGGTAGTCACTTAACCAATGGTATTATGCAAACACACACAAGCTATCGATTAAAGTATAACGATAACACAAACATACGAACTCCCTAAAATGTGAGGAGATGTACGGGTTGAGTATATACCCGATAACGGTTAGAGAACCTTATTGAAATAATCCACGAAATAAATGAGTGGAGAGATAAATGACCTCCATCGAGAGGATTGAAGTTAGTCCAATAATGTAAACATGTAAGAAAGGTAAAAGAGACCTAAGGGAATAGTGGCTCCCTTGAGATACGGTCGACCTCTTATACGAGGATTTTACCCGGTATAAGAAGATATCCGAATGTACAAGCATATGATTGTGGGGGTAACCCTTAAACCTAAGATTACCCGAATTTAAGTAAGTTCCCAAAGCCATTAGAAACATCGAGAATGATGCTTCTAGATTAAATACAAGATATTATTATAACTCCGAGAGAGGAGTGTACGGGAACGAGAGTAGTCCGAGAGTAGACGGACCTAAGTAAAAGAGATAGGAACTAAGAGAGAGTTCCGTGAGCTAGTTGAACCTTCCCACCATGCTAGACCCAGAGTAGGGTCGAAACCGGGGAAGTAAGACTATGCTCGAGAGCCATGAGTTTTGGCTTGAGTATGTATTAAGAGTAACAAGCGTGACGTAGGAGACCTGTAGTGTCTCGAGAATCTACAAGAGCTTGAGTATGAATAACCCAAGAGAGTGGGTGAGTTAACGAGTATAAATAACCCGAGAGAAAGGGGTGAGTATATGTATGAGCAACCCGAGAGTATGGGTAAGTATAAGAATGAGTAGCCCAAGAGAATGGGCGTGTATACGAATAAGTAACCCGAGAGAGAGCGGGTGAGGTATCGAATAAGTAAACAAGGCATAGTGAGGAATAACCCTCAATGCCTAAGGGTAACCAGTTACCACTAACAACATTGTTATGTTAGTTAGGAATCGTGTTCCGTGATTGGATGTAGATTCCTTGTGTGATATACATATATTGTATTGTCATGATGCATGTTGTTTGATTAAAATGAACTCCATGTTTATCCGACCCAAAGTAGTCGGCGTACCGCGGTTAGCACGCGGTATATGCGAATTTCATGCGCAGCGTAAGCTGACCCCCTAGGGGGAACGTTTTTAGTGTGCAGGTGCTTGAAGCTGACCACCGTTCGAGAGTGTAGGACGGGGACTGCAGTGAGCATGGGTAGTTAGATTGTAATTACTTATGCATTTGAATGAGGTGTAAGTCCGAGTATGTTATCGGCATCCGTATAATGTAGACTCGGTATAGTAAAGAAGTGAAATGATTATTGTATTTGTATGAAGTACTCGGTTGTTCCAGTTCATCAGACCGTTACGGTATGTAAGAAAGGCCTGGTTAGCCACATGGGTGGCTAACGGCGTTGTTTCACCCCTCGTTGTAATTAAAGTTCCGCTGCGTGAGTAGGAGTAATTAGTAACAGTTTAAGAGGTAATGACGAGATTAACGGTTGGGGTGTTACAATGATACCGAAAATGATTTGCTCTACGCACGATCTGACCATGATGAGGGCGTTTGGGTAGAAAATATGAAATGATTTATGTTTTTGTACGTGAAAGGTAATGTTGTTAGTAGAATGTAGACTGTAATGTCATCTTAACTGTTATTGTTATGCATCATAGTATTTATGTTATGACTTTATCTGATGAAAATGCTTTGTTATTTTTTTTGCAGTGGATGATCACCCTATGGATGACCCCATTGGACGGCTTCTCATGACTGGAGAACCTGAGCCACAGCAGAATAGACCAAGTAAGCGGGTCACAAGAGGAGGAAAGAAGAAGAAGGACCAGTTAGCAGTACAGGAGACTGAGGCTAGCCCTTCACAGCAGACCGAAGAGGAGTCAGTTGTCCCACCAGAGGCGAAGAAGCAAAAGAAGAGAGGTGCAACACGTGGGCTGAAGGCTAACAAGGGCCCTCCTACAAAACCGGTGGACTTCAATCAGTTCAACCAACCCCATGGTAATTGGAAGAATGACTTCACCACTTACGGTAGCCATTTGGTGAAGTCATATTGCAACATAAACCACAACTGGAAGCAAGTGCCTCAATCATTGAATGATACTATGTTTCAGCGTCTTCAGGTAAATCTCTACATTATTACTATGATCTTTTGTGAAATAATAGAACATTTATGTTTACTTTACTAACTGAATGATCATGTACGTAGTCTCGTTTCTCCGTGGATCCCGCACTTAAAAAGGATGTGCTATCAGTGATGTCGAAACAGTTCCGGGACCACAAGAATAAGTTGGCTGACAAGTTCATCTACAAGATGCCTACTCCAGAAGATCCAGATGAGCCAGATCATGGTGGAGACGGTGAGAGACCACCATGGGAGGTTTACGAGGGCATAACAGAAGAGCAATGGCTATAATTTGTTGAGAGGCGTCACACACCGGAGTTCCAGGTGCACTTTATTGTCATACATACATAAATTAATCTTAATTTCTTATGTTTTTTTGTGTTCAATTTCACTTAACATGATCCCATTAATTTATGCAGGCTCTCCGTGCGCAACAACAAGCAAATGCTAAGAAGAATCTGTACCCTCACCACTTAGGTGGAAAAAGTATTGCTCAAAGGGTACCAGAATGGGAGCAAAAGGGATATCTGCCCACGGATGGCTCATTGGATGCCAGTGGCTGAAGAATGAAAGTGTGGGAGTTAAGCCACATTCCGAAGAACTCTACTCCCGAAAATCCTCAATACGATGAAGCCACGAGAGCAGTTATTGCTCAAATGGTAAGTGATAACATTTCATTTTCAGTCAAACTGTTCATTTCATTGTATATGAACTTATGTTAAACTAATAACTGTATTTGTGTGTTGTATTAGGGTGAATTAAGCTCTCAGCTCACCCAGGGCACCTGGACCTCACAGAGGAATGATGATCCTCTTACACGCGCTCTTGGTAAGAAGGATCATCCAGGTCGTGCCATTGGGTTTGGTGGGCACGTTGGTATCCGCCAGGCATTTGGCGCACCCGGGTCTAGAATCAGCCAGGGAAAGTCGATTAGCTACGAGGAGCACCTGAGAGCGTTAGCTGAGATGGAGCAGAGGATTACTCAGAACGACGACGAGAGGATCGCTCAGGCTATATCAAGGATTCAGCCACAGCAGCATGAAAGCCAAGAGGTTTCTCGACCACCAGTTGATCAGTCACCCATTCAGCAGCAGAGTGCACCGGTAGTGAGAAGTAATGTCCACTCGGCTGATCCGTTTCCCTATGCATCTCTAAAGGTTAGACTAACATTTCAATTGAGTACATGACGATTATGATTTTTCACTTGATCACTAATATCATCATAGAAGAATTCACAATTTTTATCTAAACAAGTTCCACATAACACTCAGGCACCCACTGAGTGCCATCTGTTTTTACAAATTGGAGTAGAAGAGGTCATGGTTGCATGGGGAAAACTTTTCCCCTCTCTTCCAAGTGATATTGTGCACGGTGAACCACTCCGACATTACCATGCACGAGTGCTTCTAGACGAATTTGTTGCAGAGCATGCTGACGTCGGTTTACCGGTGCCGATCCCACAAGACCTACCTTGCGTTCTGCACAAACTTGCGACAGTGCAGTGGCCTGTACGATTGATCAGACTCCCTGGGCAGGTATTACTCTTAACCGTTGCTATAAAACTATTGGTGTACCACCTTGCATCCATATACTTAATTAGACTAATATCATAGGATATGAGCCGACCGAAGACTGATAAGGGCAAAGGAAAAAGAATTGCCACACCTGTGCAATCAAAGGCATCCACAAATTTTGTGCTTAGACCTGCTTTGGTGGAGAAGAGAATATTGGCCGGCTTGTCGACTAACATGCAGATTCTGCATTCCTCGTTGTTGCTGCTACCACCTGATTCTGATTCCCTCACTGTGGAAGATCCCGAGCGGATATTTCACTATATAGTTCAAGGAGAAGATATACATCGATTTGGGATGTATATGTCCGACTTCGAGGAGTGCTTCAGGAGGGATTGGTTGAATGTGTCGATTATCAAGTCGGCCGCCATGTGAGTGACTTCTACCTTTTATATTTTGAATTCATTAATTGGTGATGAATTAGATGTTTGAATAAAAAGTTAATGACTAATGATATTGCCTCATAGGTGGGTGCATGATAAGGCGATCAATGTCTATGAAGATCAAAGATTTGGATTCCTGTGTCCTGCTATGTGCAGTGCAGTCCAGATGACAAGTGATATGCAAGGCCTTATGCAATATATGACGAATGCCCTCTTTGAATGTTCTAACAAGTCATTTATTATGCTGCCATATCATTCAGAGTATGATATTTGACTATTTCTCTTAGTATTATCTAAAACATATAGTTTGTGTTAGTTGCTTAATGATTTCAACACATTGTGTAATTTGTGGACAGTCGACATTGGTCTTTGCTTGTGCTGGTGATGTCGAAGCACCCACGAATCTTGCAATTTGACTCACTTGGTACGGGTGCCAAGAGACCGAAGATCTCCACCACGATACTGGGGTAATTAGTTTGTTATCGTAAACAACAATTATTATTACTTAACATTAACTGTTTCATAACTTGCTACTGATGCTTAAAACTATATATTGCTGATGTATATAGTTCCATGAGAGCTGCATTATCTCTCCAGGGTATAACAATGAAGAGTACCATCCCTTGGAACACTGTCAAGGTACTCTATTAATTGATAAATTTGTGTGATAATGTTTAAACTTGTTTATAACTGTCAATATGTGCGTTTGTATAGTGTCCGGTGCAGCCTGGGGGTTCAGAATGTGGACACTTTGTCATGAGATTCATGAGTGACATAGTAGGAGCGGCAAACCTTTTACCAGAGCACTCGTTAGACAAGGTAACATTCTTTGAAAGTTTTAGTTATGCTCTTTACATGTTGTTAGACTTGTACATTTTAGATTAATGTTCATTTTTTTTCAAGGCTTACGAAGAAGTGTTCAAAGGTGGTCAGTATGATGATGCTCAAATTGTTGAGATGCTTGAGGAATGGTCGGAGTTCGTCTGCACAAGTTTAATGAATTGATGATCATGAAGATGTTTTGTGAACTTTTTTGAGTATGTAAATGTAACTTGTACACTTGTGGATAGTGTAATGGTAGATTTGAATTGTAATGGTGTTTTTTATTTGTAATGAAAGTGTGAATTGCATTGGTTTTGTTAACTCTCAAATTGTGGTGCGTCGTTGGTATTAATTGGAAGCTTTTATAACTTTTTAAATGTGTGCTGGAGCTCCCTGTGTGGATGAAGCTTTATTACAGGTCTCATTGAAGCAAATGCGGTGAATATATATATATATATATATATATATATATATATAGCTGGAATGGAAAAAACAAAAAAAAATACCCCTATCTCGGCGGTTCTTAGAGAACAACCGCCGAGATAGGCCCCTGGGATTGACCGATGGTGGGATTGACCATGAGTCTACCTCGGCGGTTCTTAGAGAACAACCGCCAAGATAAACCCATGGTCAATCTCACCATCGGTCAATCCCAGGGGCCTATCTCGGCGGTTGTTCTCTAACAACCGCCGAGATAGGTACATCTAGTTCGGCGGTGCTCATTTTGGCGGTTCACAACCGCCGAAATAGGCCCATTGGAACCGCCGAAATAGGCCCTTTTTCTACTAGTGTAAGCTCTATTTAGCTAAGAATGAATTTATGTATGGTTACTTTGATTGGATATTCCATGGGGAAGATAACACACATATACAAGCTAACCTCACCATGAGAACCACAACGCCACTTGAGGTACAAAATATTGAAATGATGGAGCAAATGATTGCACGTGCTATTAGTGAGGTTGTAGAAGAATTAAGGGATACATTTACCTATACCGGAGGTTTAGGAGGAAGTAAAGGATGCTCCCAATCCTGAAGCTAAGAAATTCTTTGAGTTAATGGAATATGCTAGAAGAAAGTTATAAAATGACACTCATAGTGTGTTACCTATCATCGTTGAATTGATGTTCATTAAGAATGACTACCAAGCACCCTGAGGGTTGATTGGTCGATTTTTTAAAACTCATGATCTTTGGCTTGAGAACAATGACATTCCAAACAACTTTTACGAAGCAAAGAAAATCATGTGTGGTCTAGGATTACCCTATGAAGAATGGTTATTGTTCGGATTATTGTATGATTTTTTGGGGAGAAGATAAAAATCTTGATGTTTGTAAATTTTGTACTCGCACTAAATACAAGCCTATCAAAGAGGGGGCAAAAAGGAGGAAAAGTAAAATACTGTACAAGAAGATGCAGTATTTCCTCCTCATTCCAATGCTGATGAGGCTTTACGTTTCTCCTGCAATGGCTGCAGATATGAGATGGCACGCTGAACATAAGATGGAAGATGACAACATGTGTCACCCATCGAACATAAAAGTGTTGAAGCACTTTGACCAAGTTCATACTAATTTTGCTTTGAATTCTAGAAATGTTGAACTAGGGTTATGCACTGATGGTTTTCAACCATTTACGGCCTCTGGAAGACAGTACTCGTGCTAGCCAATTGTTCTTACACCCTTTAATTTACCGTCTGGAATGTGTATGAAAGATGAGTTCTTCTTTTTGCAACCTCTCATAGTTGAGTTACAAGAGTTGCGGGCTGGAGTCACAACATATGATGTGTCAAAGAATAAAATCTTTGAAATGTGAGCTGCGTTGATTTGGACTACAAATGACTTTCTAGCTTACACAATGTTGTCATGTTGGAGAACTGCTGGTCGACTGGCGTGCCCCATTGCATGGAAGATAGCGATGCATTCACATTGCTTTGTAGTAAAAAGCAGTCTTAGTATAACAACTTCTGAAATTTTCTTCCTATAGATCACAAGTTTCGTGCTGATAAATATCATTCCGGAAAGGGCACAAAGAGACCAAGGTTGCCCCATCTTTTAAAATTGGTGATGAAACACTAACAGACTTGAGTCGTATGGGCTTAATGAAGGTCATTGAGGTTAGTTCGGTTGAATGAAATTGTAACACCCAACTATAAACACCGTACTTTACGACAGATCGCAGCGGAAATGTAACACCCCTACCGGTAATCACACAATTACTCCTAACCCGTCTCCATTACCAATACACAAGCAGCGGAAATTCCAACACAACCGGGGGTGAAACAATGCCGTTAGTCACCCATGTGACTAACAAGGCCAATCCAAACTCAAATATAACAACAATTACAATATCGGTCTGATGGGTCTTATATACCGAGTACTACAAACCAAACTATACAATCCATTCCTTGTTCAATTCTCAAAGCAAGTACAACTTCAATTCCCTAATATACAAATACAATGTCCATTCAATACTATACCGAGTATCTACAATTCCCAAGTCTATCCCTGACCTTCCGGTCTTACAAATCCACAATACACAATTACAATTCCTTAAACAACTGCCCATACCAATAACAACCCCGTCCTACTCTCGAACGGTTGACGGCTCCATTGTACCTGGAAAATAAAAACGATGCCCCTAGGGGCTCAGCAAAATTGCTGCATATGAAATTCGCATACCCCGCGTAGTAGCGAGGGTACGCCGACTACTTGGTCGAGAGCATGCGGTTCATTTTAGTTCAAACAGCATGCACGATAACAATACATTATATATGTATGTCAACACAATCAAAGTTCAATGAAGAACACTAGCACTAACACACACATCAAGGGGTTAGTTTAATATGTTCTTTAATTAGGCTTGAGGGTTTCTACCTCACTATGCCTTACCCAATTACTCATTGTCTTACCCACTCTCTTGGGTTCTCTTACTCACAATCTCAACAAGTCCTACAATACTCAACTTAATTCTCCACTCAAACTCAAGTTCTCAAGTCTCTCAAGTCACAACTCAATTCCCGATACTCACATACTCAAATCGATACTCCAATACTCAAGTTCTCAATCAATACTCAAAGGCATCTTTTAAGTCTTAGCCACGACCTCCGGGCAGGGTCATACACAAGACCCAGTGGTGGGTCTTACAAATACAAAAGGAGCTATGCATTTAGCTCCTCAAGTTCACATATGTCCAGTTTTCTACCGGACTACTCAAATTCCCAAAACTCCTCTCCCGGAGTCATTTCACAATCTCATGGATTAGCCTAGAGGTATCTCTCTCGATAACATCTATTGGCTTAGGGAATTCTCAATGTCTAGTATTCTAAGGTTTAGGGTTGCACCCAACTTATCGAATACTCTCATGTTCGGGACATTGTTTATGTTAGTCAGATCCTCTCATTGGGGTTCGACTATTACTCTAAGGGGTTTGGTGGTCCCTTACCATGCTTTACTTTCCTCAAGGTTCATGTTTGAACACTCATCGATCCTCCAATTAGAGGTTACTTAAATAATTCCACCATTAGTTGTTTTGTGGATTAAGTCAAATCGGTTCTCTATCCATTATCGGGAGTTTACTAATTCCCGTACAATTCTCTCACGTTCTAGTGAGTTCATAGTTTGTGTTATCGATTCTTGGTTCGATAGTTTTAGTGGGTTTCCACGTTTTCGTTAATACACACTCGACTCTTCCTACGAGTCACTACTTAAACAAGACTCAACTATAAGTCGCACTACAGTGCTCAATCACACTCAAGCAATTCATCCATATCCATATATTTCATGAATTATACAAACTTTAAGTTCACAATACAAACCAACATCAGGCAATACAAGCAAGCACTACAAGGTGCAAACAAACCGATTTGTGCATTTATCTTATTAAGGTGATCACACAATCAAACAAGCACACAAATCGGGGTAACCAAGTTAGGATACAGAGCATGAGAAAATCATACCTTTCACCGGGGTTAACTTTACCGGGTGTTCTCACGTTCCTCGGTTCACCCTTGTTCCTCAAATCTCACTCACGAACCACTGACTACATGCCAAATGGTTCTATTAATATTTGAGCATTACGGTATGTACATAATTGCTACTCCCGTACTTACCCCGTTATTTCGGTTTAACTTAGTGTACTTATTTCCTTAACTTACTCTCTCACTTCCAACACTTGTTTATACTTCTTAGGACCTTTACAAGTCACTAAACAACTCCTAAACATCATCTAAAACCAATACCATTCAAACCCCCGTCTTTTAAACCCTTAAAAACACTCACGGTTGAATTTTGGGGGTGGTCCCGGACCAATACTTCTGTGCACTCTCGGCTCATTTTTCTACCTGGTCTGGGACTTGATCCTGGACTTAAGTCCCGGACCAATTCCTACATTCACTCTCGGGCCTTTTTTTGATGCGGTCCGGGACTTGGTTCCTATCCTATGTCCCGGACCCTGCTAAAAACTGCTATTTAGTGGATTTTTCAACCCCAAATCAACCCTTAATCCACCCCCAATAATTCCATAAACTTTCCATAAGTTTCCTACATAATTAAACACCTCAAAACACTCCTTAAACCACCTCAAATCCTTGGTCACATGCACTACCCAATTCTTGCTGAAATTCACAACTTCAAATTCTTACATTTTGCAATTTGCACTCTTATGCATTTCTAACTTCTTCTTGCTAGTTTTTACCTCCTACCAACCTCACCAAATCCATCAATGACCATTCCCACATAAATGCACTTCTAAAACCCACATTCATTCCTTGTTTCACAAGTTATGTACACTAACTCTTTTTCCTAAAATTCCAAGCTTCTCACATGCTATTTGCTACAGATTTTGTACACTCCCTTACTCACCCTCCATTTACCATTCCAAGGCCATAAATCAACTCTACTCAGCCCAAATGAACACTGAAGTTTCCCCCACTTACCAAGTCACCTACAAACATCATTTTCTACTAAAATTTTGCCATAACCTCCCCATAAACCTAACATTTCTAAATTCACCATTTTCACTAATTTTCATTCCTAATCTAGCCACACCCTTAAAGGGTCCTACCAGCACACAATATCAATCCAAAGCTCATCAAAATCTCTTCAAACAACAATATAGCTCATATCTCCAATACAATGGCACTTAGGCCCTTAAATCAAACAAAATTTCCACAACTCTTACCAACCACAATTAAAAACATTTTTCCTCACAATTTGGGTTCATTCATTAAATTACCCATCCCATATTATATAACAATTAAAACAAGGTTTAAGGTAGATTTTTACCTTAATCTTCCAAGTTTCTTTTCCATTCTCCTCTTCCCTCTTTCTTGATCAAAATCGGCCAAGTGGGAATGGAGTTGCCAAACCCCATCCCAACACCCAAGAAACACAAAATTTACACAATTAAAATCCTAACCCTTTGGAAATACTCTAATCCAATGAAGGAGCTTAAAGCACAAAATTCTAGGGTTTACCTTTGGAGTTTTAGGAGGGGTTTTCACCCTTGAATCAAGAAGATGGTTCCACCACCATTGGAGGGTTGAAATTAAGCTCCAAAACAAGAAGAAAATGGGGTATCAAAGAGGGTCAAAATCGGTCAAGGAAAGAGGGTGAAGAAAAATGAGTTTTTCTTGAATATTTTTACCGTGGGAGAGAGAAGACTCCAAGCTCCACATTGATGCCATTTTCTCTTCAAATGGGGAAACCCATGGAGATTAAGTTCATCCTTTTGGAATTTTAAAAAGAGAGAATGATAGAGGATGATGAGAGGAAGAAGAATATGTGATTATTTTTGTGATTGGAGCCTTAATAAGGCTTGGGCAAGACAAAGAAGATGAAGTAGCCATGGGAGGAGGAGAAGGGAAATCGCCTTCCATGGATGGGGGGGAGGAGATGGCAGGAAAGAAGAAGGAAGAGAGAGAGAGAGAGAGAAGAAAGAAAAGAAAATGAGAGGAGAGAGAGGATGAGGGAAGTTACTTTATGCTTTTTCACTTTTTCCCTTCTTTTCTTTTCTTTCTTTACTAGCTTATTACTAATAGAGGGGGGGCTGATTAAGTAGTAAAAACCGGCCCCTTATATGTATACAAGCTGGAGTGTTTTTCGTCTTTTACAGAAAACGCTCGTTATTTTACCCAATTTTAGCACTATTCACTAACCGGGCCCGTTTTCCGGAATTTTCTCGTTTCTTTAATTTTAATGGTTATTAAGCTCCCATTAATGTTTATTTATAGTTATTTAACGAACTATAATTATTACGGGTTTGTTTGACCACTTAAAGTCACGTTTTCGGGTTTTCTCGAAAAACGTGCGCTAAAAGCTTTATTAGCGTTTTAATACATTATTTGGATCCGTTTTCTTCGGGAATTGTTCCCATATATTATTTAGGTCTTATTAAGCCTTTAAAATCCATTGAATACTCTTGTTGAGGTCGTATTCCTCTTAGGGTCACTTAACGCTCAATTTAGCGTTTTTCACTTTTTAAGCGTTTTCTTGTTTCTTTTGGATTTATTATCTTCACCAAATTCATTAGGCACTAATAGGCCCTCAATATCGTATTAGAGTAATTTAATCACCCTAATTAAGTTTAGGGTATTTCAGGAAATACAACTCAACACTTAAACTTAATTTATTGGTGTACACGCCGTTAGCCACCCACATGGCTAGCAAGGATAATACTTACACAATGTATCGGTCTGATGGACCAGATTCCCAAGCACTTACACATTACAAACTCATTCCATTTCTAAACCGAGTCAAATACATTACATTCCGAACCGTACCGAGTATTTTACAAACTATTACCGACAACAAGTTCGGTCCTACACTACCATCAAATACACTTAACACAATATAATCTACCTATGCACCGCTATTCCCGTCCTAATCTCGAACGCGAGGCAGCTTCATTGTACCTGAAAAGTAATGGGTGGCCCCAAAGGGGCTCAGCACCTTTGATGGTATGGTAGACGTGCAACCCGCTATTACCGGGCCACACGCAACTATTTGTCGTCTGAGCATGCGATTAATTTTATTTAAATCATGCATGAAACGCTATAAACACACATCATACTCACAATCAATGCATATCCAAATAATGGAATACAAATAACAAGGCTAACAGCTTAATGTTTGTTAGATTACATTACTGTGATCTTTAGTCCTTGGGATTTTTACCTTAATGGATCTAATTTTTATTAGTCAACACTTACCCGTTTAATCGGGCTACACATAATTACTTCTCATAATAACACGGGGTTGATATCAGTGGTCAACGTACCTGAACATAACAACATACATGACACATTAACATACACACAACATAACTCAGGAACGAGTCACGTGAGGACTCGGGCCGAAATGAGAGTTAGTCACTTTTTATAGAGCTTCGAGAATATCTTCATTCTCATATCGGCTCAATACATAACACATTACCGTTCTTCATAGAGAATGTATACTTTACTTAAGATGTGTCGGTTGTAATATAGACCCGAACACACCGTACACATATCCCCCTAAGCCCGATCATAAGTCAAGGCATGAGAGCCATTTATGAGGCTCGTGAGAGATTGAATTCCAAGAAGGAAAACAATCGAATAGAGAGAGAGTTGAATCTGCTATAGATATCAACTCCCATACATACACGCGCGACCGGACACCCGGATTTCTCACCCCCAAGTTATACTTTGGTTAGAAGTTCCCTTATAGAACTTATCACATCATGTCACATTATAGTTATTCAGGTCCAGTTAGACACACAGGGGAGGTAAGATACATCCACACACAACATTCACAATTCACACAATCATAGCCGTAGTTAGAACGTTCCCGTGGTTTGAGACGTTTACAACCGAATACCATTCTCTTATATGATCCTAACTTGGTTAGCTAATGGGGTTAGCTCTTACTCAAGTTTAGACGGTATCGGGAACAACACAACACAAAAATAAATTACTGTAAACTCATTCCATGCTTTATCTTATTAGGTCGTAAACATCCATTAAAACACACAAGCACACAAGCCGAGTATAACTCGATAGGACACAGATAGCAAGAAAACCATACCTTTCACCATGGGATTTCCCTAACATGTAATCTTACGTTCCTCAGATAATCCTTGAACCACTGATAACATTTCAGGTGATCCTATTAACATTAAGACTATACGGTATGTAAACAATTGGTACGCCCGTTTTTAACCCCGTTGTCCCGTTAATCTTCATTTTACTCATGGGGGTTTTAAGTTCACAACTCTCACATTCAATCTAACACTTGTTTACACTTTTAATGACCTTTACATGTCACCAAACAAGTCATAAACATCATCTAATACCATTACCCATCAATCCTTACACTTTTAGAGGCTTTAAAACACTTTCGGGGCATTTTTTGGTCTAGTTCGGGACTTGGTCTGGCCCTAAAGTCCTGGACCAACACTGGAATGTAGTTTCGGGATGTTTTTTTCCCTTGGTCCGGGTCTTGGTCCTGGAATAAGGACCCTGACCACTTACAAAATCAACTTTTGGCTCATTTTTAGGGTGGTCCGGGACCTTATCCAAGGGATAGGTCCCAGACCCTGCTAAAAAGCTGCTAAAATGCCATTTTTCAATTGCCATTCCCACCTTAAATCTTACCCAATCTTTTCCTAATCTTTCCACAAGTTTCCAAACATGTTATAACACCATAAACATGCGTTAAACCTTCTTAAACCATTGGTCAAACCATTACTCTATTCTTAGACAATTAGACAAATTCTCAACTCTCATTTTTGCAGATTATGCACACTAGTGCATTTCTAACTCTTCTCATGACAGTTTTTAAATCCTCTCCCGACCATTTGACCATTCCAAATCCTTCCTTGTACATTCATCTCTACTTCCCAATCTCTTTCATTATTTTCCAAGTCCCACACCTTAGTTCATCTCTAGCAAAACCCAAACATTCATATCACTTAATTGTTATAGATTTTTGCACAAATCTCCTCACTTCTTATACTCTAGTTTGGTGAGTTTAATCCACTCGTTTACACTCCACTTTCTCCTAATCAAATTTAGATTCCTCAAGTCCATAACAACACCTAGAACACTTGATTCCTACAGAAATTTTGCCATAACTTCATTACTATACTAACTCATCCAAATTTCATCATCTTCATCACCTAAACCAAAATGTTCACAATTCGACACAAGCTAACCAAATTCAAGCTCAACTAACCAAATCCATAAAGGATTCTACCAGCACATAAAAACTCATTCAAATCTCATTATAAACATTATAATGCACTAATCTCAAATGCATGACACCTAGGCCCTTAAATCACATATCAATGCACAATGCATTAAACATCATCATAAATTTTCTCTTTTAATCACCAAACACATTTCCAATACAATCTTTGATTCATTATTTTAAATTAACCAACCAAAAACTTTACAGGCATTAAGAGTAACATGAGGGTAGTTTAAATACCTTAAATTCACAAGTGTTTCCTTCACACTCCTCCTCCTCTGTTCTCTTGATTGCAACCGGTCAAGATGGAATTCATTTTCCAACTAAAGACCAGTTCCCAAGGAATAATAATGAGCATTAAACAAGCATCTAAAATATTGGGATAAACCCTAGGATTAAGGGAGTGTTTAAGGCATCAAAAGGAGGGAATTACCTTCTCATTTCCAATGGGGTATTTTGGAAACCAAAACAAGCAAGCTCCAACACTTCTTGAAGATAAAATGGAGCTAGAACAAGAAGAACAATGGGGGTTCAAAAATCTGGAATTTTCGGTCATATAGGAACTAGGAGAAAGAAGGTGTTTTGAAGCCATTTATTACCTTAAGACAACAAGGAGTTGTCTAGCTCAAGAAATAGTGTTATTCTCTTAAATTTGAGCTACATCCATGGAGATGAACTTCATATTTTTTGAATTGTTAAAGGAGGGAAAGAAGCTCCAAGATGAGGTGAGCAAGAATATGTATTTATTTTGTTGTTTTGACTTTGTTTAAGGCATGGAAATGGAGGAAGAAGGCATGGGCTGGTGAGGGTTGTATAAATCACCATTAGAGGGAAACGAAAACAGAGATTGAGGTCTGGAGGGAGAAGAAATCGTGAGAAGAAGAAAGAATAGAAGAGAGAGTGTAAAAAGGTACTTGCACTATTGCTTTACTTTATTATTTTGTCTTTTGTGACTAAAGTAGAATTCAATAGATAGGAGGGGAGTATAAAACGTGGCCTACTGCTGGAAGGGCCTGATTTTTATCAAAATGGACAAGGGGCATTTTTGTCTTTAGCAAATAACACCCATAAAACCCGAACTTGCACTATTCATTAAACCGGGTCCGTTTTCCGGATTTTTCTCGTTTCTTTTATTTTTAATGGTTCTTAACCTTCATTAATGTTTAATTATAGTTATATGATCAACTATAATTTTTACGAGTCCATTTAATTGCTTAAAGTCACGTTTCCGGGTTTTCTCGAAAAATGTGCGTTAAGACTTCATTTGTGTTTTTAATCCATTATATGGATCCGTTTTCTTCGAGATTTTTTCCCACATGTTATTTAGGCATAATTAAGCCTTAGGAATCCACCTAGGATCCTAGTCGAGGTCATATACCTCCTATGGTTATTTAACACGTGTTTTTATGTTTTGTGACTTTTACGCGTTTTACTCTTTCTTTTGGTTTTACTTTCTTCACCAATGTTCTTAAGGACTTAAATATCCTTTGAATATCATAATTACAAAATTTATTAACACATTTATGTTCGGGGTATTTCAATACCCCCCTTAAAGAACTTTGTCCTCAAAGTTCCAAAATTCCCATGCATCACTTAATGAATACAGGGATTACTTTTGCCACATAGCTCTCACATATCAAAATACACCCAATATAAACCTTCAGACTCAAGGTCTGGATAATGTACACTGCACATAGCACACAACATGTCACTACATGTTTAACAATAAAAAATACTCTTTTATACTCTCTTCATGGGCTCGGTCCAAAGACTACAAGACAACTCAGTCTTCGATTCCATATCGAGTAATACACACGGTGATCTCGCAGGTACCGGTCGAGATGGGCACTTATACTTTCTAGTCCCCGGTCCTTTGGAAGATCAAAACAATCACATACGTTTTGTTGTATTCTCCTCATGTCACCAGTCCGAAGACAAAAGGCTTATACGTCCTCGACTCGTGAGCAAGACTAAAATAATAGAAAATCCTTTTTACGAGGTCAAGTAGAAGAAAATCCTTTATTTGAAAATGCCAATTGAAAATCCTTTTTGAAAACGCAATACAACTCCAAGTCCAATTTATGCTAACTACATCTTTTCTTAACGTGATTATTTGTGACCACTTATAGGGAGCTTCAAGAGTCATCCAACCCTGATGTGATCAGCATCAGTGTTGAATTATCCTTCCACCCAAATTTGTGTTCAGTTTCCATTGATCACATGCAAATCAAGTTCCATCTCCCACTTCAATTTCAAACAAGCAACTAATTCAAACATTTACCATTTTCTATCTTTTAGTCCTTCTAGTGATAATCACACCATCAATAGTTCAATTTTTTTCCATTTCCTATCTTTTTAATCACTCTAGTCATAATCACAAAGCAATACATCTCCAAGGGACGGAACTCTGTCCATCAATTAATTCCAATTCGCCTTTATTCAACTTACCTAGGGAATTCAACTCTCACTAGGTTCATCCTTGGTTTCATACCGATTCATACATCACAATACTATATTTGGTCTTAAATAAACATATACTATCGGGGTTTTAATTCCTCATGAGTTTCTCTACTCCCTTACACTTGTACTCTCACACCAATGTTAACAAGGTAGGTACGTTTATAACAATGGTATTCGCATCTTCTGTGTGAAATGACCACAATTTAACCATGAATGAATACTTATGTTTATATAGCACACGTACCAGTCATCAGAATAAATTCTTTTGTGATATGCACAACGTAGTTCACGTACACTTGTACATAAATATACGCTAAGCGATTTTGCGCTCTACCCCCCTTAAAGGGATTACGCCCACGTAATCAACCATATGTTATCACTGAACATTGGTTTAAGACGTTCCGTCGCCATGAAGTGTTTTAACTTCGACGCGGTCTATTATACAATGCATTCTGGTTAGAGGACTTTACCCATATTTACTGAACCAAGAATTCTCATTGGAGTTTGTTTAAATCTTAACCAGGTTTGGTTTTAGGCATTGATAATTAGCCATTTACTCGTATTCACTAGGTATACTCAACTTTTGAATCATGGGCCCACTAGCTTCTGCTACACGACCCTGATAATTTTAGAGCTTAGTTCGCCCTTTTCGTTATTCTTAATGTATTGTACATCTTCTATTTTTCCCTTTTATCTTGGAAATAATGGTTTCTCAACCGACGTGTGGTATTTCTTACCGTACGTGAATTCGGTGAGTTATAGGTTTCCTGTCCAATCCTCTAGGTTTTTATAGTGCATACAGCTGTGTATCTCCATGTCCGACTTACTGTCAGTTGAGGTGGAGCTACTACCTAGCATGTAGTGCTCCCTTTGTTGTTCTCACACTTGAGGTATATTCTATACCAGTATTTGGTATTCAGTGCTTCTATAGTCACTGACTTCTGATCATTCCATTTTGAATTATGCTTACTTATTTGATTTTGTACGAGTACTCTTTCATTTATGTGACCCCACCTTGCCTAAGCATCGGTCCTTATAATGTTCATAAGTCTCATCCGCTTTTATTGCAGTGTAATTCATTTTTGTTATGATTGTTGGCATATCCTACGCTTTTGGCTCAAAGCCACACGGTTTGGTTTCTAGCTTTTCGCTTAACTGGCTTTCCCCGTATTCACTGGTGTGTTTGTAAGTCTTCCGTATCTAGTACGGGTTGGTTATTTAGCAATCGGGTGCTATCGTCCAAAGGCTTATTACATCTGTTATCAAATGATCCTCTAGGGATACACTTCCAGTTCCGTATGCAATTGCAATAGAAACGAACAATGCCTTATCCGTGAGAGCTTTTGTCACATGGTACAGGCTACTGGCTTTACTGCCCAGTCTATTTACCCAGGGGCGGAGCCAGAAATATAAGTTGAGGGGGTCAAAGACAGAATTATAAAAAATTAGGGGGTGTTTTACTAAATTTTTCTAAAAAAAAAAAATTTACACTACAAATTTATGTAATTTAACAAAGTTAGGGGGTGTTTTGCTCCCTCTGGACAATACCTGCCTCCGCCACTGTATTTACCATCACTTACCTTGCATCTCCACTGAGTCTAACTCCTAATTCTGCTTGTTCTCCATATTATTTACATATAATGGTTTGGACTTTAACAGAAACTTAGATAAATTAAAAAATTGATTGTTGGCACCGTTCGTAGGTGGTCTAGGGGCCCAGACGCGACATCCGTGGTCCTAGACCACCACCAGACGACCATTTTAACAGTGTTCCCGATTGTGCTTTTAGCTCAAATTTAGGGTTAAATAGCTTAAGATATCATAGAGATAACAGTAATTGAAAGTTTTCAATTTGAAGTCGAATTAGTGACCAAACTTAGTGACAAGTAAAACATACAAAATGTTGCAAAACTTGAATAACTCACTAAAAAGTAAAATCCCTTGATTTGACTAGGAATTCGCACAAGAGGTTAGTAGAGATCTGAAGTTTAAGAAAATTGGACTTCTAACATTTTTTGATGACCATGGAGATTGTTTCTTCAAAACAGGATTTTTCGATTGCTTTGTCGGGAGTCGATTCGGTGGGACTTTGACCTCATCTTCTGGATATCCTTTCTTGATGATGTTTAGCATGTTTTGGTTCTAACTTGATGGTGTTTTCATGCTTGGAAGTTTGATGGGAGAAAACCAAATGTTTTTTTGGTGGTTTCAGGATGATTTTGTTGAAGTTTTGATATCAGAAGGGTTAGAAACATGGGAAGTAAGACTTGGAGAAGGGGTTTTTGATCTTCTCAAGATATCATATATCCTGCAATTGTTCTCGAGGCATTCTTCCTGTCGCTTTAGGGCTAACTTTCTTTGCAAATGAATGATCTTTACTTTGTGACCTCCTATACCTTGTTCAAACGATTGATCTTATGGAAGGATGCACTCATGTACTTTTATGGGATTTCCTAGAGACAATCTTGTATAAGAAGCTTCATATGACAAGGTTATAACATAAATTTAGAAAAACACAATTAAATACTTATTTTCTTTGGAATCAAAAGTTCCGTTTATCTAGGTTGTTTTTATCTTATGGTCATGAACAAACCCCATAAATTAGTCTTACAAGTTTTTACCTTATGAGATGAAAATTATCATATTTTGAACAAAAAACTTTTAGCTAGCTAAACTAAATTATGATAAAAAAAACTTACTCATTGTAATCCCACACTCTTTTTCTTGACAAAGAGAACATACTTACCTATTACCTACCTTCCAAAAATTGTAGCTATTGTTCCCTCACTCCAGCGCCTTATTACTTGCTAAAGTGTCCGATAATATTATTCACTAGCTAAGATATATCCAAAACGCAATAGTTAGATTTTAGTCTGTTGACAAAGGACTCAGGTCTATATTGATCATCCGCTAAGATATCTGGAACTATCATACTCCATCCTGTGACTCGACACTTGAATAAGAGATTCGAGATTCAAAAGAGCCAGGATTTCTTGTTCTGTTTTTCTGGTTTCGATATAAAGATGAATGACAATGTCTTTCCGTGCTTCCCAACACCAAGGCAAACGTTATATACATCGAGTAATCAACTACTATTACTACTAATTAATTAAGCACGTTTTGTCTCCTCTCTGACCACGTGCCAGCACCTCCTTATAAACACCTGTACACCCATTTCCTACCATTTTTGTCTTCACCCTTCTGCCTTTTTTGAAAAAGCGCTTATTTTTTATTGGGAAAAGCCTAGAAAGAGCATACCCTAACATATATATCGACTCAAGGTGGTGGTCGAGGTGGTGAGGTAAATATTATTAGTCATAATCAACAATCTCCAAGTGCTCTTTATATCTATCTCTTCCGCCACGTAGCACAATATTTATTTTTGTTCCTCAACATACTCGTTATCCTTAATATAATGTCACTTCAGGTCGATACTTCGAGTCAATATCTAATACACGTGTCCACTCTTGACCTAAAAGAGAAAACAGTTACCTCAAACCCGCTTTTTCATAACCATTCCAAGACCACCACGTGCCCTTCCCGGCCTTCCGTAAACCGGTGTGACTTCAACATCCATTCATATCAACCCACGTGTGCTCCCTTATAATTTATGTTTTCCCCCGGTGTTTTCTCTTTATAAATCGGCCACAAATATTGCGCTGATACTAAGTGCCACTACCGCCACCACATGCAAAAACATGCAACCTCTCTTCTTCTTCTTCTCCAACGCCCTTGATCCTCTCCGACTGTATTCTTTCCCTTACAATGAGTCCGAAGCAACGAGCCCGGGTCAACTCACTGGAATCATTACACCAGCAAGACTCCGGTCTCTTGAAAGAGAGCGTCCTTATCCCTGTCTTCGAATCCTTAGTATGGGATCTTCGAACTCTCTGCTCTCTTTGCGCCGTAAACCGGAAGTTCCAAGCAGTGGGTAAGCGTGTCTTATGGCGTCATCTCTGTCTCCACCGTGCGCCAAAGATGGTTTCATCTCTAACAATGAGTCACACCGATCTCTCGTCTAGTGCGCTACCATCAAGCTCCGGAAGTCACCGGTTACTCGGTGGATGGGTCGCGCTCGCGAAGCTGCTGTTCTACTGTTGCGGGTGTGATCCGAGCCGGAATTTTGGGATGAACCGGTCTGTTATGGGTCATTTCTGTGAAGCGACCCGGTTTTCAAAAACGTCTGGGAGTAGTTTTCTGTCGAAACGGTGTCGTGGTGATGTGTTGTATGTGAGTGATCCGTGTGAGCACGTGATGGGTAGTGGAGAGGAGGATTTGATGTTGGGGGTTTATCGTGGTGTGTTTGGGGAATTCATGAGGTCGAAAACGAGGGCGGTTTTGGTTGGGAGACATGTTGGGTTAGAGGAGGAGCGCGTGAGGTGTCCGTATTGTCGGGCGCGTGTGTGGAGTATGACGGGTGCAAGGATGGTACCTGGTACTGCGTGGAGGAGACTCGGGGCAAGCCGTGAACGGCATGAGGTGGGAGATGGATGCGCCGATGGTGGTGGCCGGTCTTCGTTGGAGTATTTTGTGTGTATAAACGGGCATTTGTACGGTGCTTGCTGGCTTACGCCGTTGTCATCCGATGACGATGTTGAAGATGAGGAAGACTAGTGGTAGTGGAGAATGAGAGCGACGTCGTTTCTTTAATCAGGTATTGGATTATCAGCCGGTGTTGCGATGCTGGATGATCGAGGCAACTTGGGCTTGGGGCTGACAATACTTGTAATGCTAGCCAAAATTCGGCCCAGACACAAGGCGTTCTACTCCAACATGATACTCTCGTTGATATTGCTTCCACCCACATTTTGGGCTTCACGATATTTTTCTGGAAGTTGCATGGCATGGCAATAGGTCCCTAGGGCTATGGGCTTGCTAATTTTGCACCACCAATTTTCTCTCAGTTTTCTTGTTTCCACGTCTAGATTGGTAGTCTTTAGGCAGTTGAGGCTTAGTTAGAATTTTGGTGTAGTTTCTTAGATTGACTTGTGGTGTGATTTGTTGTTGCGGTGGTGTTTGTATCTCTCCGCATTTGCATGAGAGTGGGATAGGGTTTTTATGCCGTGATGTAAATTACAATCATTACCCGAGTTAGTTTCTTGTTTATATAGCATTTGGTTTTAAAATTATTTGTTTGCTTCGGCTATACTACATATTGCAACGAATAGAGGCGGCAAAACATTAATAATGTCGTAAGATTTTATTTTTAGCAGGTAGAAATATATTAATGACGAATAAAATGAATGGACTAGAGACATAGTATTAAAAGAAGAAAAGCTTAAAGTTTCTCAAGCCACATAAAATGAAAAGGGATTAACACAATGAGAGATATTTAAGAAGTCAACCTATTTTCGAAAAAAAACGAAGTCAACCTAAAATAAGATATACAAAAACTGGGAAGGGGAGAACAAAAATCATGATAATCATAACGTCCTCAACCCAATTGTACCCACGAAGGTTTGCTCTAATCTTCGTCCAGCCAGTGAATATCTACTAACAAATGCTACAATCCCTCAATAGTGGAGTTTGTTAGTAGTTTTAAGGTACAAATAAAGAGCCATTCAAAAACTATATATCTTTCGGGCAGTCGAAACTTCCCAGGAAAGGGGTACCAGGGAAGAGGTAAGTATGCCCTTAAAGAAGGAAGTTTCTTAACATTCTCACCCCTTATGTTATTTTTTTCCACTCTCTTCCATTATTTATATGGATGTAGTAATACAACCAATCAAGTTGAATTTTCATATGTTTCTTAAATAATAAATGTTGAAAAAGAAAATGGGTGGATTCCACACCACTATAGATTTTTTATTCTTACTGACATTTTTTGGTGGAATCCACCCACTATGGATGCTCTTAGTGTTTACTTCAGATGTCTTATGAAGAAAACAATTAGTAATACCCTCAAGGCTAAGGTCATCAATCGTCATACATTCTTTTCTTTTATGCACACAATATTCTAAATAACATGAAAATTTCTTGCTATTAGGGTCTGTTTGTCGTAAGCAGTTTGTGTTAGCTGTCAGACCTACCTGTTGAAATAAAAAAAGGTGGGCCTCACAAAAAAAAATAGAGTAGAAAATATGAGTCAGATGGGTCTCACATGGGTCCCCCAAAAAAACGTTAACTGAGACGCCGCTACCACAACGCACCCTTATAATCTCCTGTCTAAAGGAATACCCAAACAAGCTCTCCATCAGTGAAAACTTTGTATGCTTACTTTGAGAGTGAGGACGCTCTTGGTGACATTTAATGGTGGCTACAGTTCCGACCGCTCTGGTTCCTGACAAGTGAATTTGGATTCATTACTGGTTAGAGGCGATTATGGGACAGTTTCAGTTCCTTATGGTCTATTCAACTTCTGATTTAATAAAAAAGCGGTTTTGACCGGTTCCAGTATCAGTTCCAGATTCGGTCTCGAATTTATAGCTTGACCGACCCACACTGGGGCGGTCCCTTGGACGGTCAAAGATTGAAAGGGAACCTCCCCACTGTGGGCCAGTGAGGCTATTTTTGCAACGGCATAATCGACCCACTTAGGTGGGTTGGCTCCAGTTTCTTCATTTGAGCTCCAATTTAAAATCCGTTTGCACGCTCACATTGTTCTTTTTGTCTACTTTCTCCAAGCTAGGCTATTCCTCAATTTTAATACCTTAAATGTGTAAGTAAGAAATACTTAGAATTTATCATATAATTTACAATTGAAAAGTAAAGAGAATTTATTAATATGAATGAATTCACTGCCTCATTAAAACCTTATTAAGTAAAAAACACATTGGAAAAACTCTACTAAGGAAAAGAGTACAACTACTAAGAGGTTGCACAACTACAAGTCCTAATAAAATTACATGAAGAAAAATTAATATTACTACTGAAATGGTATAAATCCCTAAACTCTCGAACAGTCCTTTCACGTAATTCACTAGTTGGAATTCTAATCTATCGTCGAGTTCTACCGAGTTACTTTGTTACCGGATAAGGGGAGTATAAAGGGAGAGAGGTTCGTAAAATCAAAGCAACAGTGGGAATTCTCAGGTATTGTTCGTGTGCCTTTCATTGAGGGGTGAACCCCTATTTATAGTGTTTCTCACAGGCCTTCTGGCTTATCACATTGTGCCAGGCTGGCACAGAAATATCTTGGTAGACCTACAAAATATCTGATAAATATCTTATCCTAACTTCCCTACTTTCGGTCGCTACCCGTATTTGCTTTATTCACCTATCGACCGGTCGCTATTCATGCTATACTTGGTGACCGGTCACAGGCGACCGGTCGCTCCTTATACTACATCTTACATTCCAGGTGTCCGGTCATAATCGACCGGTTGTAGCGATGCTTTTGGTGGCTAGTCATTGGCGATCGGTCGCTCCTTACGTTTTGTGCTAGGACTCTTGGCGACCGGTCGAAAACGACCGGTCACTGCTTGCGGCCTGTCTGGGCTTAGTCAGGGATGCCCGGTCGTTGCTCTGGCCTTACTGGGCTATTGCTCTTTCTTTGGGGCTCCTGGACATATTTTCCCCTCTTCATCAGTCCCACAAGTTCTACTTTTGGCGTCTTGCGAAGAAAGTAGAACTTAGAATTTGACTCTTTTGGTCCGGTTTGGAGAATGAAAAAATCTTGCTTTTGCATTGGGCCCTGCCTTCTCGTTCCCTATTTCCCAGTCCCACAAGTTCCACCCTTTTTCTCCCGGACAAAAGGATGGGACTTCTTACGGTCCGTGCGATGCGCGTGCCGCGCTTGTGCCGCACTCGCGTCTGTGTCTGTACGGAGTAACCGTTGCAGAATTCTTATCGTTTCACGCACACTAGCCGTCACTGCAGAATACGCAGAGTCCCTGCAATTTTTCTGCAGAAAGCGCCTTTTGTTTGTTTTTTTATATTTTAAATATTTCCAAAATTATTTTACCGTCTTTAAAAGGTTTCGGGAGGGCGGCGTTTTCTCTTTCCCCCGATTTTTGCGCTTCACAGGTTTTCGAGTTCTCTTTCGGTTTGCTATTTCCGCCTTTTCTCTCCCTTCGCTCTGCTTCATCTTCCTTGTTTACTTCTCTTCCCGTACCTCCCTGCTTCAATGGCGCCTTCTAGCTCTAAATCATCTCGCGTATCTGCTGTGAGCGTCATCGTAGGTTCTACATCGGGGGGAAATTCCGCCCAACCTGCCTGAAACCGACGTCTGCATATTCCAAAAATCGAGAGCCGTTACCTAGCATTCTAGATGTTGAGGCTCTTGATTCGCTTCTCGCGAAGGTAGACGTTCCCACGGGGACTCAGATTTTTCTTCCCTTCGAAGATTCGCATCCCCTGGATGACTTCGGCCGTGGGTACGCCGTGTATTCTGACTTTTTCCTGCGCGGGATGACGGTTCCTCCCTACCCGTTTGTAATGGGGTTTCTGATCCGCCGCTGCTGCACGCTTGCTCAGCTTCACCCGAAGGCAGTGTGCCACCTCCACGCTTACATTGCTCTTTGCGCCGAGGAGGGGGTTGCACTTTCTGCAACAGAGTTCGTTCAGTTCTTCACCAGCAGGGTCGACTCCAGCAATTTGACCATATCTGGCCGGTCCGGATATTCACTTTTTGAGTACAAGAAGCTTGCTCAACGCTGGAACGCGCGGTGGTTTGTCATCGTCCCGCCTACCGGGAGGTATCTTGGGGTCGCCTATTGTCCCTCGATTATTAAGGGTTCCTTACACTGCCCTACGTCACCTAAGTCGGAACTCCGCATGTCCCGGGTTCTGAAGGCGGTGAGTGACCTCCATCCGAGCGTGGAGGACTTTTTCACTGGCCCGCGCCTGGCTTCGCTTGCACATTCCGAGGGTAAGATCCTTTTCCTTCGCCCTTCCTGCTTTCTGCTTGCTTTTGCTTTGGCGCCTATTTATCTACTTTCCCCCTGTCGCAGATTTTCCTCAGCTTGGTGCAAAGGTGGGCCCCTTCCACAGCTGACAGCTGGTGTCCTTCAAGACCGGGGAAGGGAAGGTGGATTACTACGCCACCCTGGATGTCGTGGAAAGGTCGGCTCTTCGCGAAGAAGAGGCGGTTGTTGCCGGTCGGAAAAGGTCCGGGCGTGAAGCTGATCATCCGGCAAAGAAACAGAGACCGGCAAGGGGCAGAGAAGAAGGGTCTCCTCGGACGCCGGAGGCCCGGTCGCCCGACACTTCAAGCCAACCAGGTACTTGGTACACTAGTCCAGGTTTCGGTCGTCGAGTATTTCTTCCTCTTACGCCTGGGTCAGATCTCAATCTTAGTCCACGGGTCGAGAGAAGGCGTGCATGTGCGGTCTCACTCTCCGTGATTTATTCGTTCCGGCTTTTCGTTGTCTTCTTCCTCGCCTTGGCTGTTACCTGTATTTTAATTTATTATTATTTTGAGGTTACTTACTTGTGCGTATTTCTCTGTTTGCAGCTCCCGAGGGCAGCAAGGCCTGGGCCGAGGAGAGGGTAGAACAATCCGGCGCGGGCGAGGCGTCCAGTCAGCCTTCCCTTACTCAGCATCGCCAGAAGACTCTTGCTTCGAAGGGTAAGGTGAAACATATGGCCAAAAGGACGAAGGCCTCTGATATAGTGCACCTCGATGAGTCAGGTGCTTCAGATGCAGCTCCACGACGGGAGCCTTTGGAGGAGGCTGCCCCTTCTAGGTCCGGGGCTTCTCTCCCGGGGGGAGGCGTCTGCGGGGCGGGTGCCACGCCGGGCGCAGCCGAGGGGGTGCCCCCGGGCCCGGAGGCGACGAAGGATGCTGATACCGTCACACCGTCCTCACCTCCTCCGCCCACCAGTGATTCTTTCTGTGGGCCGTCTGGAAATGATGGATGGTTCTACCACTCCGGCCAGCCTCTCCCTTTATTGCCTGTGACCGAGTCGTCTTCCTATTTGGACTTGTGGAAGGAAGCAATTCGCCGGTCTGACTCTCCCGACGGTCTCTTTTCCCCGATGAAGACTATTACTGCGGCTAAGGAGAGGTTGAGGATTAGAGGGGGTGGAGCGGATGCTATCATGCGCCACTCTTTCCCTCTAGATGACTCGCTCGATTATTTGTGGCAGGGTATCTACCGGGTGAGTGATTTGTCTTAACGTCGGTTTTGTATGCCTCTTTGGGATTTTCTTACTCTTACTGTTTCATTCTGTACAGACGGTGGCTTTTGCCCAAAGTGTGGACGTGCACACCCGGGCTCTCCGCTCGAAGCTCTACCTCGAGGAATGTCGGGCCCGCAATGCCCAAGAGGAGTTAAGGATAGAGCGGTCCTCCAACAGCATCTTCGTTGACACCATTCAAGAGGAGATCTCCTGGCGGGTGCATGAGCAGACCGCGACTATAAAGAAGGAGCTGGGCGACGCTCGCCGGGCGTGCACCAAGCAGAGCGATGAGTACGAGGAGCAGTTGAAGAGGCTGCGTGAGGAGAATTTTTCCCTCAAGGGTCAGGTCCGGTCGCTGGAGACAGAAGCCGCGTCTCTTAAAAAGGTACAAAGTGATTTTGCTGACGCCTGGTTGCATGCCTTTTCTGACTTGGAGTCCTTGGTGGAGCAGGCCCGGGCTTCCCACGATCAAGAGGTCGAGAAACTTCGTGCCGAGAAGGCCACTTTGGCGCAGGAGAAGGCGTTGCTTGCTGAGGATAAGGCCAAATTTTCCCAAGAGCTTCACTCTGCCTCCGAGGCGATTGCTCTCCTGAAAAGGGAGTTGTCATCTTCCGAGGCGAAGACGGTGGAGGTGGCCCGGGTGGGCGAGGTCCTGGCCTCCGATAAGGAGAAGTTATCCGCCGAGCTCCACAAGTTGTCTGGTGAGCTCGCGGCCTCCATAGAGCAACGGCTTTCTTCCGAAGAGAAAGTAAGGATGTTAGAGGAGGAGTCTGCTAGGCTGCGGCTAGAGAACTCCAAGCTGGCCACGAGAGGTAATTCTTTACTTTCCCAATCATCCTATGTTGCTTTTCCTGCTTCTTTAATAAAAGTTTTTCTCCTCCCTTTCCCTTTACTTAGGCTCGAGGCCCGGGAATCCCGTCGAGGGGCTAGAGAGATTGAACCTGCAGATTGATGACCTCGAAGAAGAGCTGATTGCTGCGAATGCCAACCGCGATCGGTACCGGGCTTATGCCCACACCTTAGAGCAGCAGGTGGCCGGTCTCGAGGCTTACTCTCGGAAGGTGCGAGAGGACCTACAGCAGCAGAGCACGAAGTTTGCCCATCTGAAGGAATCCTTCACCTCCCAATGCGGGAGGATGGTCAAGTCGTGCCGCCAAATCGTCTCAAGGTTTTTTACGGGTCAGGGGGAAGTCATGGATGACGGCCTTTACCGGGAGCTGTCTTTTAAGGAGGTTGCGCAGAAGACCTCCTTTTACGAGGTGCTTGAGAAGTTCGGGCGCCTTCCTGGGGAGACATGCTTTGTTCCTGGCCAGGCGTCTTTTCTTCCTCCCGGGAGCACCGCATCAGGGTGGCGTAGGCCTCCGGTCCTCTGCCGGGAGGTCCGAGTCTTCGGAGAGTGTCCAAGGGGTTGCTGCCACGAATCTCGATGCTGTAAAAGAGACTTAGATAGGCCAGTGAAAACTTAGATTAGTTTTAGTTTTCTTTCCCCTCTTTTGGTCTTGATGTACACGTGCCTTCAATAGTTAATGGAATCATTTGTTAGTTGCTTTTCCAATTAATGCCATTTTGTTTTGTGACCGGTCGTTCTTTCAGACCGGTCGCTTTTGTTTTGCATGTGCGATCGATTTCTTTCCCTTAGTCACTTGTCTTTATTTTGCGGGTACGACCTGTAACACCCCTACTCTATTCGGCTCCTAATCACCTTACTTAACAATATAATCGCAGCGGTAATCTCAACAATTGACTACTGGTCACCGTTCCTACTCGCCCATACGAGTAATAACGTGCTTCCTGATAAGCTCTTAGTTGAAATACCCCTAAATATTAAACGCATAAAAATCATAACGCGTTTTATAATACGTACATAAAATAACGTACGAGCAAATAAATCTAGTATATGTATATATATGTACGTTTATAAAAAAATACATATACGAAACGTTACAATATTACAACGTCGTATATGATAAATAATAATGTCGCATAGTCACATATAACTAAAACGCGACAAAATAAAAGGGGGCGTATATAAATATACATGTACGTATAAATGACTAGCGACCTATAAAATTAATAACACGACATATTATATGGTCGCTTATATATATGTAAATAAACATGTATATAACTAATACAAAAAAAAGAGGGGAAAAGAAAAAGGAGCAAAGACGCTCCTGCTGAGGTTCGAACCCCGGATCTCTCATACTTATCCTAAATGCTTTAACCGATTGAGCTATGCTCGAATTCAGTAATACATGTCAACGAATTAAAACTAGTACTATGACTACCAAGTAAATACAAATTAAAACAGAAGCAAACAAGCCTCTATAATGTCGAATTCCTTCTCCTTCTATCGGGTATAACCGTTGCTCATTCTGATCAGTACACGCACTCCAAATTCTCGAACAGCAACAAGTCTCCTTGGTCTTGTTTGAGCAGTTCAATACCGACACACCAGAGTTGGTATTTCAAATTCCAATCCCACCACCTGCTTGTGTTGTTGCTTGCCTCTCATCCTCTTCACGTGGTTCCTGTAACTTCTGAATCGAAGTTCTTGGTTTCAGTAAAAAGCAACGACATGCACCTAAGTCTCTCTCGCAGTTACAAACTCTCACGCATTAGAGTTTGTGTTTCCTAACTCCCACGCCACTCTCTGGTGAACTGAACCCATTAACTCCTCCTCAGTCATTTCTAACTCCACGCTTGCATGCTCACGCAAGTAGCCACTCAGGAGCTCCCTGCTCTCTTTTGCTCTCTTCTGTCATACGAGAAGGTAAGCCAAGCTCAGGACTGTACTCCTGCCTCAACTGATTCCCTTCTTCCTTCCTGATCCAATCGTGACTCATGCAGTATAATCAAGCCCTTGCAAGCTGTTGCGTACTGACTCAAAAGAAAGAAACTACTCAAGTACCAGCACTCTGGTTTGAGCATCAGTTTCAGGTAATATAACAGACGCTGCCGCAATGCCTTCTACTCTTCTGTTGTCTAGGACAATTGAAGGTTTCTCAACCCATTTCTTTTGTTCCTGTCATGCAATAAACCCGCATGCATGCTTCTAGGCCCTATTGGAACTACACTGGATCTGTAGCTGTTCAACACCTCACCTGAAACATAACCAGAAGGTGAGACTTGCAAAAGTTCAGTCTTTACTTCCACCCCCTCATCTGTTTCGTTTCTATTATGCCAAGAGTAACACCTGAGAAACACATTCCAGTTGGGGTCGTGAGTGCAAGAGCCTGAGAGTTTATATTTGCGCCAGGAATCACCAGGAGAAACCAACTCCAAAACAAGAAACTAATTCAAGGTATTAAGCTACATTACTATTCTGTACAGATTCTAAAGCTCATTGCTTTCTGTATGACTATAATCCAGTATGGTTGCTGGGATTCTATAAAAAAAATGAGGTTAAACCCACTACATGTCTAACCCACCTAATTAACTTACACACTCCTGGGGAAAACCAGGACCTAGACCGTGAACAGAAAGAAAAAAAAACACAGAAAATGAAATGCAGCAGTTCACATATTCAGGTTTCTAGCTTCTGTGCAAAGTGTGCCAGAGAGATTACCTATGTGATGTTGGGTTTTGTTTGAGGGGTAGAAACTGTATTAAAACATTAAATCAAGTAACTTGATAATGTGGGAAAATTGGAAACCAAACCAGTTAACTAGAAGAGAAGATAACAGGTTATAAGTTTCAGTTTTGAACTTCTCTTGAAAACTTAGACTTTCTGTATAACCATATGGCAGATGGCTAAATAGTGTTGTGTTAGTTAACAATAAACCCCAAATCAATATTACTGCACACACTACTAGCTGGTATATCCACTTAGGAAGTTGTAAGTCATTCTAGAAAAGAAAACAGAAGTAAACAAACAGAAAGAAAACAATAACAGGGAAGAGGTATCAGTTTCGGATTCTGGTTCTGAAACTTTGTTTTGGGTTTCTGTCACAGAGAGGACAAGAGTATTGTGGTGGTTTAATAAGGAACTTGGAACCTAGCTAAACTTGTAGCCAAAGCAGATTGGGGTGAACTGGAAGTAAATTCATAAACGAAACAGAAAGGAAAAGAAAGAAAAATAAGTTCACAATCTCAGTTTCTGCAACATTTAAGTTCTGCGTGAGGTGTTTCTGAGGTGGTGTTGATGTACCTACGAATTTAGGACAAAGGAAACCTTCTACCAACCTGGTATACAAGTGAGGAAAACAAAGACCACGTTACAGAATGAAAATGTAAACAGAAAGAAGAATTATCAAGCTTGGGGTTAACTTATCAGATTGATTACTTTCTGTGTTGAGAACTTTCAGGAATGTGTTCCTTGGCATTTGGGATCTGTCTTGGGGATTAAAACCGTATTAGGACATTCAACTAGTTAACTAGATTATCGAGTGAGAAAAACAGGAAGAAAAGACTGATCTGTAACAGAAGGTAATAACAGGAATCGATATTTCAGGTTGGTGTGGTTTTCTGAAAACCTTTTTCCTGTGTACTTGAGTGCAGAAACTGGGTGGGTGTTCTGTTTGGGGTGACTCTGAGTCTAGAACACTACTAACACTTAAGCTAGATGGGTAATCAAGTTGAAGAAAGATTAAAAATCAGAAGTGAGAATGAGTAGAAAGAAATCAAGGGAGAGTTATCAGTTTTGTATCAGTCCTGCTTAGTTTCAGCTGGAGGTTTCAGTTTTCCTTGATTCCTTGGGACATCTTAATATTCTATCTAAATGCTTGGGTCTATCTTAGATGTTAAAACCCTGGAGAACACACAGGGATAACTGGGTAAGAAGTTTGGGCGAGAATTAAAAGAAACTCAGGAACAAAGAGAAGGAAACAGAATATAGAAGTGCAAGTTTTGTGTGCTGTGTTTCAGTTTTGTGTGGACTGCTGTTTTCTCTGTAACTTACCACAGCAGTTCTTTGGGTTCTCAATGGTTTAATTCGTGCCATATTAAAACACATAACAAGGAAGCCAAACATCTTGGGAGAGGTGAAAGGCAGATTACAGAACAGAAAGAAAAACAATATCATAACTGCAGTTTTGTGGGAATTTCCTTGTTTCAGTATAAGCAAACTTCAGAGAGTGTAACCGTGTCACCTGGGGTGTGTTGGAGTTAAAAACTGGATAAACTACCTAAGTAAATGAGTAAGCAAGCTGAATAAACAGGAAACAGATTCGTGAGCAAGGAAAGGGGTGAAATGAAGCATATCAGATTTTGGTTTCAGTCCTCCAGTTTTTTGTCTTCTGTAGAACCAGTTCTCAGAGTTATTAACAGCCTTATTTTGAGTTATTTCAAAGTAAAGCCTCCCTAATGCACTCATCTAGTTGGGTGAAAGTCTTGGGTGGGATTAGGAACAGGTCGAGGAACTAAAAGAAGAGTGGAAGAAGAGATATACAAATTGTGCCTTTCAGTTTTTCTGAAAACTGTCGGTTCTGTATAACTTGGCATAGAGGGGATTGATGGGGTTGTAGTGAACTGCTAATGAATCTAAAATACCCCTAATATACCTAAGTAAGTTTGTAGATATTGTGAGAATGAATGAAACAGCAGTTGAACTAAACCGAAACAAGAATCAAGAAGTAATATGTAAGTTATGTTTTCAGTTTCGGTAAAGCTGTACCTTCTGTATAACTGTTGTTCATGGGTAATATGAGGGTGATGACAGATTGGTAGTAAACCCAAAACCCTCTAATACATCTAGCTAAATTTACAAGACAACTTGGGAAATCTAGACACCCTTAGATACATTAAGAGTGTTATAAATAAGGATATGTACAAGAACCTTATTTCGGTTTTGGAACGCTTAAGCTTCTGTACAAAGGAGTTCTAGAAGTGATTGAGGAGTGTTATTGTGTAAATAATGAGCTCAAAACATAACTACTTAGCTAAGAAAGGAATACCCTTTTTGACAATTTAAATCTATCTTATAGAAACATGTTACACATTGGTGACGCTTAAATGCTCTAAGACAGTAGCTAGGCAAAGGACTTAGTAACGTGTAAAATAAGGGTGTGAGTGCCCTAGGAGTAACATAAAGTCTAACACGTGGGAAGTCCTAAGGGTTAATAAAGGTTGAGCATTCCACGAAGATTTATCTAGGGAAATAACACCCGATAATAAATTAATAAATTCGGGGAGTGTCACAAAGGTTGTCACATGAAATCATAACTGACACATTGTTTGTAATTAACGCTAGGGCCGTAGCGAGCTCCGACCAGGACTCCGTGTGTGAGACTACTTGCTTCTGATCCAGGTATGGACATGTGTGGTTCGTATGTTGCCGTGTTACACGGCTTGTTTGCTTTGTGTGCTGTGTGCTTTGTGTGAAAATGACATAAGATCAAAGCATGAAATTGGATTGCTTGTTTATCATGTTGTATGATTTATATATCATTGTTGAATATATCATTGCGCGCACACAGTAGTTTAGCCCCTTTCGCGTTATGAAACTTTGAGATGAGACTCAACGAACTATGTAAACAAGAAGCTACATGAAGGGAAAACTATACGAGAACTACTACGAATTATGAAAATAAAGAAAACGCTATAAGGGGAACTCCTCTCTAAACCATTGAGGACTACCATGACACCCACTATGGTGTCTATGCTTTAATGATAATGAAGAGCAAGTCTCCTTTGGTGAGACATGACGAACCACGTAGACAAAACAAAAGAACTATACAAAGAGACGAATCCTCTCTAACTTTAGAGGACCGCTAATGACACCCACTATGGTGTCGAGATTATAATGATAATGAAACGAAAAGTATCAACTGTGAAACATGAGAATAACCCGGGAAGACAACAGCTCGGGCCGCGCGGTATGGATGATCGGGAGTTGGTATCTGCATCAGATCCTTCGACCGTCTATGATGGAATGTATTTTTGGTGAAGCACATCCCGGAGTCTAGAGGTGACTTCCGCTTCCTTGACCCTGGGTGTCGGGAATGGGGGAGTGACAAGTTGGTGAAGCACATCCCGGAGTCTAGAGGTGACTTCCGCTTCCTTGACCCTGGGTGTCAGGAATGGGGGAGTGACAAGTTGGTGAAGCTTATCCCGGAGTCTAGAGGTGACTACCGCTTTCTCGACCCTGGGTGTCGGGAATGGGGGACTAGCTATGGAGGGGAGACGTCCTCCAACGTGCGGTGATAAAAGAATTCACAAGTAACCCTTGAAGAAACAAGGAATGATTAGCACCTACATAATAGAGCCTCGGGATCTAACCTATATCCCCTGACTCGGTGCCAGAGAATAGAGGAAAACATGTGTAACGAAAACAAGCAAATAAGAAAATTCACAAATGTGATCATTTAAGTAACAAGGAATGAATAGCACCTATATTATAAAGTCTCGGGATCTAACCTACATCCCCCGGACTCGGTGCGAGAGAAGAAAGGAAAACATATGTAATGAGAACAAGATAACAATACGCAATCTCTTGAATGATCCCATAGCGAGGATTGACGGTATAATATACCTATGCACACGTCTGATGACTTACATGATTGTTGTTGCTATATTAGCAGCTTGTTGTGCTTGGTTGCGTTTTGGATGGGCTATGATGCCAGCTTGTTATGCTTGGATGTTTGTTGATGTTGCTATGCTACCTTGAAGTGTGTTTGATATTATGAAGTAATGTGATGTGCTTTACTGCTTTAATATAGCATGTAAAATGACTTAATAATATTCGACCAAGTAGTCGTGTGGCCCGGTAACATGCGGGCTTCACACGTTCATACTCGGCATAGTTTGCTGAGTCCTTTATTTTTACAGGTGATCATCTGAACGTGACGGAGCGTAGGTGGAACACCTACCATGGGGGTAGTCCATTTGGGCAAGACTTTTAAGTAGTATGCTTTCTTATGTAAGGGCTATGTTGTTTAAGTTATTAACTAAACTGTAGAGGCTCGGTACTTGAGTTGTACTTTATATTGTATTTGGATTTCGTTAAGTTGGACTTCCAGTCATTCAGACCGTAACTTGGAGTTGGTATTGTGGTCTGTCAACCACATGGGTGGTTGGCATCTGTGACACCCGGATGGAGGTTATTCCGTTGCATGCTAGTTTACATTATCGTCGGGCGTTTCAATTAATCTAGGGATGTTTTATTCGGGGGTGTTACAAATACGAAACATTTTCTCGCCGTGACAACAAGAGATAGATCTAAACTCCCAAAACCAATATAAAATACATTCACAGTGAGCTTTCTACATATCCAAAACCTATACATGTTTCTAGGTTCGTATTTAAAATGCAACAGTGCATGTTTAAATAACTGTAATCAAACTACCCAGCGCGTCACTCTCTTTGCCGACACCGGAAGTTGCATACCTGCAAAAATGGTAGTTTGTGGTATGGAATCAGCCCCTGCTGAGTATGTTATTACCTGACTGTCGTGCACCCTCGGACCATTCAGTTATTTGGTCGAGAGTATGCAATTCGTTTCCATACAAATAGTTCGATGTTGAAACTGTAAAACAACAATATATATTGCAGTAATCTCAAATAACAAACAAGCCCCCGGCTTCACACATCGTATCGTAATAAACCACTGAAAGCGTTTGCAGCGCTTATATGAGTACAGAGACTCCATTCCAACAAACACTTAATATTTCATAATTGAGTTCAGCGACTCACTCGACCAGACACCCAACCACAATCCACACATAACCACAAAGCACAACCAATGAACAACAAGGCGAAGTAACGAGAATTATAAACGAGTATGAACTCTTGTCTTTGGCATGCAAGCCCAGATAATGTTCGCCTAATGTACGAGTTAATATAGTCGTTCGTAATTGTTCAGTCATGTCTAATGACAACGTCTCGTTAGAACGACGTGTCTCTAAGTTACCCATCTCTTATGGCGGGTCACCCACGGCAATAGCCACTCCAGCGGTAGAGTCTCCGTCCTATGAACAATCTGTAGTTCGTTGGAAATTTATCCAGATACTTACGGCTACCACACGGTGTCCTAGTATCGTTAATGGATCACAGTTCACAGCAAGAGCCACATCCTTGATAAACTTATCTATACCATCGCATCGCTTTACTATTCTTTTTTTTTTAACACAGCGGACCAAGGTCGTAGTCCAATCCTGAGTATGTCGACTCGGGATCCAGTGCTAGATACGAGAGCGGTGTTAAAGAGGCCAATGCTCCGTATATAAGTCTCAGATATTTTATATATTTTATTATCCTAATGCTACAACGTTTTACTTACGTTCCTTATATTACACATATAAGATAGCATCATTGCCGCTAGTTCGTTTTATAATATGTTCATATATACGAACGGTACTGTTATCGCACAACAGTAATAATAAGGCAGCATTAATACACAACTCAAGCATATTAATTCACACAAGCAGACATTCAATCTTATCAGATTTTCACACAATGTCTGAACTGAGGAAATCCTCAGAGACAATCAAGCCACATAAATAACATACCGTTCACCCTGAAAGTATTACGGTGGAGTATGAATCAGCAAGATCCTATGCTCCGTGTGTCGTCTCTAACAGTCTATACAATACATAATGCTACTGATTAGCACACTGTATAACAACACAAAATTCTACGGTACCACGTACCGTCACTAATACCTCCCGGTTAACCCCCGTTATTAACTGTCAATGTTTGTCGGGTTTTAGGTTTAACTCGAGATTGGAAAAGTGTTATATTACAAGCGTAGTCTTGTCTCGTATATTAATATACTTTATAGTTGAGCTTTTGTTATCGCATGTAACCTAATGTATGTTTGTACATCATATAGTTTGTTTCTATATTGCATGTATGATTCTTGTCATACACCATACATTTCACCTTAGTATTTATTTTTCTAAGGTTTGTTTCTCTCTCTTTTTTTTCTTTTTCCCAAATTCAATGTGGTAAACAATACTTTGCATTATCAATCCTTATTATCACATGTACAGTCCTAACATTCCATATCCAATGTTTGTAATTCTTTTCCCTTTATACGTCATTTTAATTGTGAAAATATATGGTCATTAAACCATATTATATTTTCCTCCACAACACATATTTATTTATGTGTATGTATTCATGGAACTATTTCTTTATGGCAATTCTTATAATATACTCCCTCCTATTTTATATATAAGTCGTTTTAGAGATGAATCTGGACTATTTTCAGTCTAGATACATCTCTAAAACGACTTATATTTTAAATAGGAGGTAGTATATTCATTCTTTTTAATGAATACCTCTTATATTACAAATGTTATAATTCTTATAACATCAAAACCATATTATAAAGTTCATTCAAAAATATTAATATTTCCGAACAGCACCTATGTTCCTTAATTATTTACAAAATCCTCCACATAATTCATACCATGTTATTATAGTTATATAACATATATTTTGACAACTATGTCATTAAAACAATTATAACTTATAGTTATATATTGTTAATAAATATCAAACAGCCCTTAAAACTCTCGGTATTAATTAATTCCCACCAAACTTCCATAATTTACAACTCAACCCCAAATTATATTTCCTTGTTACACTTATAGTGTATACCTTATATTATAATCCTTATTCCTTAATATAATTATAACCTATGGTTATATTTTCTCAAAATAACCGAACAGGCCCCATGGTCTATTTAAATTATTTTTCCACCACTTAACTTTCTATATTCACCAATTTCCCCTCTTTATAACATATAGTTTTCTAATTCCATTAAAATCATATTATACATATGTCCTTATAAAACCTTGTATATAATTCCAAAAAATCACCAAACTATACCAAAAGGTTATAAACATTATTCCTAACCTTATACTTTCTCTAAATCTCGATTTTATCACATGTGTTACCCATTTGTAACAATATTATGAAATACCTTATATTATACTTATTTAATTCATATTAACTCCAAATTTAACCAAATCAATTCCTAAAAATTCCTAATAACCTAAGGTTTGTACTAAACTCCTTTTAGTACCCCCAAGTTTTCGGAAATCACAATACCACCCCAAGTCTTATAAATCTTTTACAATTTAATAAGTATCTTATTATAAGGTAGTATTTTAATTTCCAAAATTCTCCAAAGTTGGTCAAAGTCTCCTATATAGTCAACTTTGACCTCTAATACCAATTGGGACTCAAACTTTCGGTAATTACCAACAATACCCCATACTTTTCTATTTTTACAGTTTTGACCCAAAATTTTATAAAATGTTATAATTTTTATTAAATTTATTTAAAAAGCCTAAATCGCTCTAAATTAAGCCAACGGCTTTCTAAATTCCTAGTAATTACGAATTGGCCCCAATTTTAATTATAAGCATAAATAAAACTAAATAAGCTTATAAACTTAAATTAAAATGGCCTAATGACATGGCCTTATTACAATCTTGAACTTGCAAAATAAATTACACAATAAATGTCTCAAAATATAGCATGTATATTCGGCCTCACTTAGGTTTAATTATTTTTCCACATAATGTCATAATTTGACCATCATGTTAATTAAATCCCTTAAATGACTAGCTTAATTTATCTTAGCCAATTTTTTCCATTTTTAGGTCAATATGACCTATATAGATATATTCACTCTCGGCCATATATATGTATATGCTTAAAAATTACAAAAACCATAAGTTTAAGGTGTTTATACCTTGATTAAGCCTTGTATGCTCTCGGCCACTTGTAGGAAAAATCACCACTTGATTTAGACATGTTTAATACACAAAAACAAGATATGGTTACCCTCCAAGCTTGAGCTTAACCATAAGGGATAATTAATGTAAGATTTAAGGCAAAAATCACCTTAAAAATGCAAGGGAAGTTCTAGGTATTTTCGACCTGAACCAAACACACCACAAGGTGTTATATCCACCATATTGACATAGGAAATAGTTAGATCTCGAAATACTACCTTGTTATTAGGTTTTACCTTGGAAAAATGCCTTAAAAGAGAGTATTTCTCTTGGATCTCGGTCACCCTTGCTCCAAATGGCTAACAAACAGATTCCACATGAAAAGGATAAGAAGATGAGGCTATGACCAAAGTTTCACAGCCAAAATCGAAGGGAATCAAAAGTTATGAGCTTAAAGCACATTTTTACCTTAAAATGTAGATTTGAACAACCTTGGTCCCTCTACTGGTCTCAACCGAGTTTAGCTCTTGTTCTAACCTTAGAACACTGAGAATAAGCCATAGGAATTGATGAGCCACGAAATTTAGGTGTTGGTAGTGAAGAGATGAGAAAAAGGGCAAAAAATGACATTAAAACACTTACCTTAAGGACTTAAGAGCTAGGTTTGCCTTCCATGTTCAAGAGCAAGCTTTGAGAGCTTGAGAGGAAGGGAGGGCTCGGCTGGGATGGAGGAGATCGGACAAGGAAGGAAGGAGGAAGGAAGGAATGATTGAAAGAATTTGAAATAATGTAAAAGTAAGCTTAATTTTCAAAAAGTAATGTATTAGGTAGCATTATTGTCAATCAAGGAATTATTTTGCCTCCTCTCTTATTGCCAGCCGGCTGCCATGGTCCAAGTGGGTCAATTAGTTGACCATTGACCATGCTTGGTCAATATTGACTCATGCGGGCCCCACTTAGGGTTTTATTAATATTTTAATAATAAATTTGTAAAAATTCGTAAATTTCTAGGATTAAATTCCTAATATTGTATAATATGATTATATATCATATTTAAGGATAATTATAATTTTTTTAAGCCCATTAAAAATTAATTTAAAAGGCAATCTCACAAAAACGTGCTTTAAGGAGTTTTAGCGCACATTTTTGTGTCACAGGGTGTTCCTGAGCTTAGTTCTCCTTGAGAATTGTTTTATTGTGTTCCTTACTTCATTATAATACCTAGGAATCCACTTGGGTCCTACTTGGGGTCATACAACCTTCATGGTGTCTTAAAGCACATTTTTGGCTTTACCGATCTTAAGGCGTGTTTTGCCTTGTTGAGATCTTTTAGATTGTTCCCCAATAATATTTAGATGTTTAATAATCATCTTAGATATTATATATCATTTAATTATATTTTAAAGATTAGGGGTATTTCACGACCGGTCGCACCTACTCGACCGGTCGTTCCGTTTGTGTTTTAAGGATGCGACTTGGTCGTTTTTGACGACCGGTCGTTCCTGCTCTTGCCCAGTCGCAACCAGTGACCGGGCATTTCTTGTTTGTTCTTTCCCTTCCTTGCTTTGGGAGCCAAGTGATGGTACTCGCGGTCGTTCCCCTTTCCCTTTCCTTTTCCTCGTGTAATGGAGGAAGAGTTGCGGGGGGATCCGACCAGGGTACGGTGTGGCGTCCCACACCTAATGATTCACCCATTACATGCGACCAGAGCTCCCGGGGTTTTCGGAGATGAGTTTTTCATTTTTGTTCTTGCTTGAGTGTGACAACTCATAACAAGGTTTTTCAGGGCATTGCATCCTGTAGGGCATGGCCCGGGTGTTTCTTTTCCAGGGCATTACATCCTGTTGGCCTTGGCCCGGTGTTTCTTTTTCAGGGCATTACATCCTGTTGGCCTTGGCCCGGGTGTTTCTTTTTCAGGGCATTACATCCTGTTGGCCTTGGCCCGGGTGTTTCTTTTTCAGGGCATTACATCCTGTTGGCCTTGGCCCGGGTGTTTCTTTTCAGGGCATTACATCCTGTTGGCCTTGGCCCGGTGTTTCTTTTGATGCGCGTTTTTCCAAAAATAATTCCCTTTATTGATGTTTGTCAAAGCATTACATCGATTTTACACATAAAATTTCTTGAGGCATTCTGCGTGCCAGGAATGGGGCAATTCGTATCCCTCGCTATTTTTGATGATATGAAGCTCGCCCAACCTTCTGATGGATAACGTAAGGACCTTCCCACTGGGGTCGAGTTTTTTGGGCTGCTTGACCTCTCTTAGGACCAGCTCGCCAGGGACAAAGCTTCGTTCCCTGACCTTGCGATTGAAGTACTTTTCTACCTTCCTTTTGTCTTCTGCCATCCGGCGGCCGCTACGGCTCTCTCTTCTTCGAGTAGGTCCAGGCAATCTTTTATTCCTTCATCGTTGAGCTGTTCGTCATAGGACTCCCAGCGGATTGATGGGATCATGATTTCAGCAGGGACAACTGCCTCTAAGCCGTAGGTCAATCTGAAGGGTGTTTCTCCGGTTGGTCCCTTTTCCGTCGTTCAGGACCATAGGACTTGGTGTAGTAGTTCGGCCCAACCTCCCTTTTTGCTTCCTAACCTTCTTTTAAGAGCTTTTATGATTTGCCCATTTGCGTTCTCAACCTGCCCATTGGCCTGGGGGTGCGCCACCGATGCGAATCTTATCTCTATCTTCCACTGCTCGCAAAACTCCCGGAAACTGTCGCAATTGAACTGTGTCCCATTGTCGGTTATTATGATCTTCGGTAATCCGAATCTGCACACAATGTGCTTCCATATGAATTCTTGCGACCTCTTGGCTGTGATGGACACGGTAGGCATTGCTTCAACCCATTTTGTGAAGTAATCAATGGCCACGTACATGAACTTGAATCTCCCGGGAGATGCTTCCGGGAAGGGGCCAATGATATCCAGCCCCCACATCGCGAACGGTATCGGGGATAGTATGGCTTTTTGCATGGCCGGGGGTTGTATCTTGCTGCCGTGCTCCTGGCATCTGGCGCACCTCCGAATGTATTCCTTGCAGTGGTCCTGCATTCTTGGCCAGTAGTAACCGAGCCTCATGATTTTGTGGGCCGTGGCTCTTTCTCCTTGGTGGTTTCCGCATACCCCTTCGTGCACCTCCTTTATGAGTTCACTTCCCTCTTCGTTCGTGACGCATCTGAGGGCGGGTCTCGCGAATGATCTTTTGTAGAGGCGTCCCCCTTCGAGGAAAAACGACGCTGCCCGCCGCTTTACATTCCTAGCCTCTTTGTCTCCTGGTGGCAACTTTTCTTCAAGGATGTACTCCACGATCGGAGTCATCCAGGATTCTTCGGACGTGAGGGGCTCAGTTGCCAGGACCTGGGTTTCGTCTACGCTGGGACTGGTCTTGGTTTCCAACCACACCCTACCTGGTATCCTTTCGGCCATACTTGCTAACTTTGCTAGCGCGTCCGCTTCGGTGTTTTTTGCCCGGGGAAGGTGCTTCAGCTCGCATCTCGAGAAGCTTGTTTTTAGCTCTTGGACCCTGAGTAAGTACTTCCAGAGTTTTTCCTCCTTTACCTCATATATGTTGTCATGCTGCCGGGTGACCAGTAAGGAGTCTGAGTATATTTCCAGGTCCGTTGCGCCTAGGGCAATGGCAACCTCCAGGCCTTGAATGAGAGCCTCGTATTCAGCCTCGTTGTTGGTTACTTCGAACTCCAACCGGAAGGCGTAGTTGATGTCTCGTCCATCGGGAGTTTGGACTACAATCCCTGCCCCCTCCTGTCTTGCACCGAGCGCCGTCTACCTGGATGATGAAGGGGGTGGGTGGCTTTCCTTCTTGGTCGAAGCTGGTCTCTGTTATGAAGTCCGCTAGGGCCTGAGCTTTGATCGCCGTTCGCGGTAGGAAGTGGATTTCATATTGGGTGAGTTCGACTGCCCAGCTTACCATGCGTCCCGACGCATTCGGATTATTCGTTATTTGCTTCAGCGGCCAGTTAGTCCTTACAAGGATTCGGTGCGATTGGAAGTATGGACGCAGCTTCCGGGATGCCACCACCAGGGCAAGAAAGACCTTTTCAATGTTGGTGTAGCGTCTCTCTACGGGGGTCAGGATCTTCCCTGTGTAGTAGACGGGAATCTCCTTTTTTTCGTGCTCCATGATTAGGACCGCTGCCACCGCCCATGCTGATGCGGACAGGTAGAGGTAGAGGTCCTGACCGGGCGCTGGGACTCCCAGCTTGGGTAACTCTCGAGCATTTCTTTGATCCTCTCGAAGGCTTCTTTGCATTCCTGGCCCCACTGGAACTTGTTTCTTCCTTAATATGTTGAAGAACGGGATTGCCTTTTCCTGCAACTTTGAACAGAACCTGCTTAGGGCCGTGAGCCTTCCGTTGAGAGCTTGGACATCTTTGATGCTTCGGGGAGGGCTGAGGTCAAGAATCGCCTGGGTCTTTTCTGGATCCACCTCTATCCCTCGTTGCCCAACGATAAAACCAAGGAATTTTCCTTTGGTGACTCCGAATACGCATTTTTCCGGGTTTAGCTTGATCTGGAATTTGTCGAGCGTGGTGAATGTCTCTTCCAAGTCTTTCATGTGCTGTTCCTTGGACGGACTTCTCACGACTATGTCATCCACATAGGCTTCCACATTTCTCGAGAGTTGTTCCCGGAACACTTTGTCTATCATTCGTTGGAAAGTCGCGCCGGCATTTTTTAATCCGAATGGCATCACTTTGTAGCAGAAGATTCCTGCTGAGGTGACGAAAGAAGTTTTCTCAGAGTCCTTCTCATTCATCTTTATCTGGTTATACCCGGAGAATGCGTCCAGGAAGCTCAAGACGGAGCTTGGGCCGACGAGACAACCAGTCTGTCTATCGATGGCAACGGGTAAAAATCTTTGGGGCATGCTTTGTTTAGGTCGGTGAAATCCACACACATTCTCCACTTCCCGTTAGACTTCTTTACCATAACCACGTTCGCCAGCCATTTGGGGTAAGACACTTCTCTGATAAAACCCGCCTGCAGGAGTTTTTGGACTTCTTCTCGAGCGGCCTGGTCCCTCTCTGCTCCGACCACCCTTCTTCTTTGGCGGATTGACGGGTGCGCTGGGTCTACGTTGAGGTTATGCTGGATAACGTCTGGGCTTATTCCGGGCATCTCCTCTGTGCTCCAGGCGAATGTGGCCCTTCTTTTTTCCAGGAATCTTGTTAGATGGACTTGTTCTTCGCTGTCAAAGGCATTTCCAATTTTAAAGAATTTGCTGGGGTCAGTTCGTAGAGGTACCTCTTTGGGGGGATCAGCGGGTGCCTCGTACCGCCCCGTTGTTTCGTCGGGGAGGGGGAGCTTTCCCTTGAATTCCTTCTCGGACCCCGCGGTTTTGACGGTCTCGTTCCCTGGTAGATTTTCCATGATCCGTACCTCACATACCCGACTTTCTGGCTCCCTCTCACCGTAACGAGCTTCCCTGACCGGGTCAGGTACTTCATTTTTAGATGGTGGGTGCTACAAATGGCTCTGAAGGCATTTATTCCTGGTCGCCCGAGGTACATATTGTACCCAGAGAGCCCAGGAAGGATGAAGGCCGTCAGTTCTTCCGTGCGCCTCTCATCCCCTTGCCCCAGGGTGATGGTGAAGTCGATGCTCCCTGTAGACTTAGCCGAGATCCCTCCTACGAAACCACCCAGTACAGCTGAATAGGGCTTGATCCTATCTTCCGGTATCTCGAGTTTCTTTACTGCCTCAGCAGAAATGACGTTAGCACCCGCTCCGCTGTCGACCAGGATTCCTTCCATCATGCGGTCGTTTACCTGAGCCCTTATGACCAGCGGGTCGTTGTGCGGGTACAGGACTCCGTCTTCGTCATCCTCAGTGAAGTAGATGGGAGGAAGCTTTTGGTGTTTCGCGTCCTTCTTGTCCGGGAGTTCCCGGTGAACCTCGTGGACGTGTCTTTTCCTTTCGTTGGGGGTCAGGGGCCCTACTTCTGAGAATAATCCTGTGAACGTTCTCAAGGAAAGTTTTATTAGTTTCTTTATCTTTGTTTTGTTAGCATTGTTTATTTGTAAGTTTCGAAATACATGAAGCTTTATCGGGATACGCGTTCACTTATATGGTAAAAAAGCTTTTAATAAAGTAGTAGCAAGCCATGGCCTCCCGCGGGATACAGAGATGATTCTTTCTTTCTAAAGGGGGACTTCGCCCCTTTCCTAGAGGATTACCCTATGCAATCTACAGACCTGTGATTACCCCGAAGGACTTGCTGTGGTCCAACTCTGGGTGGACTTCTTCTTCTGGCTTAGGCCGGGAGGTCTGGCCACCATAGTGCTGCCTGTGTTGGGCTCTGCTTCCTTTCTTCTTGTTCTCCTCGATCAGCCTTAGCTCCTTGGCGAGGTTTGCGCAATTGATGGTCCTGTGGCTGCGGTGCCCATGATACTCACAGAAGGCCACCGGCACCTCTCCCGGGTTGGGCTTTCTCGGTGGGGGCAGGAGTCCCTCTCTTACGGCAGCGGCATACTTCCCTGGGTCTATCAGTACCGTTGGGAAGGTTCTGGAGCTCGAGGCCTGCTGTCCCTGGGGGGCCGGGGTCTTGGAATAAGGCTTGTACCGGCTTCCCCCTTGGTGCGACCCTCCGGTCGTAACCACCCCTCCTGTCTGGCTTCCCTTCTTCTCACCCGCGGCGGGAGCTCTAAAGCTGTTGAGGAGCTCTTTGGCCTTATTCTCCGCCACTTCTGATTTGAGGAAATCGTGGATCATCTCGGCCAGCTCACCGTGCGATTTTGGCGCCTTGGTGGCTATTTTTCCAGCGAGGCGGGGGTGGGCCAGGCCATTACCAAAGGCCTTGATCAGTATCTTCTCTCGATGTCATCAATTTCAGCCACCTGTTTGTGGAATCGCTCGTTACTCTTTCACAGTCTCCCCTTTGCTTGTTTCACATCCATGAGCTCTATTGTCTCCCTTTTTACCTTTTTACTGGCCGCAAAGTATTGCTGGAATTCCTCGGTTAGTTGTTTGAAACTGGAGATTGACTGGGGTGGTCTAGACGAGATCCAGCTCAAGGCCCTCTTGGAGAGTGTTCCAGGGAATAAATTGCACAAAGCGAGGGAGCTAATCCCCTGGGTGTTCATGGCGAACATGAACTTCTTAATGTGCTGAGCAGGGTCCCCAGTACCGTCGTACTTCTCCACCGCTGGGGCGACGAAGTGGGGCGGGAGTTTAGCTCTGCGGATCTTTTCGGAGAAGGGGTATAGGCTCATGTCGATGGCGTCATCTTCTTCCTCCTCGATAGTGATTAAGGCCTCCCCTCGGGTGCCTCTTTTCCCGTCATTGCTTCCGGCCACATCCCGGCCCTTCAGGAGATCTATCGCCTCTGACATCTCCTCCCACTTTCGCTGGAATTCCTCGTCCCTCTGCATCAATTCCTGTTGCAGGAGCTCGTTTCCTTCCACGATTTTTTCGTCGATGGATCTGGTGAGGCTCGTCAGCATGTTCTCCAAGTCTTTTTTGGAAATGGAGTCGTGGGTTGCCTCGGGTCCAGTACTTCCGTCGTTGGTTTGCAGATTTTTCCTTGTCCTGGGTGCCATTTTCGTACCTAACCTGCAAAAACACAGTTTCGTTCTTAGATGTGTCGACTTCATATGTTTTCCAAAGTTATTACTCTCATCGGTGGGCTCGTGGTTGCTAGATCTGAGCTGTTCGTTCCCACAGACGGCGCCAAATGAAATGGTATAAATCCCTAAACTCTCGAACAGTCCTTTCACGTAATTCACTAGTTGGAATTCTAATCTATCGCCGAGTTCTACCGAGTTACCTTGTTACCGGATAAGGGAGTATAAAGGGAGAGAGGTTCGTAAAATCAAAGCAACAGTGGGAATTCTCAGGTATTGTTCGCGTGCCTTTCATTGAGGGGTGAACCCCTATTTATAGTGTTTCTCACAGGCCTTCTGGCTTATCACATTGTGCCAGGCTGGCACAGAAATATCTTGGTAGACCTACAAAATATCTGATAAATATCTTATCCTAACTTCCCTACTTTCGGTCGCTACCCGTATTTGCTTTATTCACCTATCGACCGGTCACAAACGACCGGTCGCTATTCGTGCTATACTTGGTGACCGGTCACAGGCGACCGGTCGCTCCTTATACTACATCTTACATTCCAGGCGTCCGGTCATAATCGACCGGTCGTAGCGATGCTTTTGGTGGCTAGTCATTGGCATCGGTCGCTCCTTACGCTTTGTGCTAGACTCTTGGCGACCGGTCGAAAACGACCGGTCACTGCTTGCGGCCTGTCTGGGCTTAGTCAGGGATGCCCGGTCGTTGCTCTGGCCTTACTGGGCTATTGCTCTTTCTTTGGGGCTCCTGGACATATTTTCCCCTCTTCAACTACATTCTAAAAGATTACAAGATAGAAGTCCTAAGTAGTTTCTTCTTTATTCATCTCAAACCAATCATTGGCCTTTGTACAATAGTGCCCACGCTTGGGCTCCCAACTCAGTTAAGTCCCAATCATACTTCTCAATACAAACCTTGATTGAGTCCGGAACAAGGTCTTATCTCTTTTCGTCCAACACTCGTTTGCCTGCACTAAATGTTGACTCCGAATCAACGGTTGACGCTAGAACTACTAGCACATCCCAGGCTGTCCTTGCAAGGGATGGGAAACTTGCCTTCATGAGCTTTCCACCACTTAAGAACATCTATATCACCATCAAAACTAAAAGTATAATTAAGATAATCATCGTATGTACAAAATCTAGAACCTGATTGAACAAATTATGGTCTTTTCAAAATACAAACAATCAAAGAACTTCTTGTACTACAGGAGGGTGGTTGTTTAGAAGAAGAACCATTACTACCACCAACACCTGTAGAAAGCTCGTGCAGACAAACTTTGAAATGTACTCAACATGTACATATCTCAAGGCTTTATCAACCTTTACAACACATTTCTCAACATAATCTGTCTCGGGTTGACCTTTTAAAACAATACTATAATAACACTCAAGCAGTTTTCTTAGACCATCTAACTTTATTTGTGGATCAAGAACAGTGGAAATACAATAGATCAAAGGGAATTCATTGAAGTATATAAACCATTTAGACATCGTATCCTTAACAACCCCATCGAGCCCACTTACATTTTTGCTCTCATGCCAAACATGGAAAATATATAAAATAGATACACATTCATTTAAGACGAGATGCACATTAGGTTGATAAACTAATGAAAAGACCTTGGTTGCACTATAAAAAAATTTTAAAACATTGCACACAACCATAGTATTAGCTCAAAAACCAGAAGTCATTCATTCATAACCAAGTTGAACAATAAAAGTGTTATAAATGAGATAAAATGGGATGATGTTTCTTAGTTTTGAGAAACAAATCATAAGTGAAGTTCTATCTAGTGGGGTACCGAGAGCAAAATGATGAGCACATAAATTATCTTGCTCACATAATTTTTTATATTCCTGTTTAATAGGATGCGATTTTCTAATTTTTATTATAACATGTCTAAGTGTTTCTAGTGAGGTAGTCAAGTTATGTAACCCATCTTTAACAACAAATTTAAAACATGTGCACAACATCGAACATGTAAGAATTCTCCATCATGTAAGAGTTTGGGTGTTGGAAGATATTTTTTAAAATGTGCACACCTAGTGTTGTTCGAAGCATCACCTAAAGAAATGAAGAACACCTTTTATAACAAATTCCATTGATATAATAGTTCTATTATTTTTCAGAAATGTTATGACCGAAATGTGCATCATCAAAAATATCAAAAGCAATAATACGTTATTGAAGTGTCCAAGAACTATCAATCCAATGAAGTGTGACACAAATAGACACTTCATTATTGGTAGACGTTCACATATCACTAGTCAAACTATCATGACCATCAAAGCTATCTATCATTTTCATTAGGTTTTTTCTAGTTGTAGCATGCATGTTGTGCAAAAGCTCTATGTCTAAGTGTGTTTCTAGGAACTTTCCTAAACTGTGGTTTTAATATGGTGCAATCAAAATTTTCTAAGTAAGAGCTTTCCAAAATTAAAAGACAGTTGTCAAGCAATCATAAATCTAGTCATGCCATCTATCGTTCTTTCTCTATCATATAAAAAAACCTATATCGAGTTAACGTTTGGTAAACCTAATAAGCATAGTTTATCCTCTAGTACCCCCATTGAAATACCCCAAACTAATAAAATATGGATTAAATATTTAATCACATTGATTAAGGCCTAAACATGCCTTAAAAGTCAACTGAGAACAACAGTGGTCAACACAAAGCAAGGTGTTGCACCCTTTGACTGTTTAGGGTAAATAAATACCCAAATGAACTTCTTAAGACCTAAGATTTTGTCCTAAGCTTATTAACACATTACTAAACGTGTTACAATTGTTGGACAACACTTCAACACAAAGAACAGGCGTTTACATGCTTCAAGGTCAAGTAGGGCGAAAATGTGCTCTAAGAGTACCTTAAAGGTCTAATGACCTCTAAATGATATAATATTGGATACCATGATCAAACATCATGTAAGGAACACAAAAAAACTGTTCTCAAAGAAAACAGAGCTCAGAAACACCCTGCGACTTAAAATGTGCACTAAAACCTTAAAGCACGTTTTTTGTCTATGAGCTCTAAGATAATGACTTTTTGTCACTGTAAAGACTATAATAAGTTCTTTATAACATTAATGTGACATGATAGACTATATTATAAAGTCTAAATCAAAGTTTAAAAATAAAAATCAAAATTGGCAATTTAGTATGAATAGTACCCGAAAAATAACAACTAATTACTTAACTTACCTTTAACCATGGTCAAAGCTCACTAATTGCCTTAGTTAGGGGCTGCCAATTTCTAAGAGCTGTCAAGCCCACTCAATTATCATCTCCACTCAGTTATACAACTGTTATGATGAGTCACCTAGTCAATAATTGAAAAGTAACAATAATACACATATAAGCTTAATTAACTTACTTTTCTCATTTGCTGCACTTCCCAGCCGACACCAGCCTTCTACATTCTCTCTTTTCTCCTCCATTTTCGTAAGAACACAGCCAAACTCAGAAGAGAACAGCAATCACCATTGGTAAGCTTATTAAGCTCTTAAAAGTCCATTTTCTTCACAATTTCTTCCTCTTTCCATGGAGCAAAGCACCAACCACTTCCATCAATGTTCTTAGGTTGTTATGGAGGTTAAATGGAGGGTGTATCTCGGCATTAACAAGGGAAGAAGGTGGAGAAAGCTAATCTTGTTCTTAAGGTATAAAAATGTGCTTTAAGCACATATCTTTTGATTCCCTTCAAATTCGGCTGTGAAACTTTGTTTCTAAGCTTATAATCTTCATCTTAACATACTTATCCAGTTGGTACATCAAGAGTTTCGAAGTATAACCAGATCCAAGCCAAAAACACCATTTTAGGCATTTTAAACAAGGTAAAGATTAACTATCTTCTAATCTGAGTTATACCAGTTTAAAGCTTGGTTTTAGTAGCTATTTTAACACTCTTTGCCTACTGTAAAAACAGGCCGAGACCAACCTTGTTTACCTTGGTATTTTAAGGTAAATTTTACCTTGAAAATTGACATTAAACACTTCTTATGGTTAGATCTTGCTTGGAGACTAACTATGCCTTAATTGCTGTTTGAAAACATGTAAATAATGCTGTGGAAATTATATCCTAAGCTGGGCGTGGCCAAACAAGGCCTTAACTAGGCAAAAACAAGGTATAAATCACTTAAACCTTCACTTGGTATATTATATGTAATTATACATATGTGCATAATTGTGCCGTGAGTGAACAAGGTATTTAAGGTCTTATTTTGACCTTAGGTGATTAAGGAATGGTTTAATAAATTTTATAACTAATTAATTAGCATAATTGTCAAATTTAAGACATTATGTGGAAAATTGGTAATTAATGAAAATATATGGTAAGGGCCGAGAGTTTACAGCATTTTTGGGCATTTATGTGTAATTTATTTTATAAGCCAAAGTTTGTAATAAGGCCATGTACTTTAGGCCATTTTATTTATGCATTTATAAGCTTTTAATTAAGTTTAGGTGCTAAATATGAATTACCGCATATTATTGGGGTTATAGTGAAATTAAATTAAATTTGGGGGCTATAAAAGGATATAGCCGAAATTTAGAAGTTTAAATGAGTTATATAAAAATTATAGGATTATATAAGTTTTGGGGTTAAATGGTGATTTATAGAAAATACGGGTATAAACCGTAATATATGGATTTAATGGTCAAGGAAATATTAAGGTGGTCAACCTTGACCATATGGTAGGTTTTGACCAAACTAAATAAGTTAGATAACTTATTTAAGGTTTTATAATAAGATAAGTATTTAATTGTAACAATTTTATAACATATGTGTGAATATGTTATTAGCAAAAATAAAGGGTGTAAAATGGTATTATAAACACCCATGGGCTATTAGGAATTTTTAGGAATTTATTGAGTTGATTTTGGAATTAGAATGAACTATATATGTATAATATATAGTTACTATGTCATTATGACACTTTGGAATAAAAGATGTGGTGGAATGGTAATAACCGATTATATATGGGTTAGTAAGAGTAAATATAACCCTTCGGTGAAATTTGGTGATTTTTAGAATTATATAAGGGTATTTAATGAGATATGTGTATAATATATAGTTTTAATGATATTATCAAACTATATGTTATAAATTGGGCCAAATGACAATTATAGAATAATATTGGGTCTGTTCGGAATTTACAAAATATAACCATAGGTTATACCATTTTATAAGTTAAAATGTTATATTTTATGACATATAACATGGTATAAATAATGGGGTGAATTTGTAAATAAAGGAGAGTATGGTATATGAAAAAGAATATGTTTTTATATGGTGCCCATGCGGCAATAATAAATAGTTTTGCATAAAAACTATATGTTATAAATTAAAGGGAATAAAAATCATAATATATGATATTAGTACATGGTATAACATTACATAATGTTATGTGGTCAAAATAGAATTTAAATAAATTCAAGGGCTGTACCGAAATATTAAAGGTTGGAAAATGAATTCTAGACTAAGGTCTATAATGTTATAAATGTTATAACAATTATTTGTTTAGATGGAATTAATAAAAGTAAGAATATTCACATTAAGTAATGTGACAAACTATAAATAAATTCATAAACCAAGGATTTTGTTAATTAAACCTTGGGAGTTGTTAAGATACAACATAAAATGTTACTATATTAGGATAATAATCTTAATTTAAGTTGTACAATATAGTACAACTAAAGGGAAAAGGCATCTAATAAAAGATGATAAAAATGTAACATATAATGTTAGAGTTTATAACTCATGGAATTACCTATGTGGTAAATATATACATATACAAGGGAAACGTATATAAGGATGAATATATATATTATGGTTAGAAACCATGTATTAACATGGATGGTGGAAAAACAAACCTTAGGAAAATAAACTAAGGAAATGTATAATGAATGTAATGAATGATTAAGATACATGCAATATAGTGACAAGCTATATAATATACAAATGTGTATTTAATTACATGTGATACAAACGTTTTAAGATATATATTAATATACTCGACGTAACCACGCATGAAGTATAACGTCTCTCCTAATCCCGAGTTAAACCGAAAACCCGACAAACATTATCAGTTAACAACGGGGAATAAACCGGGATGGATTAGTAACGGTACGGGGTGCCGTAATGTGTTGTTAGTATGAGATGCTGATGCATAGTGTGATGCATTTTGATAGATTGTTAGAGACGACACGAAGAGCACCGGATCTAGCTGAATCATACTCCACCGTAATACTTTCAGGGTGAACGGTATGTTATTATGTGGCTTGATTGTCTCTGAGGATTTCCTCAGTTCAGACATTGTGTGAAAATCTGTGATAAGATGAATGTCTGCTTGTGTGAATTAATATGCTTGAGTTGTGTATTAATGCTGCTTTATTATTACTGTTGTACGATAACAGTACCGTTCGTATATATGAACATATTATAAAACGAACTAGCGCGCAATGATGCTATCTTATATGTGTAATATAAGGAACGTAAGTAAAACGTTGTAGCATTAGGAAAATAGATATAAAATATCTGGGACTTATACGGAGCATTGGCCTCTTTAACCCGCTCTCGTATCTAGCATTGGATCCTGAGTCGACATACTCAGGATTTACTACGACCTTAGTCTGTTGTGTTAGGAAAAATAATAAAACGATGCGATGGTATAGAAGTTTTTATCAAGAGGATGGGCTCTTGCTGTGAACTGGATCCATTAACGATACTAGGATACCGTGTGGTAACCGTTAGTATCAGGATAAATTTCCAACGAACTACAGATTGTTCGTAGTCGAGACGCTATACCGCTGGAGTGGCTACTGTCGTGGGTGATCCGCCATAAGAGATGGGTGGTAACTTAGAGACACATCGTTTAACAAGACGTTGTCATTAGACATGACTGAACAATTACGAACGACTATATCAACTCGTACATTAGGCGAACATATTTGGGCTTACATGCCAAGACGAGAGTTTTTACTCGTTTATAATTCTCGTGTTTCGCCTTGCTGTTCATTGGTTTATGCTTAGTGGTTATGTGTGGTATGTTGGTGGATTTGTTTGAACGAGCCATTGTCTCATGTTGTGTGTTGTGAACTGGTTGTCTGAGTCGCTGTACTCATGTAGTTATGGTGGATTGTTTGCTCGAGTGGTCGCCGAACTCAATTATGAACTATAAGTGTTTTGGAATGGAGTCTCTGTATTCATATAAGCGTTGTACCGCTTTCAGTGGTTTATTACGATGCGATGTGTGAAGCCGGGGGCTTGTTTGTTATTTGAGTTTACTGCAATATATATTGTGCTTTACAGTTTTAACATTAAACTACTTGCATGAAAATGAATTGCATGCTCTCGACCAAATAACTGAGGGTCCGAGGGGGCATGACAGTCATGTAGTAACATACTCAGCAGGGGCTGATTCCATACCACAAACAACCATTTTTGCAGGTATGCAGCTTCCGGTGTCGGCAAAGAGAGGGACGCGCTGGGTGGTTTAATTACAGTTGTTTAATATGCACTGTTGCATTTGATACGAACTTAGAAACGTGTATAGGATTGGGATACTTAGAATGCTCACTGTGAATGTATTTTATATTGGTTTGGGAAGGTTAGATCTTGTTGTCTTGTTGCTGGGAAATTGTTTCGTATTTAAAATATATCAGTAAGCACGTTATTACTCGCATGGGCGAGTAAGAACGGTGACACCAGTAGTTCAATTGTTGAGATTACCGCTGCGATTATAATGTTAATAAGATGATTAGGAGCCGATTAGAGTAGGGGTGTTACAAAAGTGGTATCAGAGCGGAGTACCGCTCTGATGACAAGAGATAATAGGATTTATACAGTGAGCATAGGTTTTGGGAATACGGGAACGTTGTGAGGATACGTGACCTTGCGGGGCTGATGCAATGCTTAAAGCTTGCACACCATAGCCGTAGAGGCACTTCAATACTAAACGACCGAGACTACGGTATTAGACCGAGTAAAGGTATAACCCGTCCTCTTGACATATGTCAGGGAGAGGTCTGGGTAACAGTACTAAGGAAGAACACGGAGCAGCGGAAGGTGGTGAGGGTCCAGCAACCCCAAGTAACGCGAAGACTGTAAGAAACGCTCGCACTTGATGGGAGAACATCCCGGGAAATTTGCAATGGTACCCCACCCGCCGCAGCCCGTACCTCGAGTACTATCTAATGAGACAATGAAATGAGAAACACCACGGAGATAACTCTCCTGATCGGAAAGACCCGATGTGGACGCTAAGAGGATTATGTTAAATGTAGAAAATAAGACCTTGTGTTTTGATGTAATGTTTAGGACCGGGGGTCCTGGTAATGACGTAATGTCTACCATACGAGGATGAGATAAATAATAGACCAAGTTTGAGGAGAAAATTCCTGTAGGACTAATGGGGCTAGCTTGCTATAAGCAAGGTGACCCTGTCTTACATCCAGGAAAGCACCGATGGTGCGCTTGAGGGAAAGAGGTAGGAACCACGAGTAATGATTAGTTTATGAGATATGTAACAGACGGAAGGAATTACCTTTAGAAGTCTCACCCGAAGCGAGTAACTCTAGAACCATGCAACACTGAAGGTTCAAGATGGCCCGACGTGCATGAGGAGGGATCATGAGAACTGTAGAAACAAGAACTCGCTAAGTCGCTATCATGCAACGCCTCGTGAGGAAAGTAAGACCTTACTACCACGGTAAACTCGTGGGAACGAGTGCAGGAGTGAGACTGTATTAATTTGAATGAGAACTTTTGACTAGAACGGGAACCCGATTAGGGAATAACACTGCACTGACACACCGTACCGGTGGCTCAGTCTGCATGGCGCACTTGCCACTGCAAGTGCCACATTAACCAAAGCATTAAAATTCAACCTGCCTTGCGCACTTGCTACAGCAAGTGCAGCGACGGTAAACTAACCCTAAAGGACCGAGTGGTCCAGACAGTTACCAATAAACACTAAACTTTTATGTGAGTCCGTAATGCAATGAAGTGGGACATAGCCTTCTTAAGGCAGGGTACAAAACCCTTGGGTTGGAGGTCGATAAACCTCGGGAAGACCTAGCCGGTCCGACCATTAAACCTGAAAATAATACACCATTAGGTAGTATATAAAAGGGGAGTAAATGAGAATAACGATAATTAGTGCCTACACGCCTAACCCCAGTGCCGGTATGGACATTAAACGTCAATCATTACCGGTGGGAAGTGTCGGGTCTTCGGGACCAGCATAACCATATTTAGAGAGTGCACGACACTCGTGGTTAAACCACTACCATTAAACATTGCCAGAGGGCAAGAAGTGAGCTATACGAGCCAGGACTTTAAAAAAAATTAATAGGCAGATGTGAACGTGCAATAAAAGGGCCGATGTTATGCCCGCACCACACACACCGGAGGTGTTGTTGATCCATTATGCTGCTAGACGCCGTATGGAGGGCAGTGGATATAAACTAAAAAGTGAAAATTGCCTGATGACGGAAGATACCGTTACCTCAAAGAGGATGGAGGAAATATGAGTTGAATAAGAGTAAGGGCTACACAATGAAGAGGAATGATTAGCGGAAACCACTAAGTTGTGGGTATCCAATTGTAACCTCAGGAGAAAGTATTAGAACCAACTAGGAATAAATTAAATAACAAGACTAACAATCATTTAACTATCAGAATAATATTGAGTCTGAATATCGTATGGCATAGGCCTACGGAGGGATACCTCAGTACCACCAAAGTGACCCAAAACTAGGGGAACAAGGGTGATGAATCACAAGTACTGATTAATATCATACTAACGGGACTACCATAAGACAGGGAAACACGAGGTGTCAACCTTTATCATGGAGTCCGGAAACACCATAGGGTGTAACCCAATAGATTGGATGGAGTTCGAATACTGAAAACTCATATCTGAAGGCGTTAACAGCCTAGGAGTGAACGGGAGAGATAATAAGTAGTTACTGATCCCCACTCACAAATACCAGATGACGAGCATGTGGAAACCAGAATTAGGGCGATAAGTCGCAAACATATCATAGAGAAAGTAAAGGAAATACACATTAATAAAGGGAACCATAGAACCTAATATTAGGGCCATTCTGACATTAAAGGTTAAGAATTGGCAGCATAGTTACTCAAACATAAATTACCGAGACTTAGAGTACGATAATCACCGGGTACGAACGCTACGAGTGCACAAAACGAGACATGGGACGACCGCACTCCTAGGAGCTTGTGGGCCTGACAAACTATATTAAGTTAGTTGGGTAAGTAGTAATGTATCAGTATGGTACCCCATGCATGTAAACGAATAGTGTAAGGACCCAGGAGGTAATCAACTCTGTGTCTAAGTCAGCGAATGGAACCCTGACTAGGTAAACCATGTAATGACGAGAGAGATCTCAGTCAAACTAGCAAGGTTAGGAAAATCAAGGATAGCTTGATAATAAGTGACATAAGGTCGCAACTCCACAGTGGAGGAGTCAGAACATAAGTTTTACGGATTTTAGTAAACGAGGAAACTAAGGCCAAGTTAATGGTAATGGCAAGTTGAACCCATGAATGAGAAGAGGAATTGTGGTATCTAAGGAAGTTATATTAGAGAAACCTTTGTGATAATAGATGCTACCCAAAAAGGGGCACAAAGAGAGTTATACCACGCGCTGAGGGCGCTGCGATGATGTCGCATTAAATAATAATAACCACATGCTCAAGCCATAAAACGTTAGTATATTAGTACCAATTAGGGTTGAACAGAAAATGAATACCAAGCTAAAACCCACAGTCGTATTGTATGTTTACAACAGACGAAGGGCAAAAGCGAGCATTACAAGAGATACTCTAAGCTGGAGATTAGATACTCCATGCAAACCGCAACGGCGGATAACCGTCCAATCGACTGGTACATGGTGCGCAACAAGCGACCATTATAATAACTGTTAACCGAATTATGTTGGTAAGAATCAGAAGGTGGAACATCAGATAAACAAATGGATTCCCCTAATCGAGAAGAGGGATGAACCATATATGTGGATACTAAAGTACCAACACACGAGGGATACGAGTTCACACTAGCAAAAGCGGACCTACAAGGTACCCAAAGAACGAACTCATTCCAGAGGGAAATAACTTGGAGTTATGAGGCGCCAGTTAGATGCGCATATCAACTCTCTTGATATTTTGGAGACAACTATTGCAAGCACTAGGTGCTAGAGCATAGCTCGACAACCCTTATACCGAAGGTTAGTTCGGTAGGGTGGCATGAACTCATGGGAATATACCATGAGCATGTATAGAATTCAGGAGGGCTGAATAGAATGGCTAGTTGAAATAATAAGCGTGTGTGACTAACGATACCACGCAGCCGAATAAATTACCTCCCATCAATTATGGAAGACCGTGTAGAAAACACCGTCACATGGAGTTGAAACCGACATGAAATTACCACCTAAAATGGGTAAAGTAACCATATAGTAGTTGGGCAGACTGCTTGTGGAGCGAGTGGGCCCATATTGCTTAGGTTTGACGTACCTAGCGGGTTTGGGGAAACAAATGATATGTTTACACCTCCCGCTCAAACCGCATATGAATATACACACACCTAACCGAGACAGGCGGTATAGCCTGAGGGGCTAAAGCCCGACCCTATAAAAAAAAGAAGGGGTAACGAAATATGTAGCACAGTAGTGCACGAATAATTCCACTGGAATGGAACATCTTGAACTCATTAGATTACGTGGGCGTAATCATTTTTAAGGGGGTAGAGCGATTTCGCTATACGTACGTAGGAGTACGTAGCGCATGGTACACATGCTGCAAACTATTATTGTACGTAGAGTACAAGTGTCATGACTGTGTTATATTACTTGAGGTAATATTCTGATGTATTATGTGTATGAATATATATATATTTTAGTTCGCATTGTCGTGACGAATAGGAAAGGGAGAACAATAGAGTGTTCTTATTCTATTCCGATTATTTATGCAAACGTTGCGAACATTAAACACATAAACGCCTAACTTGTTAGCTCCGGTTGAGAGTTCAAGTAGGTCTATCTGGTAGCTTCGGTGGGAGATGGCAAATAGAAGGGGTAGAAAGCTCCATACTATATGAATTGTGACTCGGTATGAAACCGATTATTGGAATGCGATGAGTGAGTCGGCATGAGACCGATGTATAACCTAGTGGAGGTAAAACCTCTAGGAATTGTATGAATAATTATAAGTCGAGTAAACTTGGTATATGGTTAGGATACATGATCCTATATGCCGGTGATTAGATTAATTACACTAGTTGACTTGTGTATCTATAGAACACAAGGTGGCAAAAATCAAGAGGAAACAAGATTAGAAGTGAATAAACAATTGATTGATTGAAATTGACGTGGGAAGTTGAACTTGATCCTGGTCCGATCAAGGGAAACCGAACACAAATTGAGGTGAGAGATAGTTCAACACTGACGCTGACCACGTCGGGGTTGAATGATTCTTGAAACTTCCTACAAGTGGACACAGATATGAATAGAAATTGGAGTTTAAGACGTCACTCGAAGAGCCGTGGACCGTGGAGTCCTTCGTCATTAGACCGGTGTGTCTGCGAGTGACATCACCCAGAGAGCCGTGGACCGCAGAGCCCTTTGTCATTAGACCGGTGTGTCTGTGGGTGACTAAGGAAATAAGGTGATACTGTCCGAGGAGCCGTGGACCGCAGTGTCCTTCGTTATTAAACCGGTGTGTCCGCGGGTAGTAGACGTTGGTTGGGTTGGGGATCGTCAAGTCCTGGTCTTTAAGACTGCTTCCCTGTGATTTGTCAACGTTAACTATATGTGCACACATACATGTGGAATGATGTGTGAGTATCCTCGCGAGATACTAACATGTAGATAGGGATGCGTGGAGTATCCCTTGCAAACACCTTTGAGTACTTTATGAGTTTTGCACCTTGTCTAGTGCTGTGTACCATGAGTTTTGCACCTTGTCTAGTGCTGTGTACCATGAGTTTTGCACCTTGTTTAGTGCTGTTTATGTATGAGTGTGTCATGATTATTGACTGTATGGAATGAGATGGATGCTGTATCAAATGTGATATAAAGACTAGGTCTGAACATAGTGGAATGTACTCCCTAGTGATGATCTGTCTGTGATTACTTAGTGGAACTTGATTCCTTAGGTGAACTGTAGATGGGTAAGGACTTCGGGACGAAGTCTCTTTAAGGGGGGTAGACTGAAATACCCCAAACTAATAAAATATGGATTAAATATTTAATCACATTGATTAAGGCCTAAACATGCCTTAAAAGTCAACTGAGAACAACAGTGGTCAACACAAAGCAAGGTGTTGCACCCTTTGACTGTTTAGGGTAAATAAATACCCAAATGAACTTCTTAAGACCTAAGATTTTGTCCTAAGCTTATTAACACATTACTAAACGTTACAATTGTTGGACAACACTCCAACACAAAGAACAGGCGTTTACATGCTTCAAGGTCAAGTAGGGCGAAAATGTGCTCTAAGAGTACCTTAAAGGTCTAATGACCTCTAAATGATATAAGATTGGATACCATGATCAAACATCATGTAAGGAACACAACAAAACTGTTCTCAAAGAAAACAGAGCTCAGAAACACCCTGCGACTTAAAATGTGCACTAAAATACCTTAAAGCACGTTTTTTGTCTATGAGCTCTAAGATAATGACTTTTTGTCACTGTAAAGACTATAATAAGTTCTTTATAACATTAATGTGACATGATAGACTATATTATAAAGTCTAAATCAAAGTTTAAAAATAAAAATCAAAATTGGCAATTTAGTATGAATAGTACCCGAAAATAACAACTAATTACTTAACTTACCTTTAACCATGGTCAAAGCTCACTAATTGCCTTAGTTAGGGGCTGCCGATTTCTAAGAGCTTTCAAGCCCACTCAATTATCAATCTCCACTCAGTTATACAGCTGTTATGATGAGTCACCTAGTCAATAATTTAAAAGTAACAATAATACATATAAGCTTAATTAACTTACTTTTTCTCATTTGCTGCACTTCCCAGCCGACACCAGCCTTCTCCATTCTCTCTTTGCTCTCCATTGTCGTAAGAACACAGCCAAACTCAGAAGAGAACAGCAATCACCATTGGTAAGCTTATTAAGCTCTTAAAAGTCCATTTTCTTCACAATTTCTTCCTCTTTCCATGGAGCAAAGCACCAACCACTTCCATCAATGTTCTTAGGTTGTTATGGAGGTTAAATGGAGGGTGTATCTCGGCATTAACAAGGGAAGAAGGTGGAGAAAGCTAATCTTGTTCTTAAGGTATAAAAATGTGCTTTAAGCACATATCTTTTGATTCCCTTCAAATTCGGCTGTGAAACTTTGTTTCTAAGCTTATAATCTTCATCTTAACATACTTATCCAGTTGGTACATCAAGAGCTTCGAAGTATAACCAGATCCAAGCCAAAAACACCATTTTAGGCATTTAAACAAGGTAAAGATTAACTATCTTCTAATCTGAGTTATACCAGTTTAAAGCTTGGTTTTAGTAGCTATTTAACACTCTTTGCCTACTGTAAAAACAGGCCGAGACCAACCTTGTTTACCTTGGTATTTTAAGGTAAATTTTACCTTGAAAATTGACATTAAACACTTCTTATGGTTAGATCTTGCTTGGAGACTAACTATGCCTTAATTTCTGTTTGAAAACATGTAAATAATGCTGTGGAAATTATATCCTAAGCTGGGCGTGGCCAAACAAGGCCTTAACTAGGCAAAAACAAGGTATAAATCACTTAAACCACACTTGGTATATTTATATGTAATTATACATATGTGCATAATTGTGCCGTGAGTGAACAAGGTATTTAAGGTCTTATTTTGACCTTAGGTGATTAAGGAATGGTTTAATAAATTTTATAACTAATTAATTAGCATAATTGTCAAATTTAAGACATTATGTGGAAAATTGGTAATTAATGAAAATATATGGTAAGGGCCGAGAGTTTACAGCATTTTTGGGCATTTATGTGTAATTTATTTTATAAGCCAAAGTTTGTATAAGGCCATGTACTTTAGGCCATTTTATTTATGCATTTATAGGCTTTTAATTAAGTTTAGGTGCTAAATATGAATTACCGCATATTATTGGGGTTATAGTGAAATTAAATTAAATTTGGGGGCTATAAAAGGATATAGCCGAAATTTAGAAGTTTAAATGAGTTATTTATAAAAATATATTATAAAGTTTTGGGGTAAATGGTGATTTATAGAAAATACGGGTATAAACCATAATATATGGATATTAATGGTCAAGGAAATATTAAGGTGGTCAACCTTGACCATATGGTAGGTTTTGACCAAACTAAATAAGTTAGATAACTTATTTAAGGTTTTATAATAAGATAAGTATTTAATTGTAACAATTTTATAACATATGTGGTGAATATGTTATTAGCGAAAATAAAGGGTGTAAAATGGTATTATAAACACCCATGGGCTATTAGGAATTTTTAGGAATTTATTGAGTTGATTTTGGAATTAGAATGAACTATATATGTATAATATATAGTTACTATGTCATTATGACACTTTGGAATAAAAGATGTGGTGGAATGGTAATAACCGATTATATATGGGTTAGTAAGAGTAAATATAACCTTTGGTGAAATTTGGTGATTTTTAGAATTATATAAGGGTATTTAATGAGATATGTGTATAATATATAGTTTTAATGATATTATCAAACTATATGTTATAAATTGGGCCAAATGACAATTATAGAATAATATTGGGTCTGTTCAGAATTTACAAAATATAACCATAGGTTATACCATTTTATAAGTTAAAATGTTATATTTATGACATATATAACATGGTATAAATAATGGGGTGAATTTGTAAATAAAGGAGAGTATGGTATATGAAAAAGAATATGTTTTTATATGGTGCTCATGCGGCAATAATAAATAGTTTTGCATAAAAACTATGTGTTATAAATTAAAGGGAATAAAAATATCATAATACATGATATTAGTACATGGTATAACATTACATAATGTTATGTGGTCAAAATAGAATTTAAATAAATTCAAGGGCTGTACCGAAATATTAAAGGTTGGAAAATGAATTCTAGACTAAGGTCTATAATGTTATAAATGTTATAACAATTATTTGTTTAGATGGAATTAATAAAAGTAAGAATATTCACATTAAGTAATGTGACAAACTATAAATAGATAGGATTCATAAACCAAGGAATTTGTTAATTAAACCTTGGGAGTTGTTAAGATACAACATAAAATGTTACATAATATTAGGATAATAATCTTAATTTAAGTTGTACAATATAGTACAACTAAAGGGAAAAGGCATCTAAAAAAAGATGATAAAAATGTAACATATAATGTTAGAGTTTATAACTCATGGAATTACCTATGTGGTAAATATATACATATACAAGGGAAACGTATATAAGGATGAATATATATTATGGTTAGAAACCATGTATTAACATGGATGGTGGAAAACAAACCTTAGGAAAATAAATACTAAGGAGAAATGTATAATGAATGATTAAGATTATACATGCAATATAGTGACAAGCTATAAATATACAAATGTGTATTTAATTACATGTGATAACAAACGTTTTAGATAAGTATATTAATATACTCGACGTAACCACGCATGAAGTATAACGTCTCTCCTAATCCCGAGTTAAACCGAAAACCCGACAAACATTATCAGTTAACAACGGGGAATAAAGGGATGGATTAGTAATGGTACAGGGTGCCGTAAGTGTTGTTAGTATGAGATGCTGATGCATAGTGTGATGCATTTTGATAGATTGTTAGAGACGACACGAAGAGCACCGGATCTAGCTGAATCATACTCCACCGTAATACTTTCAGGGTGAACGGTATGTTATTTATGTGGCTTGATTGTCTCTGAGGATTTCCTCAGTTCAGACATTGTGTGAAAATCTGTGATAAGATTGAATGTCTGCTTGTGTGAATTAATATGCTTGAGTTGTGTATTAATGTTGCTTTATTATTACTGTTGTACGATAACAGTACCGTTCGTATATATGAACATATTATAAAACGAACTAGCGGCAATGATGCTATCTTATATGTGTAATATAAGGAACGTAAGTAAAACGTTGTAGCATTAGGACAATAAGATATATAAATATCTGGGACTTATATACGGAGCATTGGTGAAATACCCCGTATTTAAAAATAGTGATTAATTAGGCTAATAAATAATTTAGAAGCTTAATTAAGTATAAATAATCATAAGGGAACAAATCCCGAAGAAAACGGATCCTTAAAACGGCTTAAAATCACTAACGAACCTTAGAGCGCGTTTTCGAGGTAACCGGGAAAACGTGTCTTTAAGCGGGTCAAATAGACTTGTAACAGTTTGGTCAACTAAATAATCATTAATAAATATTAGTGAAGCTTTAGGACCAATAAAATCAATAAAACGAGAGATTAGTAAAAACTGTCAAAAACGGGAAGTTGTGGGGTAGAAACATAAATAACCAAGAGTTATGTGTCCACTTTTAAATAAAAAGTGCAATGTGTGTGTGGGTGTGGTGTGCCAGCCGGCCCCCTCTCTATTTCACTTCTCACACACTCCTCTCTAATACACAAACAAACAAAAATAATAAACCTCACTTTATACTCTCACTCTCACTTTTCTACTCTCTCTCCTCCTCTCATTCTCTTCTCTCACGTAAGGAAGCCCCCACCCAGCTCTCTCTTTCCTTCTTCTCCTTCCTCATGCGATTTCCATGGTGGAAATAGAGAACCACTAAAAACCTCTACATCTCTCCTTTGTAACTCCCTCCAAAGTTCTCCAAAAATTGTAAAAAACACCACCATTGTCTTCCTCTCCTCAAGAGCTACAATTCTATCTTTCCAAAATTCGAAAACACCAACTTTCGATTTTGTGGGTATATCCCATTTGAAGTTTCAACACCACCATTGGAGGCACCTTGGTCTCCTTGTTCTTCTAAGGTAAAAACATCTTCAAAAGCTCCATCTTTTTCTAGCCTAAATGGCAAAAACGAAATTCATAAGCTAAACCCTTGTTGTTCCTTGTTGTTCTAGCCGATTTTGGCACCTTGGTGGAGTTGTTATTTTGTTGTTGAGCCACTCCAAACAACTCTTGAGCTCTTGGAAGGTAATAAATTTTCTAAAACCAAAAACCTAGGTTAAAACTTGATTGATGGTTAGGGTTAGTAATTAGCATTGAATGGTGTATTAAAATGTATTTATGTATGGGTGATTATGTTAGATTTGTGAGTTTGCAAAACCGGGAGAGAGAAGAAAGGAGAAAGAAGAAGAAAGAAATCTAGAAGGGAAACAAGGTGAGAACTCTCATTGTGTAGTTTTGTGTATATATGTAATGTAACAGATTTTTAAGAATAAAAATGTGTATTGTAAAATAGTAATGCATTAGTGTTATAATGTGTAAGAGAATGTAAGTGTTTTGAAGCTTTAAAAGATATGTAAAACTGTTAGAGAACAGATCGGGATTGTGTTGGTAGGTGCAGGAAATTTTGTAGTGTTTTAGTAGTGTTTTGGTATTAGTATTTGAGTATGGGAGTTTGTATAATCTTGGTTATTGAAACAGGTGAGATAAGTATTGAAATGTGAGTAAAACCATGTGGTGAGTGTATAAAATTACAAGGGAGACTATGGCAAAATTTATCTAGAAATAGAACACTTAAGAGATTAGAAACTAGGTAAATGTTAGGTGTTGTAACAGATTTTAATTGAGTTAGTTTGGTGGGTTAGTTATGAGAGGTGTGTAATGCATTAGGAGTGTTAGAAATGACATTAGAAGAGGGAGCTATAGTTGTAGAGAGTGAGAACAAAAGTCTGTAGCATTATAAGAAGAAGTAGAGATGTAGAAGAGGAGTGTTGGTATCAAAATCTGTAACATGATATGGTAAGGAAAGAAAACTAGGTGAGTGTTGAAGTGAAACTAGGAAAATTATGTGTATAAGCTAGCAAAGAGTGGTGGGATGAATTAGTATGATTTAGAGTGTTTAAATTGTGTAAAAACATGTTAGGATGTATGTAGGAAGATTGGGGAAAACAATGGGTGGAATTGGAATTGAAAAACAAGGTCTGTAGCAGATTCTGCTACCGACCGACCCAAGTCTGGGTCGGACCGTGGGTCGGTCGGAGCTTAAGAAACGAGAATAAACCCTTCTGGAATGGACCGACCCAGGAGCCGTGAGTCGGTCGTGGGCGGTCGGACCAAAAATTTCTGTTGTCGAAGTTTCGCACTTCGACCGACCCAGAGGTGGGTCGGTCGGTGGGTCGGTCGAGCTTGGACAACAGACCCAAAACTCTCGGCAATGGACCGACCCAGAGGGTATGGGTCGGTCGGAATGGTCTGGGTCGGTCGGGAGAAATTTCAGAGAACGAAACTTACTGGAATGGACCGACCCAGGGGTTTGGGTCGGCCGGTGGGTCGGTCGACCCATAACTTACAAAAAAAAAAAAAACTAAATGATTATGATTAGTATATATGTGTATATATATATATGTATACCCACCTATACATATGTACATGTAAATGTAAGGAAGTGAATCATTGTAAGTAAATAAGAGTAAGTAAATAAAAAAAAAATAAGTATAGGAAATGTAAGGACTTAGTAAGTATGAGTTAGGGAACATAGTAAGAGTACAAGTAAAGTAATTGTAGTTAGTTAATCATTCATTTGTATGTATATCTTAGGACTTGATTTGTGACATCGAAGAACGTTTGGAATCACGTACGACGGTGAACGGTATGAATTCCTCATGCCCCGAATGCTATCATGGCTACTCTGATTTGTGTGTTGTGTGCTAATTGATCACCAATAAAGATAAATGCACGAATCGGAGTTAATATGCTTACTTGGATTATGTAGTGTTGTATGATGTTGTATACTCTCTTTAATTCTTAGTTTGTATACTTCATGAAATGTTCGGATGATATGAATGTATGTACTTGTAGATGTATGTTGTATGTACCGTGACGTATTCATTGTGTTTGGACTTCTAACTTGTTCCTAACAATATCAAACATCCTAACTAAAATGGTAAGTAAATTGGAATGAGTAGAAGTCCGATATAGTTTCGGCCACGCGTGAGGATGCGGAGTCACGAGAGGTTGGCTCCAATTCCTGACTCTTAAACTGGTCCGCGGCCCAAATCCCTTAAGTGGGTAGCATCCCGATTAGTGAGTCAAGTAAATCCCGGATGTGGGACGGAGTAGTCCCCAAGGCCGGAGGTCCCGACGACTTGACTTGAGTATAAGTAAGTAAGTAAGAATGAGTAAGTAAAGTAAAAGGGAAGTAAGTAATTGTAAGTAAGAAGAAGTAAGTAATGAGTAAAAGAGTAATATGCATTCCGATTAACCCGGATGCCAATTTGGCTAACCTTGTGAAGGTAAGTATTGTGAACTCTATTGTATTGTTGCCTTGAAGTGAATGATGTATTGTAATGTATGTATGATTGTATGTAAAGCATGTATGCATGAGTAATGAACAAGCATGTTTAGCGGTCGCCAATTAGTCGGCGTACCCTTGCTAGCAATCGGTATATGCGGAGTTTATGCGCAGCGTAAGCTGACCCCCTAGGGGGGTTTTTACCACAATGCAGGTACTCGTGCAGGATGAAGACTAGGAGAGTTGAAGTTTAATTTCTCTTGTCTTTCTTTTGTATGTAAACAATGAATTGAGATCGGTGTACTGAGTAGTACATGGCTTAGATTTTGAATAGCCGGTGTACCATGGGGTACACCTTTTTGGGATATTGTGAAGGGATCGATTGGTATAGACGAGTAGTTGTTAGACACCCATTCTTTTGGGAAACTTAGAAGGTTGTAATGAATGCACTTCGAATACTCGGTAATCCCTTGATGTAAGCACTTGGTATTTCGTAATTGGTAAGTTGTTAGTAGCTCGGTAACTATTGGTCATCAGACCGTGACTGTACGTATTAGTAGCCTAGCTAGCCGTATGGGCGGTTAGCGGCATTGTTTCACCGCCGTAGTACGTAGTAGTAATATTCCGCTGCAAACTCGTAGGATTAACAGGACGATTAGACGGTAAGTATAGGATTAACGGTTGGGGTGTTACAAAAAGTGGTATCAGAGCGTAGTTACGCTCTGATGTCCAAAGTACCGAGCATAGGGAAATACCGAGTTAGGATTTCAAACCGTCTTAAGACGGATACTTAGAAACCTAACTAGGAACTACCGTTGTTACCAACGGATACCCTTGACGTCTTATGAACGATACCTTGCTTAAATTCAAGACCTTTGAGTCACATCTTGCGAAGCCTAATGTAACTGTTATATATTCAGATGTCAGGAAGGGGCCGAGGCCGACCTAGAGGCGAAGCCTCAGATGGAACTGGCGCGCAGACGATAGCTGAGATCGTCGCCGCCACGGTAGCACAAATGCTACCCCAAGTAATCCAAGCTGTACAACAAACACAGCAGCAACCAAACTCAAGCGGGCCAATCCCTCCCCCTCCTCCCAGAGAAGCCAATTGGGTGAAAGCTGTAGCGGAACTCCGCCCTCCTTGCTTTAGGGGCGAGAGTGATCCGGCTAAGCTAGAAGCGTACATCTCCGAAATGGAGACCGCTTTTGAGACACTCGAAGCTCCTGCTGGAGTTCGAGTCAGAGTTGCTGCGTACTACTTAAAGGATGCTGCAATGGATTGGTGGAAGCGTGGAAGCTGGTCAAGCAAGAGCACGTCAGCGACCCCACATTCGATTGGGATTCCTTCGCATCTCTCCTCCGTTCAAAGTACTACCCAGAGCATGTCAAAACAAAGAAGAGACTTGAACTTGACGCTCTGAAGATGACAGACAAGATGTCTGTGGATGAGTACTACCGCACCTTCACTCCATCCTCCGTCTCCTCCCCGATCTTGGATACACCGGCCAGGTGTTGGTCGATCGCTTCTATGGCGGTCTGAGCCATCGCCTTCGGTACGGTATGGGCTATACCAGATTACCTCCCTTCAGGTAAATATCGGTTGACCCTTAGTATCAATTCAATTCATTTCAATTCCTTGAATTCCTTGAATCTTTTCCTTATTCTTTCTTAAACATCATCCCGGCTAATACCTGAAACTTCAGGAGTGTTATCACGCGGCCTCCCGCGTGGAGATCACTTGCCAGTTAAGGGATGAGGAAACCGCGCTGAAGCGCAAAGCTAACAACAAAAAACACCAGCACCGAGGAGCAGAACCAGGGTAAAAGCTGGAAGAAGAAGAAGGGAACTTCTTTTCTCAGAAGAAGTCCCCAAGCGAGAGCAGTGCCCATGCTGAGCAGGGCAAACCGGCTGAGATCCTTCAGCTTGGTTATTCTGCACCGGTGGCAGCTAAGCCCAAGAGATCACACCCTCCTAAGGGTAAATTCTACTTCCAACTCGTATTCATATAAACATCATTTCTAGTATACCCACGCACACATGTGCTAACCCTCTAACCTCAGGTTCTAGCTCCGGAGCCGCTAAAACCTTCTCCGACGGCCGCACCTATGTGTGCAGAAGTGTAACCAGGACCATCCTGGTAAGGACTGCTACGGGAGGGAGATCAAATGCTATAACTGCCAGAAGCTGGGACACACAGCTAACAAGTGCCCAGAGAGTGGAAAGCCGAAGGGTACCTTCCAGAACTACAAGCAGAGAGAGGGCAAGGAGGTGGCATCTGGCGATGCACCGGCCCAGCAGGCACCTCAGGGACAGGGATCCCGGGGCCCTCAGAGAGGCGCACCTCAGAGGCAGCCTGTTCTCCATGTGATTGACCGCGATGGGCCCGGTTCGAAATCCGGCCAAGGTAATCGCCTAAACCTTTAATCCTGAAATAGCATACTTAGTAGTAAAGTAATTGTATGAGTGAATGCATGAGTAAATAAATGAAGTGTATATTAAGCATGAAATGGAGTAGTTGGAACTAGTACTCACCGTAGATGAATTTGTAACCATAGGAAACTTTAGTATCTGTTACCCAATACGGTAACCTTCAATCAAGAAGAGATCAACGTCAAAAACCACTACTACACCAACGAACAGTGTCAGGTCATCCGACCAGGTATGATTTTATTAAGGGGATACCTGACACCCGAAGCGCAAATCTCAATCATCCGACGATGCAACGAGCTAGGAACGGGTCAAGAGGATTTTTATACACCCGAATTCCCCGGTGGAGCGAAGATGAAGCTGAAGATGATGTGCTTGGGAAAGGACTGGAATCCTTATACCAAGACATACCAGGAGACACGACAACATGACGGAGCAACGCCACCGACAATACCTCCAGAGTTCCAGACACTCGTCACGCAAGCAGTAGAACTTGCACAACAATGTGAACATGAACCGATTCCCGCACTTGAAGCGGACCTTTGTATTGTCAACTTCTATGAGAAAGAAGGACGACTTGGGTTACACCAAGACAAGACGAGACAACGGAATCTCTTGAACAAGGAGTGCCCGTAGTGTCTGGTCCATTGGTGATGACGCCGTATTCTTGTATAGCGAGCAGAAGCGTGTGGACCTTGCACAGAAATTGGTATTGAGATCAGGAGATGTCCTAATCATGGGTGGAAATCTAGGATGCTGTTTCATGGGATCAATAAGATCAAACTGAACACGGCACCACCGGCAATAATCAATGCCACACACATGAAACCAGGACGCCTGAACCTTACCTTTAGGAAGTATTAAATTCGTTAGTATCATGTAATGTATTAGTAACGTGTATTAGAGACACGGTTTGTATGATGGTTGGTTTATCAAGAAAGAGCAGTGTTGATTTAATTCCACTTGTGTTCCACCATCAATACTTAATCAATTGTAAATCCAATAGGTTGTGGACTCGGTACCGAAGGTAACCTGAGCATCCTCACCGAAGCACAAGCCGGCAGAAGCGGCACCATCTTAACTGGAACTTCCCAGTAAATGGCATTGATGCCAATGTATTATTCGACTCCGGCGCCTCTCACACCTTCGTATCACCGTCCTTTGTGAAGAGGTTGAAGCTAGATGCGGATGAGCTACCGAATTTCATGGTTACTCTCCCATCGAAGGAGCGAAAAGTGCACCAAATACTATCAATCAGCCACCATTGAAATCAAAAACGAGGCGTTTCCCATTTCCTTCGTCGAATTCAATGGATTGGGATTCGACCTTATCATTGGAATGAATTGGTTGGAGCGGCACAAGGGTAGAATCCTCTACGCCGAGCATCGATTGCTGCTCAAGAGTCCTTCTGGGGTTACCGTATCTTACCGCCAGAGACCTAGAGAGCCTTCGACCACTCTTATATCTGCTATGGCTATGTACCGGAGCTCAGAAAGGGCCATGAAGTGTATCTGTGTCACGTACAAGACCTGGAGAGAGATCCAGAGTTCAGTGACGATGTACCCATTGTATCCGAATTCCCAGATGTATTCCCTAAGGAGCTACCCGGCATGCCACCACCTAGAGCAGTTGAATTTGAGATTGACCTTTGCCAGGTACCGGTCCCATTGCTAGGGCACCGTACCGCATGGCACCTGCTGAAATGACGGAACTAAAAGAACAGTTACGAGACCTTCTCGACAAAGGGTTTATACGCCCGAGCGTATCACCCTGGGGAGCACCGGTCCTCTTCGTGAAGAAGAAGGACGGTAGCCTCCGACTTTGCATTGACTACCGCGAGCTGAATGCGGTCACAGTCAAAACAAATACCCATTGCCACGCATCGACGACCTATTTGACCAGTTGAAAGGAGCATCGGTCTTTTCCAAGATTGACCTCCGTTCAGGGTATCATCAGATTGCAATCAAGGAACAAGACATCGAGAAAACGGCATTCCGTACCAGATATGGCCACTACGAATTCACAGTGATGCCATTCGGTTTGTCAAACGCACCGGCTAAATTCATGGACCTCATGAACCGTTTATTCAGTGAGCAGTTGGACACTTCGGTTGTTGTCTTCATCGACGACATCCTTGTATACTCTAAATCACCAGAGGAACATGAAATTCACTTGAGGAAAGTGCTTGAGACACTGCGCGAGAACCAGCTGTATGCGAAGTCCTCCAAATGCGAGTTTTGGCTTGATCAGGTATCATTCCTCGGACATGTCATCTCGAGCGCAGGTATCTCAGTTGACCCTTCTAAGATAGAAGCTGTACGATCATGGCCTAGACCTAAGACTGTTACCGACATTCGGAGCTTTCTTGGTCTAGCCGGTTACTACCGGAGATTCGTAAAGGACTTCTCAAAAGTCGCTAAGCCCATGACTACATTGATGAAAAAGGATGCACCGTTTGTATGGACAGACGAGTGCGAAGTATCATTTCAGAGCCTTAAGGACTCATTGACCTCAGCGCCCATCCTTACTCTTCCAGAGGGCACAGAGGGATTTGAGGTATACTGTGATGCATCAGGCAAAGGAATGGGATGCGTACTCATGCAGCATGGCAAGGTTGTTGCTTATGCCTCCCGCCAGCTGAAAAAGCATGAGGAGAATTACCCGACTCACGACTTAGAGTTAGGAGCCATTGTCTTCGCCTTGAAGATATGGCGACACTATCTCTATGGGGTAAGCATCACCATCTACTCCGATCACAAAAGCTTACAATACGTATTCACTCAGAAAGAACTCAACTTGAGACAAAGAAGATGGATGGAATTCCTCTCAGATTATGACAATCAATTTGCAGTATAAGGAAGGGAAGGCTAATGTGGTAGCCGACGCCCTGAGCCGTCGAGCACACTCGCTCCATTCGCTACTCGCTTCTTCTAGCTTGGTTGACGAGGTGCGAGATGCTCAGTTGAGCGACCCTTACCTAACCGAAATCAGACAAAAGATCGAAAATGGTACATTTGAGAAGAAGAAGTATGACTTCAAGCTACATGAAGATGGTTTGATTCGGTTGAATGGCAGGCTATGCGTCCCCCGAAGCAATGCTGAGCTAAGGGATCGCATCCTGCGAGAGTCACATAGTTCTACGTTATCAGTCCATCCGGGAGCCTCCAAGATGTACAAAGACATGAAGAGGTACTTCTGGTGGTCTGGGATGAAGTCAGATGTGACAGAATTTGTGCTAAGATGCTTAACATGCCAGAAGGTGAAATTTGAACACCGTAGACGGGCGGAATGGTACAATCGATGCCAGTTCCGGAGTGGAAATTTCATGATATCTCCATGGATTTTGTTGTAGGACTCCCACCTGCTAGGGGAGGACTCAACATGATCTGGGTTGTAGTAGATCGCCTTACCAAGGTGGCCAGATTCATACCGATGAAGGACACCTGGAAGGTAGTAAAGCTAGCTGAGCTTTTCGATAAGGAGATTATCAGACACCACGGAGTCCCTAAGACCATAGTATCTGACCGCGACACCAGATTTCTTTCGAGATACTGGAGAGCTACTAGGGAAGCGTTGGGTACAGAACTGAAGTTGAGTACCGCCTTCCATCCTCAGACCGACGGGTCAGACAGAAAGGACCATCCAGACACTGGAGGACATGCTTCGGGCATGTGCCTTGGACTTTCAGGGGAGTTGGTTAGATAAGCTTCACCTTATCGAGTCTCATATAATAATAGTTATCACGCCTCGATTAAGATGTCGCCTTTCCAAGCTCTATACGGTAGACCTTGCCGTACACCCTTGTGTTGGGATGAGTCAAGTGAAGCGGTCATCATAGGACCGGAATACCTTGAGCAAGTACAAGCCGAAGTTCAGCAGATTCGAGCTAATATGAAGGCAGCCCAAGATAGACAGAAATCCTATGCGGATGTGAGACGACGCGACCTCGAGTTCGCGGTGGGCGACCAAGTGTTCTTGCGAGTTTCACCTATGAAGGGTGTCTTCCGTTTTGGTCAGAAGGGCAAACTAAGCCCGAAATTCGTAGGGCCGTACACTATCACCGAAAGAGTTGGTTCAGTAGCCTACAGGTTAGCATTACCTGAGGACTTGGGGCGTGTCCATGATGTATTTCATGTGTCACAACTCAAGAAGTATATGGCTGATCCTTCTCATGTGCTAGAGCCCGAGAGACTTTCCATTGAGCCGAACATGAGATATGTTGAAACGCCAGTGAGAATCTTGGATAGGAAGACCAGAGACACTCGCCATAAGTCGATACGAATGGTGAAGGTCCTATGGTCTAACCATGATGTCGAAGAAGCGACATGGGAATTAGAAGATGCCATGAAGGCTAAGCATCCACAGTTATTCATAGACGAGTTAGTCTAGAATGTAATATACGGGTACGGGTCGTACCCCTTTTAAGGGGGTAGAGCCCTTTTGCTTTTGCATTGCTTCGGGGTAAGCATTGCATTTTGTATGGCACATGTAGTGCAAGTGAACTTGGTATGTATGTGTAATGTGTAGTGAATGATGTAATGTGCAATGTGTGTGTAATGTGTATCGTGGATTGTAATGTGTATTGCGAATGGTGGTGTGTTGTGTATTGTGTATTGTGGTATGGTATGAATGGAAATGATGCATTGTGTATGTGAATTGTGAATTGTGCATTGTACGTGAATTGTGTATGCTTGTAATGTGAAATGAAATAAACACCTCATAGGTGTAGTAAGACACATTAGGACAATTGGTTTGCCTAATGAGTAGAATACTTAAAACTATTAACCTTGAGCAACTTTGAGGGCAAAGTTTCTTAAGGGGGGTAGATTGAAATACCCCGTATTTAAAAATAGTGATTAATTAGGCTAATAAATAATTTAGAAGCTTAATTAAGTATAAATAATCATAAGGGAACAAATCCCGAAGAAAACGGATCCTTAAAACGGCTTAAAATCACTAACGAACCTTAGAGCGCGTTTTCGAGGTAACCGGGAAAACGTGTCTTTAAGCGGGTCAAATAGACTCGTAACAGTTTTGGTCAACTAAATAATCATTAATAAATATTAGTGAAGCTTTAGGACCAATAAAATCAAAAAACGAGAGATTAGTAAAAACTGTCAAAAACGGGAAGTTGTGGGGTAGAAACATAAATAACCAAGAGTTATGTGTCCACTTTAAAATAAAAAGTGCAATGTGTGTGTGGGTGTGGTGTGCCAGCCGGCCCCCTCTCTATTTCACTCTCTCACACACTCCTCTCTAATACACAAACAAACAAAAATAATAAACTCACTTTATTACTCTCACTCTCACTTTTCTACTCTCTCTCCTCCTCTCATTCTCTTCTCTCACGTAAGGAAGCCCCCCACCCAGCTTCTCTTTCCTTCTTCTCCTTCCTCATGCGATTTCCATGGTGGAAATAGAGAACCACTAAAAACCTCTACATCTCTCCTTTGTAACTCCCTCCAAAGTCCCTCCAAGCGATAGTCCTATGATCCCGCAAACCCGGTCGCGAGACACCTCCGTCCCGTGTCCTGGGAGATCAACAAAAAGCATGAGGAGAATTACCCGACTCACGACTTAGAGTTAGGGCCATTGTCTTCGCTTGAAGAATATGGCGACACTATCTCTATGGGGTAAAGCATCACCATCTATCCGATCACAAAAGCTTACAATACGTATTCACTCAGAAAGAACTCAACTTGAGACAAAGAAGATGGATGGAATTCCTCTCAGATTATGACATCAATTTGCAGTATAAGGAAGGAAGGCTAATGTGGTAGCCGACGCCCTGAGCCGTCGAGCACACTCGCTCCATTCGCTACTCGCTTCTTCTAGCTTGGTTGACGAGGTGCGAGATGCTCAGTTGAGCGACCCTTACCTAACCGAAATCAGACAAAAGATCGAAAATGGTACATTTGAGAAGAAGAAGTATGACTTCAAGCTACATGAAGATGGTTTGATTCGGTTGAATGGCAGGCTATGCGTCCCCCGAAGCAATGCTGAGCTAAGGGATCGCATCCTGCGAGAGTCACATAGTTCTACGTTATCAGTCCATCCGGGAGCCTCCAAGATGTACAAAGACATGAAGAGGTACTTCTGGTGGTCTGGGATGAAGTCAGATGTGACAGAATTTGTGCTAAGATGCTTAACATGCCAGAAGGTGAAATTTGAACACCGTAGACCGGGCGGAATGGTACAATCGATGCCAGTTCCGGAGTGGAAATTTCATGATATCTCCATGGATTTTGTTGTAGGACTCCCACCTGCTAGGGGAGGACTCAACATGATCTGGGTTGTAGTAGATCGCTTACCAAGGTGGCCAGATTCATACCGATGAAGGACACCTGGAAGGTAGTAAAGCTAGCTGAGCTTTTCGATAAGGAGATTATCAGACACCACGGAGTCCCTAAGACCATAGTATCTGACCGCGACACCAGATTTCTTTCGAGATACTGGAGAGCTACTAGGGAAGCGTTGGGTACAGAACTGAAGTTGAGTACCGCCTTCCATCCTCAGACCGACGGTCAGACAGAAAGGACCATCCAGACACTGGAGGACATGCTTCGGGCATGTGCCTTGGACTTTCAGGGGAGTTGGTTAGATAAGCTTCACCTTATCGAGTTCTCATATAATAATAGTTATCACGCCTCGATTAAGATGTCGCCTTTCCAAGCTCTATACGGTAGACCTTGCCGTACACCCTTGTGTGGGATGAGTCAAGTGAAGCGGTCATCATAGGACCGGAATACCTTGAGCAAGTACAAGCCGAAGTTAGCAGATTCGAGCTAATATGAAGGCAGCCCAAGATAGACAGAAATCCTATGCGGATGTGAGACGACCGACCTCGAGTTCGCGGTGGGCGACCAAGTGTTCTTGCGAGTTTCACCTATGAAGGGTGTCTTCCGTTTTGGTCAGAAGGGCAAACTAAGCCCGAAATTCGTAGGGCCGTACACTATCACCGAAAGAGTTGGTTCAGTAGCCTACAGGTTAGCATTACCTGAGGACTTGGGGCGTGTCCATGATGTATTTCATGTGTCACAACTCAAGAAGTATATGGCTGATCCTTCTCATGTGCTAGAGCCGAGAGACTTTCCATTGAGCCGAACATGAGATGTTGAAACGCCAGTGAGAATCTTGGATAGGAAGACCAGAGACACTCGCCATAAGTCGATACGAATGGTGAAGGTCCTATGGTCTAACCATGATGTCGAAGAAGCGACATGGGAATTAGAAGATGCCATGAAGGCTAAGCATCCACAGTTATTCATAGACGAGTTAGTCTAGAATGTAATATACGGGTACGGGTCGTACCCCTTTTAAGGGGGGTAGAGCCCTTTTGCTTTTGCATTGCTTCGGGGTAAGCATTGCATTTTGTATGGCACATGTAGTGCAAGTGAACTTGGTATGTATGTGTAATGTGTAGTGAATGATGATGTATGTGCAATGTGTGTGTAATGTGTATCGTGGATTGTAATGTGTATTGCGAATGGTAATGGTGTATTGTGTATTGTGGTATGGTATGAATGGAAATGATGCATTGTGTATGTGAATGTGAATTGTGCATTGTACGTGAATTGTGTATGCTTGTAATGTGAAATGAAATAAACACCTCATAGGTGTAGTAAGACACATTAGGACAATTGGTTTGCCTAATGAGTAGAATACTTAAAACTATTAACCTTGAGCAACTTTGAGGGCAAAGTTTCTAAGGGGGGTAGATTGAAATACCCCGTATTTAAAAATAGTGATTAATTAGGCTAATAAATAATTTAGAAGCTTAATTAAGTATAAATAATCATAAGGGAACAAATCCCGAAGAAAACGGATCCTTAAAACGGCTTAAAATCACTAACGAACCTTAGAGCGCGTTTTTCGAGGTAACCGGGAAAACGTGTCTTTAAGCGGGTCAAATAGACTCGTAACAGTTTTGGTCAACTAAATAATCATTAATAAATATTAGTGAAGCTTTAGGACCAATAAAATCAATAAAACGAGAGATTAGTAAAAACTGTCAAAAACGGGAAGTTGTGGGGTAGAAACATAAATAACCAAGAGTTATGTGTCCACTTTAAAATAAAAAGTGCAATGTGTGTGTGGGTGTGGTGTGCCAGCCGGCCCCCTCTCTATTTCACTCTCTCACACACTCCTCTCTAATACACAAACAAACAAAAATAATAAACCTCATTATTACTCTCACTCTCACTTTTCTACTCTCTCTCCTCCTCTCATTCTCTTCTCTCACGTAAGGAAGCCCCCCACCCAGCTCTCTCTTTCCTTCTTCTCCTTCCTCATGCGATTTCCATGGTGGAAATAGAGAACCACTAAAAACCTCTACATCTCTCTTTGTAACTCCCTCCAAAGTTCTCCAAAAATTGTAAAAACACCACCATTGTCTTCCTCTCCTCAAGAGCTACAATTCTATCTTTCAAAAATCGAAAACACCAACTTTCGATTTTGTGGGTATATCCCATTTGAAGTTTCAACACCACCATTGGAGGCACCTTGGTCTCCTTGTTCTTCTAAGGTAAAAACATCTTCAAAAGCTCCATCTTTTTCTAGCCTAAATGGCAAAACGAAATTCATAAGCTAAACCCTTGTTGTTCCTTGTTGTTCTAGCCGATTTTGGCACCTTGGTGGAGTTGTATTTTGTTGTTGAGCCACTCCAAACAACTCTTGAGCTCTTGGAAGGTAATAAATTTTCTAAACCCAAAAACCTAGGTTAAAACTTGATTGATGGTTAGGGTTAGTAATTAGCATTGAATGGTGTATTAAAATGTATTTATGTATGGGTGATTATGTTAGATTTGTGAGTTTGCAAAACCGGGAGAGAGAAGAAAGGAGAAAGAAGAAGAAAGAAATCTAGAAGGGAAACAAGGTGAGAACTCTCATTGTGTAGTTTTGTGTATATATGTAATGTAACAGATTTTAAGAATAAAAATGTGTATTGTAAAATAGTAATGCATTAGTGTTATAATGTGTAAGAGAATGTAAGTGTTTTGAAGCTTTAAAAGATATGTAAAACTGTTAGAGAACAGATCGGGATTGTGTTGGTAGGTGCAGGAAATTTGTAGTGTTTTAGTAGTGTTTTGGTATTAGTATTTGAGTATGGGAGTTTGTATAATCTTGGTTATTGAAACAGGTGAGATAAGTATTGAAATGTGAGTAAAACCATGTGGTGAGTGTATAAAATTACAAGGGAGACTATGGCAAAATTTATCTAGAAATAGAACACTTAAGAGATTAGAAACTAGGTAAATGTTAGGTGTTGTAACAGATTTTAATTGAGTTAGTTTGGTGGGTTAGTTATGAGAGGTGTGTAATGCATTAGGAGTGTTAGAAATGACATTAGAAGAGGGAGCTATAGTTGTAGAGAGTGAGAACAAAAGTCTGTAGCATTATAAGAAGAAGTAGAGATGTAGAAGAGGAGTGTTGGTATCAAAATCTGTAACATTATATGGTAAGGAAAGAAAACTAGGTGAGTGTTGAAGTGAAACTAGGAAATTATGTGTAAGCTAGCAAAGAGTGGTGGGATGAATTAGTATGATTTAGAGTGTTTAAATTGTGTAAAAACATGTTAGGATGTATGTAGGAAGATTGGGGAAAACAATGGTGGAATTGGAATTGAAAAACAAGGTCTGTAGCAGATTCTGCTACCGACCGACCCAAGTCTGGGTCGGACCGTGGGTCGGTCGGAGCTTAAGAAACGAGAATAAACCCTTCTGGAATGGACCGACCCAGGAGCCGTGAGTCGGTCGTGGGTCGGTCGGACCAAAAATTTCTGTTGTCGAAGTTTCGCACTTCGACCGACCCAGAGGTGGGTCGGTCGGTGGGTCGGTCGGAGCTTGGACAACAGACCCAAAACTCTCGGCAATGGACCGACCCAGAGGTGTATGGGTCGGTCGGAATGGTTCTGGGTCGGTCGGGAGAAATTTCAGAGAACGAAACTTACTGGAATGGACCGACCCAGGGTTTGGGTCGGCCGGTGGGTCGGTCGACCCATAACTTACAAAAAAAAAAAAAAAAACTAAATGATTATGATTAGTATATATGTGTATATATATATATGTATACCCACCTATACATATGTACATGTAAATGTAAGGAAGTGAATCATTGTAAGTAAATAAGAGTAAGTAAATAAAAAAAAAATAAGTATAGGAAATGTAAGGACTTAGTAAGTATGAGTTAGGGAACATAGTAAGAGTACAAGTAAAGTAATTGTAGTTAGTTAATCATTCATTTGTATGTATATCTTAGGACTTGATTTGTGACATCGAAGAACGTTTGGAATCACGTACGACGGTGAACGGTATGAATTCCTCATGCCCCGAATGCTATCATGGCTACTCTGATTTGTGTGTTGTGTGCTAATTGATCACCAATAAAGATAAATGCACGAATCGGAGTTAATATGCTTACTTGTGATTATGTAGTGTTGTATGATGTTGTATACTCTCTTTAATTCTTAGTTTGTATACTTCATGAAATGTTCGGATGATATGAATGTATGTATGTATGTTGTATTGTACCGTGACCGTTATTCATTGTGTTTGGACTTCTAACTTGTTCCTAACAATCTAACCATCCTAACTTAAAATGGTAATTAAATTGGAATGAGTAGAAGTCCGATATAGTTTCGGCCACGCGTGAGGATGCGGAGTCACGAGAGGTTGGCTCCAATTCCTGACTCTTAAACTGGTCCGCGGCCCAAATCCCTTAAGTGGGTAGCATCCCGGATTAGTGAGTCAAGTAAATCCCGGATGTGGGACGGAGTAGTCCCCAAGGCCGGAGGTCCCGACGACTTGACTTGAGTATAAGTAAGTAAGTAAGAATGAGTAAGTAAAGTAAAAAGGGAAGTAAGTAATTGTAAGTAAGAAGAAGTAAGTAATGAGTAAAAGAGTAATATGCATTCCGATTAACCCGGATGCACAAATTGGCTAACCTTGTGAAGGTAAGTATTGTGAACTCTATTGTATTGTTGCCTTGAAGTGAATGATGTATTGTAATGTATGTATGATTGTATGTAAAGCATGTATGCATGAGTAATGAACAAGCATGTTTAGCGGTCGCCAATTAGTCGGCGTACCCTTGCTAGCAATCGGTATATGCGGAGTTTATGCGCAGCGTAAGCTGACCCCCTAGGGGGCTGTTTTTACCACAATGCAGGTACTCGTGAAGGATGAAGACTAGGAGAGTTGAAGTTTAATTTCTCTTGTCTTTCTTTTTGTATGTAAACAATGAATTTGAGATCGGTGTACTGAGTAGTACATGGCTTAGATTTTTGAATAGCCGGTGTACCATGGGGTACACCTTTTTGGATATTGTGAAGGGATCGATTGGTATAGACGAGTAGTTGTTAGACACCCATTCTTTGGGAAACTTAGAAGGTTGTAATGAATGCACTTCGAATACTCGGTAATCCCTTGATGTAAGCACTTGGTATTTCGTAATTGGTAAGTTTGTTTTAGTAGCTCGGTAACTATTGGTCATCAGACCGTGACTGTACGTATTAGTAGCCTAGCTAGCCGTATGGGCGGTTAGCGGCATTGTTTCACCCGCCGTAGTAAGTAGTAATATTCCGCTGCAAACTCGTAGGATTAACAGGACGATTAGACGGTAAGTATAGGATTAAGGTTGGGGTGTTACAATTGGCCTCTTTAACGCCGCTCTCGTATCTAGCATTGGATCCTGAGTCGACATACTCAGGATTGGACTACGACCTTAGTCTGTTGGTTAGGAAAAATAATAAAACGATGCGATGGTATAGATAGTTTATCAAGAGGATGTGGCTCTTGCTGTGAACTGTGATCCATTAACGATACTAGGATACCGTGTGGTAACCGTTAGTATCAGGATAAATTTCCAACGAACTACAGATTGTTCGTAGGTCGGAGACTCTACCGCTGGAGTGGCTACTGCCGTGGTGACCCGCCATAAGAGATGGGTAACTTAGAGACACATCGTTCTAACAAGACGTTGTCATTAGACATGACTGAACAATTACGAACGACTATATCAACTCGTACATTAGGCGAACATTATTTGGGCTTACATGCCAAAGACGAGAGTTTTTACACGTTTATAATTCTCGTTGTTTCGCCTTGCTGTTCATTGGTTATGCTTAGTGGTTATGTGTGGTATGTTGGTGGATTTGTTTGAACGAGCCATTGTGCTCATGTTGTGTGCTAACAGAGAAATTGTAGGGATAAAACTATATACAAAAGAATAAACAAATAACTAGACCTACAACTCTACTACGGGTAGCAAAATAAAACCCGGTCGGAGTATAGTGTAAATATATTACGACCAAGAGTATCGTACCCAAGGGACTTATAGAAAATTAGTCCTAATCCGGTAATAACCTATTCTATAATAATGAGGGGGGAAAGTAAATGACACCATAATTTAACTAAAACCTATCTAAATGCGAGGTTCAGGACTAAACCACCCTAAGTACCAACATGATCACGCAATGCAACTTCAAGACACGAACTTAACCAACCAACATAATTGCGCCGGATGTCCTGCTGGACATCAGATGCACGGCATATTCAAAGTCTTGAATGTGCCGGTGAAATACCCCAAACCTAGATATGTGGTTTAAATATCAAATTATGGTATGTAAAGGCCAAAAAGCGCCTTAGTAACATCAGTGAACAATTTAAACCATAATAAATGCAATAAAGCATTAAGACACAGTTTGAGCAAAAACATGCTCTAAGCTATGAGTGAACTTGGTTAGGACCCAAAGAGTCTACCAAGACTTGATAACATTTAATTATGATTTAATAAGGCTAAATAAGTCCTTAAGAAACTTTGGTGGACAGTTAGACCAAATAAAACATAAGAAAATACCTTAAAGTCAATATGAGCAAAAATGTGCTCTAAGCTTGGGATGAATGTGTATAAGACCTAATGGTCATACCTATACCTTATTTATATGTTAATGAACATATTAAATCAATTACTAAGAAAACCAAGCTTGAAAACAAGTTAAAACACAAAATGTGCTTTAAGGAGTCTTAAAGCACGTTTTTGAAAAATTGTCTTGTAAATGAGTTTTGAATGGCTAAATTTCCATCATTACTCTTTAATTAACATGTGTACTATATAGTATCACATTTGGGTGGCCATATTAGTGGGAAATCAAAAATTTCACTTCTATGTGCCTTAGTTTGTGAATAGTAACTTTTATAAGCTAGTTTGTAACATATAATGTTATAAGTAATTAAATTGGTCAACAAAGACTAGTATACCCTCCTAGGCATAATGGTGGCCGGTTTTGTAGTAGTGAGTCACCAAGTTGTAAAAGAAATCAAATAAGTAAAGTAAAACTTTAAGTAAAGTACTATTTGCTTTAACTTACAAATATCTCCAAAAGCAAATCCTATCTTCATTCTCATTTCTTTCTCCATTTTCACACGGTCTTCATGCTCTCTTCTCTTCTTCAAAACCGATGGGCTATGGTGGTCTCTCTTCTCCATCTTCATTTCCTTGCCAAATCCAACTCCATGCTCCAAATCAAATTCTAAGACCATATTTGTCTTAGTTAGACCAAGCTCTACACTTCTACCTTTTCAAATCTTCAAGAACTCAATTTGGTGCCATGGAGATTCACCATTGAAGGAGCTTGAGCCCATCTTTTCACATATTCTTGTTCTCCTTTGCTTCAAGGTAAGGAAACTCAAAGAAAATCCATGTTTCCTCCATGTTTTCATGTTGTCCGAAAATTCACCTCACAATGGTGTATTTATCTTGCTTGTTTTAGCTCCATTTGAATCTTCCAAGGGCTGGGAGGAGTCCTCTCTTGATACTTGTTCAAGTTCTCTTCCAATTCCAAGGTAAAACAATTACCTTAATGTGTTAAAACAATATGTGTAACTAGGGTTTACAATGAGGTGAAGCACAATGCTTGAATACTCATTCTATTGTTTGTATAATGTTTAATAGTTGAAAAGGGACCAAATGCCCTACCGGTTTTACAAGGAAACAAGAAAGAAATTTGTGAGGAAAAGAGGTAAACAAGCTATCTCAATGTAGTTTTAATGCCTTAGGAAAATGAGCTTGATTTGCTTAATAAAATACCTAAGGAGCCAATGGTGAGTGACCTAGTAAAGTGTTCTCAAGGAGACTAGTAAAAGAACATATGTTTTGGTGTATGTATTTGCAGGTCAAAGGCATTATTTATGTGGGAAATTCAGTGTTTAAGGTTATGCAATTTAAGGGCCTAAGAGCCATGTTATTTAAGGGCCTAAGTGCCAAGCATTTAAGTTATGCACTATATTGTGATGTAGTGCTTAATGTGTGAAGTTGTGTATAAAAGTGTGTTTGATGGATTTTAGGTGTTTTGAGTGAAATAAGGTAAAAACCTAAGTGTTTGGATGTGAGTATATACAAGAGAAGCTATGACCAAATTTGGGAAAATGTGTGAGAAGTTCTAAGTGTTTTAAATGGTTTTGGTGAACTAGGAAGTGTTAAAGGTGAAAAATGTTTACTTGAGAAGAAAACATGTGTTAAGGTGATTTGGTGATGCAAGGATTTAGGTGTTGTCTTGGAAGTTCTAGGAATTCAATGTGTGTTTGTGAATGTATTAAAGTCTTGGAGGAGTTGTTTAAGGTTTAGGTAAGGTTGGTGTTCAAGGAACAAGTGATGTTTAGGTATGATGTAAAAAGGAGATTTAGTTAGTAAGAAAATAATGCTTGAGATGATGATGATGATAAGTGTAGAGGAAACACCTTGGTTTTGTGGTCATTATAGGTGAAATTCCACCTAGAAATCATAAGGAGAAAACATTGTAAGTGTTAGGAATTTTGTTGAGATATAAGTAAAGGTTTAAGGAATTAGGAAAAAATAGTATTGTGAGTGTTTAAGAATATCTTAAGGGTGTGTTTGAAGTGCCAAATGATGTTAGAATACATTAAGAGGCCTTAGGAGAGATTTGGTGATGATTTGGCAAAGTTTGGGTAAGAGTTAGAAGGCGACCGACCCAGGGGCCGACCCAGTTTTGGGTCGGTCGAGTCTCTGTTAGATGTTAGGAATGTGTTCGGTAATGGTCCGACCCAAAAGGGTGGGTCGGACATGGGTCGGTCGGTCAAAGTTTCAAAGGAAGAAAATGTTCGCACATGGTCCGACCCAGTCGAGTGAGTCGGACGTGGGTCGGACGGGCATGATTATAAGGAAGTAAAAGGGTTCTGTAATGGACCGACCCAGCTGTGGGTCGGTCGGTGGGTCGGTCGGACCAAAAACATGGTTTAAGGTTATGAAATGATATGTGATGATGGGGATTGGTAGGTAATGATGTTATAAGGATGTTAAGGACATGTTAGGGGAGTTTTAATGACACCTAAGTGGGTTAAAAGTTGTATTAAAATGTGAGAGTAAAACAAGTTAAAAATGTTAAGTTATGTAACTAAGTTAACGGGGAAAAATTAAGCATTGACATTAAATGATCAAGCAAACCCCGATGTTAATGAAAACACGTGTGATGTTAACAGTTGTTCGAGAATTGCTCGAGGAACATAAATGGACAGGATAAGTGGACTCCGGTGACAGGTATGGTTTTCTTGCAACCTGCGTCCTACCGGATTACACCGGCTTGTATGCCAATGTGTTTTTCTGTATGTTTGCCACGTTATGATAAAATCATGAAACGAGTTTACAGTCGTTATTGTTATTTATGCTTTACGTGCCGATACCGGTAACCTCTAATGCGCTTGAAGGGCTAGTTAACCACTATTAGGTAAACGTAAGAGAACGGTATCCGGTAATAACGTTTCCGACCTAAGGAACGTTCTAACACGGCTATGCGTGAGTTGGATATGTGATGTTTGTGTGTGATCTTATATGTGAATGTACAACTCTCCTTTCCCTTGTTTGGGTCTAACAAGACTTGACCCAATGTTGTGATTGTTTAACTAAGTTCAATAACGAACTTCTGACAAGTGCTAATGGGGGGAATGAGGAGTCCGGTCTGTTCCGGCCACGCGTGTGAGTATGGGGGTCGTTGTCATAGCAGGTTCGATCCTCTCTGTATGTTATGGTTGTTTTCCAATTTGGTTCCCAACCTTCCCTTTAGCTTAACCAAGGCTATTACTGACTCACGTCGGCCACAGGGGCATACTATTGTTATGTTTGTTCGGTGTGCTTGGATCACTATATCCGAGACACCTTGTGTTAAGTTAACCGTTCATTTAACGAGACGGTAACGAGTTTGTGTAACGAGCTTATCATGAGACTGGCAACAATCTCTAGGCTCACCATGTGTTAGTGATGTTTGGGTCGGTTCCTGAGAGGACCATTCCCGTTATTTATGTGTTTTGTTGTGATGCAATATCTATTGCGGTGTTATGTTGTGCACATGGAAACGTGCAAAGTGTTGTTAAGTGTTGTATGTAGTGTATGTTGTAGGTTGTATAATGTGGAGTGTGTGGGATCATGGATATGATTCCCAGTTTGTGATAAGAGGCGTTTAAGGATGACCCGATTTAAGGGTATGTGTCGTCTATTAAGGAAGTAGCTCCATTAGAGGAGGAACACTCTAGGGATAATGAATACCAAGAGTGACTTATTAAGTAAGGATATATTATCCGCTGTTGAGCCCATTGAGGCGAAATGTTATGATATGTGTGTTTACTGTTACATGCATGATTTAAATATAATCAACCGCATGCTAAGACGACAAGTAGTTGTGCGTGGCCCGATAGCATGTGGGCTGCGGGATTACCATACCAGCAAAGGTGCTGAGCCCCTTGGGGGCCACCCTTTCTCTTCTTTTCTTATTTCAGGTACAGAGAGCTGGAAGCCGTCCGAGAGTAAGACGGGGTAGACATTGTACATGGGTATTCATTTAGTGTATATATACAGTAGGTGTAGTAAGACCAAAATTGTTGTCGGCAACAGTTTAAATACTCGGTATAGTTGATAAGGTGTATGTTGATGTTGTTGTTAATGGAAAGGGATACTAATGTATAGTTGCTCGGGAATTTAGCCCATCAGACCGGTACATTGTGTATGTATTAGCCTTGTTAGCCACGTGGGTGGCTAACGGCGTGTAACACCAACAAGCTAAGTAATGTGATGAGGTTGTTCTTCCGCTGCCAGTTTGTTGTAAGTATGTTATGTTGGATGGGTGTTACAAAAGTGGTATCAGAGCGAAGTATCGCTCTGATGACTGAGTTACCGAGCTTAGGAAGTACCGAGTTAGGATTTAAGTACTTTGGGTTAAGGGTTGAGTGATAGCGTGAGAGATACGCTAGTTAGGAACTACCAGTGAACTGGAAACCTACTATATCCATCCCACCCTCCACAATCCCTGTTGTATAACTTGGGAAAGAACGCCAGAGAGATGAAAGTCCTCTCTTACTCGGGAAAACCCGATCTGGCTGTTATTAAATACCTTTAGGGTACGGAGAACCTGTCATACGGTAGATCCCGAAAACTGGGAATCCCGGAGACGGTCTCCATCTGAATAATGTTAACCGCATTCCATAGCGACGAATGAAGGATTTTGTGTATAGAGGAATAGAATTTCCCGCAACCTGGTCGACATGCTAGGCAGTCGAGAATAACCAGCTTGCAACGCACCTACCGTGCAACAGGCAAGAAATGGATTAATAACACCCGAGACAAGTGTCTACGGAACCACAGTTGATAAATAAAACACCAACGGTATACCAACCGACAAAGGAACTACAACGTAGTGCCCAACAAGGGACAAGTCTCAGTAATCACGACAAGTGCGTGGAACGGGCTATAAGGAGGATACAATACTAAGACAAGGGGGTCTCCAGAATGGGAAATACCCTAGTTAATGATTATTATGTGAATACAGTGAGAAGTCACCTAGACAAGTTATTATCAAGACAGTAAGATCAGTGAGGGCCAACAAGCCACTGATGACAGTGCGGGTAAAAACAATACCACAACCGGTATGTGTTAAACTGATAGCCAGTTAGCATGGCGCACTTGCCATAGCAAGTGCTGCTATAATAGGGCTGTTCGGGAAATTTATAACCACTACAAAGTACTTGGAAAAGTACAATAAAGTTAAATGTGATTGTCATAACAGTGGAAGGGCCTGTTAGCCTAACCTCTGTAATTGTAAGTACACCAGTCAGCAAGAAGCTAGACTTGGTTAAAGTAAGAAGATGTTTGTGAAACCATGAAAATTTTTCTTTCAACCCAGATTTATTCAAACCCTTTTCTTTTCAAAACCAGATTTTCTTTCAAACCAACACTTCTTTCCAACCTTCTTTTAAAAAAACCAAACCAGTAAAACCAAGGACAGTTGACAAGGATACAACAATGGATAACTTTCCCTCGATTAAGTTCGGGAAGCAGGGAATGAATATTGTCACGGGACAATATAAGGGAGTTGACAACAGAATACTTCACCTAGGCGTGTGACGGACACTACAAGTGTACCAACTGTGTTGTGGGACGACCGCACTCCGATAGGAGCATGTGGGCCTGACAGACCTACTTATGGTTAGTTGGGTAAGTAGCAATGTATCAGTATGATACCCCATATATGTATACGAGTAGAGTCCGAAACACGGGAAGTAGTCGACTCCGTCTACGGTCAGCAGTATAAACCAGTAGGAGCTAGAAAATACAAGGAATGCTTGGAGTAAAGGAACCCAGTTAAGTTAAAAAGGACTAAAGGAACTAGTGAATTCATTTCAAGGAAATGTTAAGAGTCAAGAAGTGCGAAGAGCACAGAATATTATGTAAAGACACCACATATGTCTTACGGATCCTTAGGGATAAACATTATAGCTGGAACGGTGACCCAGCCTGTACATGGCAAGCAGATGCCTAATGTGGACACATTAATGTGCAATGAACGGATAAATTCCCAGAATGAGTACCTACACTACCAGGAAATGTTAATCTTCACAGAAGAAGATAATAACCAGTAAAGAACGCGAAAGGCGTAGCTAACGGAATGTACCAATAAGTGTGAGCCTAATGTAAAGGCATAACTTAACAACACCAGGAGCAGTCCTTGAAGGGTGTTCACATCAACAATTGTTGAATGAAATGCATGACAGAAGCACAAGGGTTGAAACTAACACACAGTTTAGACATAAATTGTCAGGAGACGGACTGACAATCCTAAGGGGCATCCCATGAAAGGAAACGGAATGCAACGACCTTGTCATGGAGCCCAATATAATATTCAAACCATGTAATGTAGTACAGAGAAGTACATATGTGTGGACAGCCTACAATGAGCCCAGCTCAAGGCAAACAAGGCTCGTAAGCCATAAGTAAGAGATGTTATATAAATTCGATTGATGTAGAAGTTTATGTTGTATAAGTGAATAGAGTGGTAAACGAACCACTGCATTAAGAGTGGGGATACCTCTCGATATTGTGAGACCGCAGGAGCGGTAGTCATGTGGATCAAGTTCAAGAAATATGTTAAGGATGGATGACGTTATTAGTGAAAGAGAGCAATTAGCTTAGTACTATGTGTGTATAAAGTGAAGCACCTGGCTGGATAATGCCGGCTTGTGACTCGAATGATCGATGCTCAAGGAGCATTTAGTAGTCATCCAAAGGAGGGATGAACCAAAATGTGAAAAATGTAAGTTTATGTGTGGAAGTTGAGGTGACAGTAGATACGATATAAGCTGATGTTATACAGGGAGTAAGAGCACGGTGCGCAACAAGCGACCGTTGTATAGATGTTATTAAACGAAAACGTAACAGATAAGATCAGTTGTAAGTTAAACTCAGTGGAGATGCAAGATAAGTGATGTTAAACAAACTGAGCAATAAGCCAGTGGTAGGTACTGTGTGATGAGGAACTCAGTGTGAATTCCATGGCGAATCGCATAAGGGATTTACTGTCGAGAGTTTACGCCTCTGCACTCTGTATGACTGAGTGTTTTGGTATTGCTCTTGCGCAGTAATGATCGAATGAGATAGCTAGGAAATGGCCGATGCATAGGAAATGCAAGGCCGCACCAATAAAAAGTACTTGTACAAAACCAAATGTGGAGACATAATTAACAGTAAGTGACTACAGTAGCACTAACTGCCAAATATCGGTATGGAATATACCCCAAATGTTGTAAATAACTGAGAGAGCACTACACACTAGGTAGTAGCTCAATCTCAACCGACAATAAGTCGGAAGGGAACAAGTCAATCATTGTGAAATACATAGCTGTATACACAGTAAATTATCATGGAAGTGGATGGAAAAATTGTGAAACTCACCGAATCCGCTCAGGGTAAAAGATACCGTGCGTCGGTTGAGAAACCATTGTTACCAAGATGAAGGTGACAATTGGGGATGTACAATACAGTAAGAATAACAAATGGAGCAATTAAGCTCTACAGTTTGAGTTTCGCAGCAGAAACTAGTGAGCCAGTGATTCAAGTGTTGAATGTACATGGTGAACA